>CM055428.1:2844321-2894321 GCA_029228465.1 Salix viminalis
TCGCTACAAAGCCTCAGGTAAACAAGCTAGAAGAAATCTATAGACTAGATCCCAGTGATAACAGATGGCAAGTCTTTTCCTGGTAGTTGCTCTACAAATTGTAGCTTTCTGCAATTAACGGGAAAGAGACAGACAAGTACCCTACGCTGGTAGCTCATCTGATGGAGTTCCCAGTAAAATCAGCTTGAGACGGGAAACCAGAAGAAGAAACTACGTTTCAATAACAACAAACTAATTTGATTTTTGATATTGGCTATAAATTGACAACCTAAGCCATTGAAACAGCACAGATTAATTTGATTTTTCAATCTCAAAAACAACAATGGGGTCAACAATGAAGAGCAGCAAACCAATACATGTGCATGAAGTCTGGGCAGACAACCTCGTAGCTGAGTTTTCTCTGATCAAGGAAGCAATCTCTCGCTTCTCCTTCGTTGCTTTGGACACTGAATTCCCTGGAACTCTCTTTCTGTCAAATCATGACAAGAGTTTGCTTTCTCAAGCCCCTCCTTCTCACAATTACTGTCTCATGAAGTACAATGTTGATCTCTTGAAAATAATTCAACTTGGGATGACTCTGTCTGACTCTCAAGGAAATCTTCGAAGTTTCGGAACAGAACTTCACTACGCGTGCCGGTTTGATTTCAGGGATTTGAACATCGAGCATGATCCTTACAACAAGTCTATTGAATTACTTGAACGCCAAGGCATTGATCTCAAGAAGAATAGAGAAAATGGTATCGATTCCTCGGATTTTGCATGGATGGTTTTGAAGTCTGGACTTGTTTTCAGTAATTCTTCAATAACTGGATTACTTTTCATGGTGCTTATGATTTCGGGTTCTTGATCAATTTTTTAACTCGACGAGAGTTGCCATCTGATATGGCGTCTTTTTCTGGGGATAGTTAGTTTCTTCTTTGGGGTTCGAGTTTATGATACAAAATTCATGATGGGATGTATCAGTGGTTTGCGTTGTGGATTGGAGAGGGTAGCTAAGTTACAGGGTGTATATAGAACGGACAACAGGAATGAGGCACCAGGCAGGATCTGATAGTCTGTTAACTCTGCAAACATTCGTGAGATTTAAGGATTCTTGCGCTAATCTTGATCTTGAAAATATGAATGGCTGTGAGGGAATGATTTTTGGACTATGTGAAGGCTGGCGAGGATTTGGTCGTACACCTGAAGTATTCATTGAAACTTCTACTCGGTCGAATCCTCACTTTAAGCAAGTGTTTTCAGTGTAGGATAATTCTGATTACTTTTCTTGCGTGGAATGAATTCAAATTTTTATTGGATAAACATTTCATATAAAGCAACGAAAACTTTATTAGACTTTGAAATATTTTATCAATAAAAAGAATCTTTAATCAACGCGAAGGATTTTTAATTTATTGAGTTCATAATATGGAAGACTAAGAACATGTGCTAAAACACAAAGACCGCAATACAATCATAAGTTTTATGCAATCAGAAACCCTCGTTACAGTCTTAAATTAAAAAAGAAACATATGATCTGTGATATATTTTCCTAATGGCTCACCATGTTTAAGAAGAAGTGGACGGGTTGGAATCGAATGGTAGATCTATACCGATCTCAAAACTGCTGCAGGAGATCGACGTAGATGATTCATCCACTTCACCAATTTGTTGAATACTTATACCCCTGCGTGATAATAGAATCCCCTCCAATTTCCTTGCAACTTCTCTCATTGTTGGCCGGTTTCTTCCGTTCAAATTCAAACATCCCTTTGCAAGATTCGCTATAACCATAACTTCCTCTTCAATGCAGTCCCCCTTAACTTGTGCATCAATGATATCAAAGAGCCTACCATCTTCCATTGAATCAATAAAATGTACGACTAAGCTCATGGTTTCCAGTGAACTGGTTAAGAAAATTGGCTTTTTCCCGCTTAAGAGCTCGACCAGAACCACTCCAAAACTATAAACATCACTCTTTTCTGTTAGTTGACTGGTTCGAAAATATTCTGGATCCAGGTAACCGAAAGTACCTTGCACCTTGGTGGTCAGATGAGTTTGGTCAATGGAAACTGATCTTGAAGTTCCAAAATCAGAAACTTTGGCTCTGTATTTCGCATCTAAGAGTATGTTTGTGGACTTGATGTCTCGGTGATAAATCGGAATAGAGGCTGAGGAGTGGAGATGGGATATCGCACCTGCAGCTTCCGAGGCGATTCGTAACCGCGATTCCCATGATAGCATGAAGTCCTCGTTTTGCTCATGGAGATATCGGAAAAGAGTTCCATTGGGAATGAATTCGTAGACCAGCAGAGGAACTTCAGTCTCCAAGCAACATCCCAGTAGTCGAACCACGTTTCTGTGATTGATCTGTGAAAGAATGACAACCTCGTTGATGAAGTCTTCTACTTTTTCCTCGTCCACCGCTGTAGACTTCTTAACTGCAACAATACTCCCATCATCTAACATTCCCTTGTAAACGGTTCCCTGGCCGCCATGGCCAAGTACTCTGTTCTTGTTAAAATAATCAGTCGCCTTTTCCAACTCATTTGAGGAAAATACTTTTGTTTTTTGAAGACTACCATCGCTTGAGGATAATTGTTGCTTCAGCAACATACCACCATTCCGTTTGAAAAACTTCTTTTTCAACTTAATGCACTTCCTTTTTTTGATAAGTTTGTACATCCTCCAGGCACAAATGAGCAGGAACACTACTCCAAGGGCCAGACCGATAACTGTATCAAGAGTAAAAAAAACATCACTTAGAACAGGCGTATGATTGCTACATTATAGCAAGACTTGTGAAAAGCTTGTGAAAAGCTTGTGATGCTGGAAATAAATATTGCCTTGTGAATTATACGTTCTATTAATTACAAAAGGGTAAGATTTGTGAAAAGCACTTTGTTTTGTCCCCAAGGGACGTGGCGTGATAGCAAAGTTCGAGTTAGGACGTGTATTTTTTGTAAAAGCCTGGGATAGCCAGGATTTTACTCGCTCACCTGAAAGTATGCTTTTCAAGGAGTGGAGTTTATCCACAAAAGAAAACAAGTTTGCCAGACGAGGTAGTGATAGAGCTGTTGCTGGCTGAAACATCAGCGTTAATAGCAAGAAAGAAATATGGGAGACAAGCTTCACAACCTGCATTCTGCTGTGTTTATATCTCCTGTTCTTCTTTGAGTCTGGTGCTCAAACAATGCTAGGTTTGCATGTCTTTATAAGCTTGATCGTCATTGACTAAATGTGTTTTTTTTTTTTTAATGATAATCAGTCTAGAATGACTTTTATTCCAATATTTCCTTTAGTTTTACTATTTTAATCTTCTTGCTTGATTAAAAGAATGTTAGCGAATAAAGCGCTCGTGGTTTGTTTACATCGGGAAAGGTATATTATAAAGTCTTCAATTTCCCATAAAAAAATATTATATAATTATAGGTTAATTTTTAATGATTTTCATATATAAATTAAATTGAAACATATGTTATTCAACGAATGAACATGGAAGAAGGATCTAACAGAATATTTATAATTTTTAAGCAATTGACAAGTTTTTAAACTTAATAATGAACCATGCACAGCTTGCAACATCATATGTTTTTATAATATTCCACATGAACGGAGCTAAGTGGACATATGATGTTGCAAGTTTTTAAACAATCTTCTCTGTCACAATGAGTGGGTTTTATTTTATTGAAATATAGTTTTTTTTTTGGTATAAACCATCCAGTAATTCGGCCACTGCCGACTAATCCGGATTCGAGTCTTGGGTATGCAGCTGCTTTAAAACTCGCTAGTTGAATATAGTTAACTATTGAAATATAGTTAACTCTAGCTAGTTGAATCAGTTTTTCATAATTATTTCTACAATTACCACTAAACGTACCATTATAATTAACCAGCCTCACCAGAGCACGAAAAACGAAACGTACAATAAATTAGCTAGTCAATTCAAATAAAGTGGCCGATTCCTTCAAGTTTTCAAACCTGGTTAAATCAATTTTGGACAATGTCAACCCCACACGCTTTCAATTTGTGGTCCCATATGATTCCTTCGTCCACTTAGCTCCGTTAATGTGGAATATTATAAATTCTATTTTCCGGTGGCCTTCTGGGTGTTTCGTCCCACCCTCCGAGCGATAAATTCCACGACTAATAAATGTGTTCTCAATTGGGTGATGATGACTTTTGTATTATCATTAAAATTTCTACAGAAAGACAATATTTAGAAGACATTTCTATGAGCAAAATAGGAGATGAAAAGTCGTTAATCTCTCAGAGTGTCGCCATAATTTTTTTATAATGTGGAATATCTAGAAGATGAGTACTTGGAACGAACTTTCAATCAGAAGGTGACTAATAACTATTATTAAAAATTAATAAGAATTATATCAATTATAAGATATATATCAAAACAAAAAAGCTTACTATATTTTTTATTATATAATTAAATTAAATAATCTTATTGGATTCAATATGATGTATGTATGACTCTTATTGTAGAATGTTTTATGTTTTAAATACGCAAAATATCTTAAACATTGTTTTGTTTTTTTTTTTTTAAAAAAAAGAGGGAATCTGGCCTACGGCCACCTTTATAGTATGACACTGAATCTTATTCAATTATTATAAATAGAATTAAAAATGGTTCAAACATAGACCCAAGCTTCTCTGTTTTAAATTCCACAAGAATATAAATTCTATTGGAGTTCTCCCACCCTCCAAGCTTTAATTCCACAAGAATAACAAATGTGTTCTCAATTGAGTGATGTGTTGCAGGTGGATATTCATAAGTGCTGAGAAAATAACACGTGGGACCACTTTGTCTCTTTCTTTGACGGGCTCGTTATTTACCACGAATTGACACGTAAGCGGCAACTTGCCGACAACAAGATGAGTTAGTGGAAGTTAATTATATCCACTAACTACAAAACACATAAACCGCGTTGATAGTTGCACTGTAGCTTCTCTCATAGATCACTGTGGATTGCGACAGTGTGGAGACGATTTTGGCCTTCGTCCGCGCGGCCAAATGAGGGGGTTGAATGGGGGTATTTTCGTGTTTTCCTTTTTTTTTAAAAAAATAATCAGGTGTGAACAGTGTATTAACGGTTTAACCCTTGCAAATAAGACAAAACAACGGCTTCGCCTGAGGGAAACCGGCGTAATTGCGCGCGACCGGACCGGTCCAGTCCGCCGCAACTTTTGGTTTTTTTAATATTTTCTGAAATGGCTAAATACGGTTATAACCCCTAATAAGACAAAAACCATGAATTGGGTCCAGGGCTAGAACGGTAATTGACCCTATTTTTCAATTTAAAATCCAGTGTTTGTCAGGGCGTGAGACGCACGCGCCAGGTGGTTTTTCGCCTCACGCCCTGTTTGGGTGGTGTGTGCGGTGTCATAAGGTGCCCGGAAATTGTCAAGCGGAGGCCTACTCGATGCGCCTAATCGTGGTCTTCCTCCCGTGATGGCGCGTGTCCCCAAACAATGGTCGTGGACGCGGCAGAGGCCGATTAAAGCCGCCAGCCACGTTTCTCTCTCTCCTGCACGTAAATGTGCAGGAGAGTCCCACGGTTTTATGTTCTTTTCACTTCGGTCCCTTGTCTTTTAATTTGGTTTTTGGTCCTGATTTTTGTTATATAAGTTTTGATTTAGTGCGATTGGGTCCTCTGATTTTAATTAATTGAATATGAAAGATTAACTTCGGTCCTCCTACTTTTGATTTCCGGATTGGTTGTATATACCTCAATTAATTCGGTACTGAAGTTTCGATTTTTGCAATTTTGTCCTCTGATTTCAATTGACAATAAAAGTAATTTGCATTTCAGCCCATGGACTTTTAATTTAATCCCTTTATATTTGATTTTCATTTCAGCCCTTATACTTTTATTTTTTATATTTCTAGAATAATCCCTACTTTTGTCCATGTATATATAAGTGTATTTAACACAACAACAACAATAATAATAATAATAATAATAATAATAATAATAATAATAATAATAATTTAATTATTTTTCATTCTTACTCTATTGTTTTTTTTTCTTTCTCCCGGTAATTTGATAATATTTTTTTGTTTTGCTAGTAATAACAATAATAAAAAAAAATTGTTTTTTTTTTATCTTTTATTAAATTTTCTTGAATATTTTTAGCCTTTCATTGATTTTTGTTTCTTTCGTTATTAACATAATAGTGATAATAATAATACTAATAGTAATAATAAAAATAATAATTAAATTGTTTTTCTTGCTTGCTCTTTCTTTAATGTTTTTTTCCCTCCGGATAATTTGATAATTTTTGTTGTTTTGACAGTAATAGCAATAATTGTTTTTTTTTTTTTAAATCTTTTGTTAAAGTTTCTAGGATATTTTCAGTCTTTCATTTAGTTTTTGTTTCTTTCATTGTTAACATAATAATAATAATAATAATAATAATAATAATAATAATAATAATAATAATAATAATAATAATAATAATAATAATAATAATAATAATAATTGTTTCGCTTACTTATTCTATTGTTAATGTTTGTTAGTTTTTTTTTCCAGGATAATTTAATAATTTTTATTGTTTTAACAGTAAAAACAATGATATTTTTTGATTTCAAGGCTTTGATTTTGCTATTGTTATGATAAGGTACGTTGAGCAATTTTATTATATTAAATTTTGCATATATAAATATTGTATTTTAATTTTGATCCAGCAAATCCTATAAAAATTATTCGCTCAACCCGCAACATAGAGCATGTATTTTTTAAAATTTTCAGATTAAATTAATTTTTTCAGCTAATAATATTTATTTTTGTTTTATCATCAATTATAATTTTGATCGTTGAGGATTTAATTATGTTAAATTATATACACAAGAATACCTACGGCAACGCGCGAGGGCAATTAGCTAGTAAGTATATAAAGAGAGAGAGAATTATGAGATGGATTGAAATTATTATTATCAACTAAAGATAATTGACATGGGAACCTCCTCTTACAATATGATTACTTCATTAAAACAACAATATTTTTTTTTTAAATTAAATTTATTGGGTATCGAGTTTTATAACTTGTTAATTGAGCTATCTTGATCTCATGATCTAGATTTAATATGTTAATCTGGACTCATATACTTTTTTTTTATTTTTTTTATTTTTATTTCTCATAATTTACTTGATTGAGAAATTGGCTTCAATATATTTTGATAATTCGAGTATTTGTAAAATTAAGAGCTAGGATGTTTCTTCCCACCCTCGAAGCTATAAATTCCACAAGACTAATAAATGTGTACTCAATTGAGTGATGATGACTTTTATTTTATCATTAATTTTTTTACAAAAAGACATTTATGAGTAAAACAGGAGAGGAAAAGTCGTTAATCTCTTGAGTGTCTCCATCACCTTTTTTTATAATGTGAAATAACCAGATTCACACAACTAAGTCGCTTTATACAGACAAAGTATTAGCATAAAAGTAGGAATTAATCCTAAACAAACTTGTAAATAATTGAGAAATTCTAAACAAGCTACAAAGGAATTGGTAATAAAAGCTGACTTAGTCAATTAAATAGCATGACCAGTGTTGTAGTTTTGACACCCCCCTACTCCTTTTCTTTTTACACAACTTTTTCTCCAATAAATTAATAATGAACCTTGACGTGTTACTCTACTTCAAACTCAATAAACTCGTTGTACTAGACATTTTTACTATTTTTTGCATATTACAAAGAAGCTAAAACAAAATGCATCGATTCTGTTCATTGTCATTGTGGACTGGATATATGCTCCGGTGCTTCGCGAGTGCATGTGCTCCTTCTTCTTCTTTTTTTTCCTAGTTTATGAACAGTGCATTAACGAATATGCCACTCAAAAAGGACAAAAAACATCGCCGGTTTCAGGGGCTCCACGATAATTGAACGTTTTCTGTCCGGTCCGGCCCGGTTCGTCTGACTAGTTTTTTTTAATAATTCCTTGAACAGTGCAATAACCGTTATGTCCCTCGAAAAGGACAAAAATCAGGCATTGCACGGAGGGGCGATCCGATAATTAGCCAATTTCAATTTTTTTCTCGCCTTTTGCTGTTGGCGCGTCGCCGGATGCACTGTCCATTTCCGCGCTCACCCGTGTTTTGGATGGCGCGTGCGACTTACTCCGACGTCCAAAAATGTTCATCCAGCATCTAGAATGATTTTCAGGCATGTTCTCTTCCACATGGTGCGGCGCGTGTGACTATGTGGTGTCTGGAGATATGTCAATGGTCGTTTGAATTCCCCCCCATTTCTCTGTCCTCCTGCACTAGCTGACGTCAACCCAACTGTTTTTTGTTAAATTTCATTTCAGTCCCTGAACTTTAGATTTTGTTTTCTGACCCTTATTGCTATTCTATAGGTTTTGATTTGTTTCAATTTCATCTTTCAATTGAAATTGATTATATATTGTAGTTTCAATTAGGTCCTCATTCTTTTAATTTTGCAGATTGGGCTGGAATCCTTAATATTTTTGGTATCAAAGTTTTGATTGCTTTCAATTTCATCATTCCATGCAAATTTATTATAAATCCTTAATATTTTTTGGTATCAAAGTTTGTTTTCTTTCAATTTCATCCCATGCAAGTTAATTATGGATTTCAATTTCATTTCGGTCCCAATTTTTTTAATATCTGGTTTTGTTTTCAATTATTTAATTTCCATGTTTGGATTTACTTCAATTTTGTCCTTTAAATTAAATATATTATTCAAAGTATGTCAAATTAATTATATATATGTATATTTATATCAAATTAAAGTATGTGGGACTAATTATATGTTTTCATATTTTTTTGAATATTATCGCCAAAAAATATATATATAGAGAGAAAGAAATGACCTAGGATTTTTTGAAGAAAAAACAAATAATATCCGAATTCTTAAATACATTTAATATAATAATATGATGAATAAATCTTATAAAATAAAATAAAAAATTGGCTTTGAATTTTAATTTTGTGCTCTTTTGTTTAAGTTTATTTCTTAAAAAATATAAAATATTTTTATTTATAATATTTCAGATATAATATTATTGGGGACTCAAAAAAAAATGTTGACAAATTTACCTAGGTTATCTACAATTAAAAAATATGCAAGTCACTTTCCGTTTCGATTATATTGTTCCTTTTAGACGGCAAATAATTAATTATAGCATGCAAAAAATTTAACTTTATTTTTAAAAAATATTACAATATTTTTATTTATAATGTGTCAAATCTAATATTACTGGGAAAAGAAAGCAACTCATAAAAAAATACACAAATTTACCTAGATTATCTATAATTAAAAAATATACGACCCACTTCTCATTTCGATTACACTATTCCTTTTAAGCGGGAAAAAAATTTCTTTATAACATATTTTATCTATTATAATGTTACTAATTTAATATTAAAATAACTAATTACAGTATGTAAAAAATCAATTAGTTTTCTACATATAAAAAATCTCAGCGCAATGCGTGGGCAAGCATACTAATTATAACACGCAAAAAACTCATTTATGGCATATTTTATCTATTATAATTTTACTCATTGAACATTAAAATAACTAATTATAGCGTGAAAAAAAATAAGTTTTTCTGGAAAAAAACTTACAATAGTTTTATTTATATTGTGTCAGATCTAATATTATTGGGGGAAAAAGGCAACTAGTAAAAAAACAAAAGTAGACAAATTTTTCTAGAATATCTACAATTAAAAATATACAAACCACTTCCCATTTCGATTACATTATTCCTTTTAGACGGAAAAAAAAAATTATAATATATTTTATCTATTATAATTTTACTAATAAAATATTAAAATAATTAATTACAGCATGTAAAAAATCAATTATTTTTTTATATAGAAAAAAACTTAGCACAACGCGAGAGCAAGCATACTGGTACTATTTATAATAAAGCAAAGTGGAATTAAACTATTCATAAAAAAAAAAAACTGCATCAATATTGCAGCCAAAAATATCAATTTTTCGAAAATGAAAACACATGCGCCGAGATATAATCCCTCCTCTCCTTTTTTTTTTTTTAGTTTTTTGGTTTTCATTATTTGTGGGTCTCCTCGAGTTTTGTTCCTCGTAAATATCTAATTGACTCGAGGAGTTACTGGGTGTAGAACGGACAACAGGAAGGAGGCACCAGGCAGGATCTGATAGTCTGTTAAATCTGCAAACATTCGTTAGATTTAAGGATTCTTGTGCTAATCTTGATCTTGAAAATATGAATGGCTATGAAGGGATGCTGTTTGGACTATGTGAAGGCTGGCGAGGATTCGACCGTACACCTGAAGTATTCATTGACACTTCTACTCAGTCAAAACCTCAGTTTAAGCAAGTGTATTCAGTGGAGGACAATTCTGATTACTTTTCTTGCGTGGAATGAATTCATATTATTGACTTTATTAGACTTTGAAATATTTTATCAATAAAAAGAATCTTTGATCAACGCGAAGGATTTTTAATTTATCAAGTTCTTAATATGGAAGGCTAAGAACATGTGCTAAAACACACAGACCACAATACAATCATAAGTTTTTTATGCAATCAGAAACCCTCGTTACAGTCTTAAATTAAAAAAAAAAACATATGATCTGTGATATATTTTCCTAATGGCTCGCCATGTTTAAGAAGAAGTGGACGGGTTGGAATCGAATGGTAGATCTATATCCATCTCAAAACTGCTGCAGGAGATCGACGTAGATGATTCATCCACTTCACCAATTTGTTGAATATTTATACCCCTGCGTGATAATAGAATCCCCTCCAATTTCATTGATACTTCTCTCATTGTTGGCCGGTTTCTTCCGTTCAAATACAAACATCTCTTTGCAAGATTCGCTATAACCATAGCTTCCTCTTCAATGCAGTCCCCCTTAACTTGTGCATCAATGATATCAAAGAGCCTACCATCTTCCATCGAATCATTGAAATGTACGACTAAGCTCACGGTTTCCAGAGAAGTGGTTAAGAAAAGTGGCTTTTTCCCGCTTAAGAGCTCGACAAGAACAACTCCAAAACTATAAACATCACTCTTTTCTGTTAATTGACTGGTTCGAAAATACTCTGGATCTAAGTAACCAAAAGTACCTTGCACCTTGGTGGTCAGATGAGTTTGGTCAATGGAAACTGATCTTGAAGTTCCAAAATCAGAAACTTTTGCTCTGTATTTCTCATCTAAGAGTATGTTTGTTGACTTGATGTCTCGGTGATAAATCGGAATAGAGGCTGAGGAGTGGAGATGGGATATCGCACCTGCAGCTTCCGAGGCGATTCGTAACCGCGACTCCCATGATAGCATGAAGTCCTCCTTTTGCTCATGGAGATATTGGGAAAGAGTTCCATTGGGAATGAATTCATAGACTAGCAGAGGAACTTCAGTCTCCAAGCAACATCCCAGTAGCCGAACCACGTTTCTGTGATTGATCTGTGAAAGAATGACAACCTCGTTGATGAAGTCTTCTACTTTTTCCTCGTCCACCGCTGTAGACTTCTTAACTGCAACAATACTCCCATCATCTAACATTCCCTTGTAAACGGTTCCCTGGCCGCCATGACCAAGTACTCTGTTCTCGTTAAAATAATCAGTCGCCTTTTCCAACTCATTTGAGGAAAATACTTTTGTTTTTTGAAGACTACCATCGCTTGAGGATACTTGTTGCTTGAGCAACATACCACCATTCCGTTTGAAAAACTTCCTTTTCAACTGAATGCACTTCCTTTTTTTGATAAGTTTGTACATCCTCCAGGCACCAATGAGCAAGAACACTACTCCAAGGGCCAGGCCGATAACTGTATCAAGAGCAAAAGAAACATCACTTAGAACAGGCGTATGATTGCTACATTATAGCAAGATTTGTGGAAATCTTGTGATGCTGGAAAATAAAAATTGCCTTGTGAATTTTTCGTTCTATTAATTAAGAAAGGGTAAACTTCATTTTTACACCTATAAATTCATCAATATTCCACTCATATCCATACAAAGCTAAGTGGACAAAAACGGATAGTGTGAGAGGTGAACTGCTCAGAATTAAGGTGCAAGTGTTGATTTAACCGAGACTGAAACTTGAGAGACTGGACCACTTAATTGAATTTTCTATATTGTAATTTGCGTGCTGAAGGTGATGCATTGATAAAGAAACAATTCATGGTGTTGTTGTGCTCATAGCACTAACGGGTTGCTTTTCGTTTTCTTCTAAAAAATATTGATTCCATTAATAGAATTAAATATAAAAAAGTGTTGGATAAAGATTAACGGTAGGCATTTACCACAATTTTACCAGATTAATACGTTGACAAAATTAGAAGAAAGAAACTAAAACGTGCTGGCTTTTAATTGTGGAGCCAATGATAATACGTATTTTTTTTTTAATTCTTAAAATTTTATTTTAAACGGTTTAATTTTAATAATAGATCAATTAATTTGAGTTATGAAAGTATAAACCAAGTTTAAGAAGATACCGAGATTTGTTTTTAGTAAACTCTGCATTCAGACGGATTGATTTCATAAGTTCACGTCTTAGAACATTATTCAAAGTGGAATTTAATTTAAATTGATTTTGAATTAATTTGATTATATTTTTAATGTTTTTATAATTTGACTTATTATCAAGTAAGAATTTGACTTATTACTATCTGAACCCTATTATCAAGTAAGAACTAAAAATTCATGATATTTTCAGCATGAATTAGTTAACGTGCGATTGCATTAAGAACATAAAATTAAATTGTAAAGTTTTTTTCTATCTTATTTTAAAAGCGTAAAGTATAAAATAATATAAAAACAATAAGAGGGGAGAGAGACGTGCCTAGAACAGTAACCCGTAAGGGATGAAGCTCGCATTTGTACGATCCTTTTGTATTCACACATCTTGTCAATCCATGGCAAGAGTTTCGATCTTCACATTCATCAACGTCTAATATATAAAGAAACCACCAGAAATGAATAAATCCATAGATATGCGTACAGAAGAAAAAAAATCACAAACAAATAATATGCATATAGAAAATTTCAATAAAGTCGTAGTTAATATTTTATTTAAAAAAAGTAGATATCATTTACTAGAGCAAGTACATGGAACTATACGTTCACAGTATAAAATGATAGTTATTTTTCAGTTTTGCTGACAGCAAATCTTAGCTAAAAAGTATCTTTGAAACTATTTTCCTATAAAATTAATACTCTTAAAATTAATTAATCCCAATGTTAAAACAATTACTAACCTACGTGACACTTCTTTATCCAATCACGAGAAAATTAATTCATAAAAACAATAATTAACAGTAGCTATAATAATTAAAAAAATATAGGATCATATATTCTTGTGTTAGAAAAATTACCTGTGCATTGAAGGTAAGGGTTGCCCTCATAACCTTTTGAGCAAGAACAATTGAATGGCGAAACAGTCGTACTATTTATTGAGTAATAGATGCGGCAATCCATGGTATCTTCGTTGTCTAGCCAACTAATGTTTCGTGACCATGGCCAAGCCAGCGACACAGGAACAGTAGTATTTGGCAAGTTGTTGATATCTTGGGGACCTTTTATTTTGGAATCAAACCATTGCTGGTCTGCTATGAACACCAGTTTCTGCCGGCCGTCACTTCTTTGTTTACCATCTATTGACTCCAAACTTGTATTGAAAACCTGAAGCGAGGAAGGAAAGCCAATAGCTTGACAGCAGTCCTCACCAGAGCAATCTCCATTTTCAAGCATAATATTAGTAATGGAATTACTACCGTTGGAGCAAATGGAGTCGCATACAGTATGCTCGGTCGTGCCATTTTTTGTCCACAAACTGGCACGAGTATTGCACCCCACTGCAATGAAATAATTTTCAAATAGGAAGAAAGGAGTTCCTTCCAAATTCAAAGGCAGAACTTCATGCCGGTCCAGAGATTCAACGGATTTTACTGGACCCTTGACAACAGCACCTCCTGTTAATGTAATATTCACCAACTCCATATCGATGCGACGTAAAAAAGCTCTAGGAGATGTGGAAGTTTCATCGCAATGAACGTCAAAAGACTCCTCCATGCAGCAATCCTTTCCGATCCCGAACGGGTATGGAATGCTAATATTGCCACAATGCTCCCGACAATTAGGTTTTGCCAGACGAGGTGGTGATTTAGCTGTTGCTGGCTGAAACATCAGCATTAAAAGCAAGAAAGAAATATAGGAGACAAGTTTCACAACCTGCATACTGCTGTGTTTATTTCTCCTGTTCTTCTTTGAGTCTGGTGCTCAAACAATTAATAATTGAACCACAGCTTGCAACATCATATGTTTTTATAATATTCCACATGAACAGAGCTAAGTGGACGAAGGAATCATATGGGACCACAAATTGAAAGCGTGTGGGGTTGACATGTCCAAAACTTTGGTCCACGTGTGGGTGTTTGGCTCCGCGTTTTCACCTGTGGTTGAAGCAAAACGCGGAGCCAACACAATAATTTACCAAACATCTAAATATATTTTGATGGTGGGTCCCATTATCATTAATTCAGCCGCAGCTTTTGCGTCTGCGGACACCCCATGAGGCCACCGACCATCATTTTTGACCAGATCATCACCTTCTTTCCTTCTCGTTTCCACCATCTGCCCACAGACCTCCAAGACAGTCCTCCCTGTCCCTCTCTTGCCTCACCGACAGTCCCCCCTCACCTCCCTCTCTTGCAAATCTGTATCCTCAAACAACTTGCCTGTGGTTGCGCCCACAAAATAGAATCCTCTCCTCTTCTCTTTATATGCTGAATCTATCACTGTTTGTGGACTAAGAGTCTTTGCTTCTCTTATTGATTACCTCTCCTCTTTGAAAAAACTCGCTCTCATGCCGGCTACCAGTTCTTGGTGGGTTTTTCTGGGGTTTTGGGATTCTCTGGTTTTTTAGTTCGATAAGAAGAAAAGGCTGAACCTTTGTAGTTATTTTCTTTATCCTTAATTCTTATTTTTAATTTCATATTGGTTTTGAAAGGGAATTATTTTTTTTTGGATTTTAACATGGTTCCAGGTTCCAGGTTCTTCCTCTTTTGTAAAATATTATTTCACTCTTGGCCTTTTCTCCTTTTCCTAAGCTACAGAAACAACTGGTATTTTGCAATCAAGCTAGTTTCTATAGAAACTCTCTCCTTTTCCCAGTTACATCACCAAAAAGGTGAAATTTTCCCAGAAAAATATCCAGGCACCGTCATTTTTTAATTTCAATCAAGCTCAACAATGCATGACTAGTCAATTTTATCTGCATTTCTTATTCATGGTTTTCCACTTGCAGGCAACATCCACCAGCTAGCCAATAATGAATAATCAAGCCTTGTTAAGTTGAAACTGACGAAAGAAAAAGAGGGGTTTAATTAAATTTAAAAAATCAATCAACTTCGCACCAATGGATATTATTAATTGTGTATATGGTAATTTAATACAGTTATTTTTAAACTAGAGGCATACAGATATGCACATCCTTTGCCTGAAAAAATTGCATTTTATTTGTATTTTTTTTATCTTAAATAATTGATTAAAAAAAAAAGGATCTAACATAAAAAAAAAGTGGGATATTGAATAATTGATTAAAAAAAATGGGATATTTAATCATTGACATAAAAAACAAAAAAAAAATGTACTTGATTAATTGACTAAAAAAACAAGCAAAAAAAGTGAGATTAAGAATAATTGATAAAATCAAAAAATAAAAATTGGGATCTTGAATAAATAACATAAAAAAAATATACTTCAATTATTTCAAACATTTTATTATTATAATTATTAATAAATATATGAAATTATTCCAACAAAATATTTATATATATGTACGTATGTATGTGTGTGTATACATATGTATTTTTAATTAATTTCACAAGTTGACTGCAATATGAAAAACATGGTAACCAAACACACAAAACTGTTTTTCATTAAACTCAATTTCAACCACAATTTTAACCAAACACTTAAATTTCAGTTATGAACCGCAGTTAAAAGCGCTTTTCATAAAACTGCTTTTTGCAACCTCAATCATAACAGCAACAGTTGTGCCAAACAGGCAGTTGTGATTTTAAGTGTTTGGTTAGGGGTGATAAATTGAAAAAAAGTTTTTTTTCCAACTCAAAAGTACACCCCACCGGCGTTTCAAGAAAAGCATGAAAATGCCGCTTTTCTTGCATCTGCTGTGCAATAGGAGAGAAAAAAGGGTGGGGCCAGGGGGTTGGTACGGGGATGGTTATTATTTTGTTATTAATTATATTTGTTATAAGTTTATTATTAATTATATAAATAATGTTAAAAATATAATTTTAATATTAAAATAATCTAAAAATGAATTAAAATATAAATAATGTTTACATAATATATGTTTATTAATATATAAAATATAATTTTAATATTAACATAATCAAAAATTAATTAAACTATAAATATTTTTTTATATAATGTATGTTTATTAATATAAAAAATATAATTTTAATATTAAAATAATCTAAAAATTAATTAAAATATAAATAATTTTTACATAATATATGTTTATTAATAAAAAAAATATTTTAATCAAACTGAATTAATTTTTATTTTAAGATTTTTAATCGAAATACTAAACAAAAGTAATCAATTAAATTTAAGTTTTATATTTATTAAAACCGTACAGGTCTTGTTTCAATTAATAAAAAGTTTGATTTAATAAACTTGAGTTGTTTTTATTTTATTCATTCAATTTAGTTCCTTTTTTTCAGTTTCTAAAATTTAAAACCGAAACCAAACAAAACCAAATTTATTTTTAGTTTTAGTTCTAGTTCTAGTTTTCTAACCGATATTATATAAAAAAAAAACAATTTGATTCGGTTAATTTCAAAACGGGATTTATGAATATTATTGATTAATTGACATTAAAAACGAAAAAAAGTGGGATCTTAAATAGTTGCTAAAATCAATATTACAAAATTGCTAAAATTTAATACTTAGACTTTAAAAAAAAAATTGGTTTCTTGATTAATTGGCATTAAAAATTGAAAATTAAAGGAACATGACTTGTAATGTTGAATAATTGATAAAAAAAAAAAAAAAGATTGACATGTAGTGTTGAATAATTTGAAGTGAAAAAAAAATGATAATTGGAATCTTGAATAATTGATAAAAACAAAAAAAGATTTGACATGAAGTTTCATTATATTGATAAAAATAATTTGGTGAGAGAATAAAAAAAGTGTCCAATTTACTTGAATTATTAATTACATTATATCATTACAATTATTAAATCTACAATATTTAAAGAGCATATATATATATATATATATATATATATATATATATATATATATATATATATATATATATATATACCCTTTAAAGTAATTTCATAAGTTAAAAGCAATATGAAAAGCTTGATAACCAAACACATGAAACTGCTTTTCATTAATCTCAAACTCAAAAGCAGTTTTAACCAAACACTTAAAAACTTATTTTGAACCGCAGCTAAAGTGCTTTTTATGAAATAGTTTTTTTAAAACCTCAACCACAAAAGCAAAAACTGTGTCAAACACACCCTAAGTCGCTTTATACAGACTAAGTATCAACATAAAAGTAGGAATAAATTCTAAACAAGCTACAAAGGAATTGGTAATAAAAGCTGACTTAGTCAATTAAATAGCATGACCAGTGCCCCCCCCTCAACATCCTTGTTGTCATTCGAGCTCGAGCTTTTTGTTAACAGAACTGAAACTTGGCACCTGTGTTAATATATTTCAACTCATTTTCAATAGGTTTTCTTTTGCTACACCAAGATATTGTTCCCCATCCAAGCATAAAAAATACCCAATAGTTCTGCGTTGAGTCACCTACATAGTCAGCATCACAAAAACCAAATAGCTTACAATTTTTATCTTCCTTATATAAAATGTCATAATCAATTGTGCCTTGGACATATCTTATAACTCATCAAATTGCTTTCAAATGGGTTTCTTTGGAGTTTGCATTAACTCGTCATAGCATTTGCATTGACTTGTCATAGCAACTACATTAGAAATATAAGGTCTACTTAAAGTAAGTTGAGTAAATCAATTTGTTTACCAATTATCAATACATTGTTGCATCTTATGAGCATAAGATTTGGCATTTGATCTCATGGAGGCGGGATTGGTTTATGATAAATAAGCATTCCAAACTTCTTCGATAAGCACCTCATGATCACTATAGTGAGTACGTACAGACCATTGAATTATCGACATGAGCTATTAGTAAATTTAAGCTATTGACTGTCACCACTACATGGTTCCCGTTGATAACCTCCCATAAATCTTGACCTTTCATGCAGATCAGATATCATAATTGTGATTTGAACATCTATAAGCAAAAACAAATACAAGCAATACAATGCTCACGATCGTAACGCTCGTAGTCGCTGCCCTGGTTGATCATGATCAGTGTTGTCTCTGGTTTACAATGAGTAACCGAGTTTTTTTTGGTCTGTTATTAGATGGCTTGATCATTCTTAGGCTTTAGTGTGAAGTTAAGCTTTGTGTCTGTGTTTCCACAAAAACTCAAGAGATATTGCCTTAACCATGGCAAATAGGAAAATCAAATCTAAAAACAATCTGCATCCCCAGCTATCCGAATTTAATTCTAATTATTTATCTGCAAAATCTCATCAACATGTTCACACCAGAGGATTTGAGAGACTAATATAAATAGTTCTCAAATGAAATCTTTGCTGATTGATAATGGCTTTGAATCCTCAAGATAGAGAAATGGCTCAACTTCCCAATGGATCAAAGAAACTCTCAACACATCTTTTTTATCAACGCGAGGGGTTAATAATTTATTAAGTTCTTAATATGGAAGACTAAGAACATGTGCTAAAACACAGACCACAATACAATCATAAGTTTTTATGCAATCAAAAACCCTCGTTACAGTCTTAAATTAAAAAAGAAACATATGATCTGTGATATATTTTCCTAATGGCTCACCATGTTTCAGGAGAAGTTGACGGGTTGCAATCTATTGGTAGATCTATACCAATCTCAAAACTGCTGCAGGAGAGCGACGTAGATGATTCATCCACTTCACCAATTTGTTGAATATTTATACCCCTGCGTGATAATAGAATCCCCTCCAATTTCATTGCAACTTCTCTCATTGTTGGCCGATTTCTTCCGTTCAAATTCAAACATTTCCTTGCAAGATTCGCTATAACTATAACTTCCTCTTCAATGCAATCCCCCTTAACTTGTGCATCAACGATATCAAAGAGTCTATCATCTTCCATCAAATCAATGAAATGTACGACTAAGCTTAGTGTTTCCAGTGAACTGGTTAAGAAAAGTGGCTTTTTCCCGCTTAAGAGCTCGACCAGAACCACTCCAAAACTATAAACATCACTTTTTTCTGTTAGTTGACTGGTTTGAAAATACTCTGGATCCAGGTAACCGAAAGTACCTTGCACCTTGGTGGTCAGATGAGTTTGGTCAATGGAAACTGATCTCGAAGTTCCAAAATCAGAAACTTTTGCTCTGTATTTCTCATCTAAGAGTATGTTTGTTGACTTGATGTCTCGGTGATAAATCGGAATAGATGCTGTGGAGTGGAGATGGGATATCGCACCTGCAGCTTCCGAGGCAATTCGTAACCGCGATTCCCATGATAGTATAAAGTCCTCGTTTTGCTCATGGAGATATCGGGAAAGAGTTCCATTGGGAATGAATTCATAGACCAGCAGAGGAACTTCAGTCTCCAAGCAACATCCTAGTAGGCTAACCACGTTTCTGTGATTGATCTGTGAAAGAATGACAACCTCGTTGATGAATTCTTCTACTTTTTCCTCATCCACCATTGTGGACTTCTTAACTGCAACAATACTCCCATCAGCTAACATTCCCTTGTAAACGGTTCCTTGGCCGCCATGACCAAGTACTCTGTTCTCGTTAAAATAACCAGTCGCCTTTTCCAACTCATTTGAACAAAATATTTTTGTTTTTTGAAGACTACCATCACTTGAGGATAATTGTTGCTGCAGTAATAGACCACCATTCCTTTTGAAAAAGTTGTCTTTCAACTGAATGCACTTCCTTTTTTTGATAAGTTTTTGCATCAACCAAGCACCACCAATGAGCAAGAACACTGCTCCATGGGCCAGACCGATAACTGTATGAAGAGCAAAAAAACCAGCACTAAGAACAGGCGTATTATTGTTACATTAAAGCAAGATTTGTGAAAAGCACTTTGTTTTGTCCCCAAGGGACGTAATGTGATGGCAAAGGCTCGAGACCTGCATGGCAGATCTCGAATTCGAGTTAGGACGTGTATTTTTTATAAAAGCCTGGGTTAGCCAGGGTTTTACTCGTTCACCTGGGCCACAATGTATGTTTTTCGAGGAGTGGGGTTTCCTCGAATCCATCAAAAAAAAGATTTGTGAAAATCTTGTGATGCTGGAAATAAAAATTGCCTTATGAATTTTGGTTCTATTAATTACAAAAGGGTAAACTTCATTTTTACTCCTATAAATTCATCAATATTCCACTCATATCCATACAAAGCTAAGTGGACAAAAACGGATAGTGTGAGAGGTGAACTGCTCAGAATTAAGGTGCATGTGTTGATTTAACCTAGACTGAAAACTTGAGGGACTGGACCACTTAATTGAATCTTCTATATGGTAATTTGCGTGGTGAAGGTGATGCCATGATAAATAAACAATTCATAGCAATGGATATAGTGTTGCTGTGCTCATAGCACTAACGGGTTGTTTTTCGTTTTGCTCTAAAAAGAATTGATTCCTTTAAAAGAATTAAATATAAAAAAGTGTTGGATAAAGGGCAACTGTAGGCATTTAGCACAATTTTACCAGATTAATACGTTAACAAAATTAGATAAAAAAAAAAAAAAAAACGAAAAACTAAAAACGTGCTGGCTGTTAATTGAGGAGCCAATGATAATATTTATTTTTTTTAATTTTATTTTAATCATTAAAATTTTATTTTAAACGGTTTAATTTTAATAATAAATCAATTAATTTGAAGTATAAGAGTATAAAACAAGTTTAAAAAGATACCATGATTTTTTATTATTAAACTCTGCATTCAGACGGATTGATTTCATAAATTCACGTATTAGAACATTATTCAGACGGATTGAATTTAATTTAAATTGATTTTGAATTAGTTTGGTTATATTTTGAATGTTTTTTATAAATTGACTCATTACCTATGTGAACCCTATTATCAAGTAAGAACTAATAAATTCATGATATTTTCAGCAAGAATTAGTTAACGTACGATTGCATAGAGTTTTCTTTATATTAAAACAATATAAAAACAATAAGAGGGAAGAGATACGTGCCTAGAGCAGTAAACCGTAAGGGATGAAGCTCGCATTTGTACGATCCTTTTGTATTCACACATCTTGTCAATCCATGGCAAGAGTTTCGATCTTCACATTCATCAACGTCTAATATATAAAGAAACCAACAGAAACTAATAAATCCATAGATATGCGTATAGAAGAAAAAATATCACAAACAAATAATATGCATATAGAAAATTTCGATAAAGTCGTAGTTAATTTTTCATTTAAAAAAAGTAGATATCATTTACTAGAGCAAGTACATGGAGCTATACGTTCACAGTGTAAAATGATAGTTATTTTTCAGTTTTGCTGACAGCAAATCTTAGCTAAAAAGTATCTTTGAAACTATTTTCCTATAAAATTAATATTCTTAAAATTAATTAATCCCAATGTTAAAACAATTACTAACCTACGTGACACTTCTTTATCCAATCACTAGAAAGTTAATTCATAAAAACAATAATTAACAGTAACTATAATAATTAAAAAAATATAGGATCATATATTCTTGTGTTGGAAAAAATACCTGTGCATTGAAGGTAAGGGTTGCCCTCGTAACCTTCTGAGCAAGAACAATTGTATAACGAAAAAGTAGTACTATTTATGAAAAACCCGCTGCTGCAATCCATGGTATCTTCGTTGTTTGGCCAACTAATGTTTCGTAACCAAGCCAGCGACACAGGAACTGTACTTGGCAAATTGTTGATATCTTGGGGACTTTTTATTTTGGAATCAAACCATTGCGGGTCTGCTAGGAAGACCAGTTTCTGCCCGTCACTTCCTTGTTTACCCTCTATTGACTCCAAACTTGTATTGAAAACCTGAAGCGAGGAAGAAAAGCTCATATCTTGACAGCAGTCCTCACCAAAGCAATCTCCATTTTCAGGTCTAATATTAGTAATGGAACTACCGTTGGAGCAAATTGAGTCGCACACAGTATGCTCGGTCGTGCCATTTTTTGTCCACAAACTGGCACGAGTATTGCAGCCCACTGCAATGAAATAATTGTAAAATAGGAAGAAAGGAGTTCCTGTCAAATTGAAAGATAGAACTTCATGCCGGCCCAGAGATTCAACGGATTTTACTGGACCCTTGACAACAGCACCTCCTGTTAATGTAATATTCACCAGCTCCTTTTGGATGCGACGTAGAAAAGCTCTAGGAGGTGTGGAAGTTTCATCGCAATGAACGTCAAAAGACTCCTCCGTGCAGCAATCCTTTCCGATCCCGAACGGGTATGGAATGCTAATATTGCCACAGCGGTCCGGACAATTAGGTTTTGCCAGACGAGGTGGTGATTTAGCTGTTGCTGGCTGAAACATCAGCGTCAATAGCAAGAAAGAAATATGGGAGACAAGTTTCACAGCCTGCATACTGTTGTCTTTATTTCTACTGTTCTTCTTTGAGTCTGGTGCTCAAACAATGCTAGGTTTGCATGTCTTTATAAGCTTGGTCGTCATTGACTAATTTTTATTAGTCTGCCCTAACACCTTGAATAAATATGTGAAAGATTTGCATGTGGTCTTTAATTAATAATTTGAATAAATATGTGGGATTACAGTATTCTATTGGAGGAGTTTAATTAATTATTCAACCAATTATTATAAATAGAATTAAAAATGTTTCAAACATATAGTTCCAAGCTGCTCTGCGTTAAATTCCACAAGACTATAAATTCTATTGGAGTTAGGATGTTTCTTCCCACCCTCCAAGCTATAAATTCCACGACTAATAAATGTGGTCTCAATTGAGTGATGTGTTGCAAGTGGATATTCATAAGATTTATAATTGCTGAGAAAATAACATGGAGGACCACTTTGTCTCTTTCTTTGACGGGCTCGTTATGTAACACGATTTGACAAGTAAGCGGCAACTTGTCCACAACAAGATGAGTTATTGGGAGTTAATTATATCCACTAATAAGTGTATATATATATATATAGAGAGAGAGAGAGAGAGAGAGATAGAATTATGAGATGGATTTAAATTATTATCAACTAAAGATAATTGACATGGGAACCCTCCTCTTACAATATGATTACTTCATTCAAACAACACTATTTTTTGTTTTTGTTTTTGTTTTTTATTTTATTTTTTAAAATTAAATTTATTGGGTATTGACTTTTATAAATTGTTAAATCTTGATCTCATGATCTAGATTTAGCATGTTAATCTTGATTGACTCATATCTTTTCTTAATTGTTTTTTTTTCATTATTATTTCTCATTATTTACTTAATTGAGAAATTGGCACCAATATATTTTGATAATTCAAGTATTTGTAAAATTAAGAGTTAGGATGTTTCTTCCCACCCTCCAAGCTATAAATTCCACAAGACTAACAAATGTGTTCTCAATTGAGTGATGATGATTTTTGTCTTATTATTAAAATTTCTATTGAAAGATAATGTTTAGAAGACATTTCTATAAGTAAAATAGGATAGGAAAAGTCGTTAATCTCTCGAGTGTCGCCATAAATGTTTTTATAATGGGGAATATCTAGAAGATGAGCACTTGGAACGAACTTTCAATCAAAAGTTGATTAATAACTATTATAAATTAATAAGAATTCTAATAAATTTGTCAAAATATTTTGTCCTTAATGGCATCTTCAAATGTCACAAGATGACAACATGTATGTATTAGATTGATCAATTATCTCATAATTACTTGCTTTTAATGTTTTTTCATCATTATTTATTTACGTTACAAGTGGGCTTTGGTGATTGTTTTTCATTGATGATGTTACAAGTCATCATTATGCATTTAAAAAAAGACAAAAATTAGGTCTGACCAGGAGGGGTGCCACAAAAATTTCATATTTTTGAAAATGATTAAATACGGATATGCCACTAATAAGACAAAATTGAAAAGTTGGTTGTAGTAGTGTTGAGGTAATTGACCATATTTTTTTTTCTCGGATTACTGTTGGTGTGTGTAGAACATGCGGTCGACAACATTCGGCCTCATGTCCTTTTCGGGAGGCGTGTGCGGTGTCTTCCGATGTCATAAAATATATGTCCGACATATCCATGGAAGCGCCGCCGTGTCCTCTCCCTCATGGTATGACGCGTGACATCCAAAGGTGGTCAGAGACGAGCCGGTGGATGGTTGAACGTTTTACCCCTCTTCTCTCTCTCTTTCAGTCTAAACTACACGTCACCCCCCACTTTTATTGCCTTTTCATTTCAGCCCCTTCTCTCTGAATTTTGTTGTATGATTCTTATTTCTGCTATGTAAGTTTTGATTTGTTTCAATGGTGTCCTTCGATTAAAATTCATTTTTAATTAAATTTTCATTTCAGTCCTTATTCTTTTAATTTCCGGATTGCTTTTAAATAGCTTAATATTTTCGGCACAGAAGATTTTAGTTTTTCAATTTTGTCCTTTAATTGAAATTGATAATATATTTGGTTTTCATTTCAGCCTTTATACTTTTAATTTTTATTTTAATTCCTTTATTTTTTTTAATATTTCTTCAATAGTCCCTATTTTATCCATGTTTATATATGTGTGCTTTTAGCTTTGGTTTTTAATTTTTATTAATTTTTTCTTTTATTTAGGTAACATTTTTTTGAAAAAAATTGTTCTAAATTTTAGTTTGTGTTTGTAATGATTTGAAAATTGATATTTCTATTTTTTTCGTTGTTCTCTCTTTTGTTTTTTTTTAATTTTTTTTTATTTTCACCTAAAATGATTATTTTTTAGCTAATAATTTTTATTTTTATTTTCAGTTTTTTGTTTGCACTTTTGTTAAAGTTATTGGGCTTTTTTTTTTCTTTGATTGAATTTTTTCCCATTATTAACTCAATAATAATAATAATTTTAGTTTTTTTTTTCTCACTTCCTCTTTTGTTAATGTTTTCAAATTTTTTTCTCGAGATAATTTAATAATTTTTATTGTATCAGCAGTAATAGTAATGATATTTTTAGATGTTAAGGCTTCGATGTTCCTATTGCTATAATAAGGTTTGTTGATGTTTCATTATATCAAACCTTGCATGTATAGATGTTATATTTTATTTGATTTTTTCATTTGATTGAAATTGATAATATACTTGTTTTTCATCTTGGCCCTTATACTTTTAATTTTTGATTTTAATTCCTTTGCCGAGTATCATGGATTACTTGAGTATAGTTGCAAATAATCATCTTCTAAACTTCTTAGATGATTTCATTTACTGCACTGTTACTTGGATGCTTTGTTTCTTAAGTGATCTCTCAGCATAATGCATATGAACGATGGAATGGCCTTAATTTCCACGCTTTTTTTTCTTACAGTGACGCCAGAGTTAAACAGTAGATGAAAATAGATTATAGTTTTCCTAATCATGTGGAATCATGTGGTCTTTTGTGTTTTTCTTCACCCATTGTTCTCCAAGCAAGATGTGGTTCTGCCAAATTTAAAGCCACTCAAACATCGCAATAAACATTAGTAGCTGATGATAATTAACACTCGGAATAATTTCCTCTTTATATTCTCTGTTTGTTTTCAATGTAATTTTTGTTTCTATCTCACCAAATCAGGATTATTTCAGGTTGTTCTAGCAAGTTCAGAATATAAGCTATGGTTCTTGATAATCTGATATCTTCTCCTCACCTGAGATCACCATCCTTCCGGAAGCAATTCCCACGAGATGATTTGGGGAGCTGGTCAACTCTCCTTCAGAGACACCGTTTCCTCCTAACAGCCTTGGTTCTCTTGGCTTTCCTATGCACAATCTATCTCTACTTCGCTGTTACTCTAGGGGCCACCGAATCATGTTCTGGATTTACCGGGACCAAAAGGGCATTATGTCATATGGAGATGGCGAAGGATTCTGTAGGCCATGGAAAACTCAAATTTTTCTAGCACATAGATGACTCTCAATCAGTTCTTGGTAGTGTTTTCTCTGTCTCTTATTTGAAGGTTATGCTTGAGCTCCTAGTAATTGTTGATTACACGACATGTTGTGCCAGAATGTCTTGAAATTTTTTAACCACATCCAATGAAATTTCGTCATTGTTATTTATAATTTCCCAGCTGATTTTATATGGCTAAATTATGTTTTCTGATTCTTTTAATAATCCATCAACTTTTTCGATGAATGAATCAACAAAGAAAAAAATTGGTTCTTATTTCAGAGAAATTAGCTTGGTTACATGGCATAGAGTGGATCAACAGACCTAATTTGCCCATCTCTGTAATTACATTGACGTTCAAAAAACTTAATTTAGCAAAATCCTCATTCGCTACAGAACACAGCATTTTTTCTTTGATTTAGTGACCATTTATTTCCTGACGGGGAACGATATTGTAATTTGCCTTTTTTATTTAGTTTGTGTTTTCATATTTATTGTAAACAGCATTAATCTTTCCATGACCAGATACAACCTAAGCCATTGAAACAGCATAAATTAATTTGATTTTCAATCTCAAAAACAACAATGGGGTCTACGATGAAGAGCAGCAAACCAATACATGTGCGCGAAGTCTGGGCAGACAACCTCGTAGCTGAGTTTTCTCTAATCAAGGAAGCAATCTCTCGCTTCTCCTTCGTTGCTTTGGACACTGAATTCCCTGGTACTCTCTTTCTGTCAAATCATGACAAGAGTTTGCTTTCTCAAGCCCCTCCTCACAATTATTGTCTCATGAAGTACAATGTTGATCTCTTGAAAATAATTCAACTTGGGATGACTCTGTCTGATTCACAAGGAAATCTGCCAACATTAGGAACAGAATTCCACTACGTTTGGTAGTGTAACTTCAGGGATTTCAACATCGAGCATGATCCTTACAACAACGAGTCTATTGAACTACTTGAACGCCAAGGTATTGATCTCAAGAAGAATAGCGAAAAGGGTATTGATTCCTCGGATTTTGCATGGATGGTTTTGAGCCCTCGACATTTTTTCAGTAATTCTTCCTTGTCTTGGATTACTTTTCATGGTGCTTATGATTTCGGGTTCTTGATCAAGATTTTAACTCGACGAGAGTTGCCATGCGATATGGGATCTTTTCTTGGGATGGTAAAGTTATTCTTTGGGGTTCGAGTGTATGATTCAAAACTCATGATGGGATCTATCAGTGGTTTACGAGGTGGGTTGGAGAGGGTGGCTAAGTTACTGGGTGTAGAGCGGACAACAGGAAGTAGGCACCAGGCAGGATCTGATAGTCTGTTAAATCTCCAAACATTCGTTAGATTTAAGGATTCTTGTGCTAATCTTGATCTTGAGAATATGAATGGCTATGAGGGGATGCTGTTTGGACTATGTGTAGGCTGGAGAGAATTCGATCGTACACCTGAAGTATTCATTGACACTTCTACTCAGTCAAAACCTCAGTGTAAGCAAGTGTATTCAGTGTAGGATAATTCTGATTACTTTTCTTTTCGTGGAATGTTTTCAAATTTTTATTGGATAAATATTTCAAATTGAGCAACGAAAACTTTATCAGACATTGAAATATTTTATCAATAAAAAGAATCTTTATAAGATTATGATAATGATCGTCTAGTGTGCTGAATAGTGTGCTGCCATGTTGTTTGTTTGTCTATGGGTGCAAAACCGTATTGATCCTAAATTTTTGAAAAATTATTTGTAGAATTTAAGCCTAATTTATCTGCAGAATCTCGTCAGCATGTTCACACCAGAGGATTTAAGAGACTAAAAATGCTTCTCAAATGAAATCTTTGCTAACTGATGAATGCTTTGATTCCTCAAGATAGAGAAAGTGCTCAACCTACCAACGGATCAAAGAAACTCTCAACACATCTTATAATCAAGGCGAAGGATTTTTAATTTATTAAGTTCTTAATATGAAAGACTAAGAACAAGTGCTAAAACACAAAGACCACAATACAATCATAAGTTTTTATGCAGGAAAAGTTACAGTCTTAAATTAAAAAAGAAACATGTGATCTGTGATATATTTTCCTAATGGCTCACCATGTTTCAGGAGATCTATACCACTCTCAAAACTGCTGCAGGAGAGCGACGTAGACGATTCATCCACTTCACCAATTTGTTGAATATTTATACCCCTGCGTGATAATAGAATCCCCTCCAATTTCCTTGCAACTTCTCTCATTGTTGGCCGGTTTCTTCCGTTCAAATTCAAACATCTCTTTGCAAGATTCGCTATAACTGTAGCTTCCTCTTCATTGCAATCCCCCTTAACTTGTGCATCAACGATATCAAAGATTCTACCATCTTCCATCGAATCATTGAAATGTACTACTAAGCTCACAGTTTCCAGTGAACTGGTTAAGAAAAGTGGTTTTTTCCCGCTTAAGAGCTCGACCAGAACCACTCCAAAACTATAAACATCACTCTTTTCTGTTAGTTGACTGGTTTGAAAATACTCTGGATCCAGGTAACCGAAAGTACCTTGCACCTTGGTGGTCAGATGAGTTTGGTCAATGGAAACTGATCTTGAAGTTCCAAAATCAGAAACTTTGGCTCTGTATTTCGCATCTAAGAGTATGTTTGTGGACTTGATGTCTCGGTGATAAATCGGAATAGAGGCTGAGGAGTGGAGATGGGATATCGCACCTGCAGCTTCCGAGGCGATTCGTAACCGCGACTCCCACGATAGCATGAAGTCCTCGTTTTGCTCATGGAGATATCGGAAAAGAGTTCCATTGGGAATGAATTCGTAGACCAGCAGAGGAACTTCAGTCTCCAAGCAACATACCACCATTCCGCTTGAAAAACTTCTTTTTCAACTGAATGCACTTCCTTTTTTTGATAAGTTTGTACATCCTCCAGGCACCAATGAGCAAGAACACTACTCCAAGGGCCAGACCGATAACTGTATCAAGAGCAAAAAAACATCACTTAGAACAGGCGTGTGATTGCTACATTATTGCAAGACTTGTGGAAAGCTTGTGATGCTGGAAATAAAAATTGCCTTTTGAATGTTGGTTCTGTTAATTACAAAAGGGTAAACTTCATTTTTACACCTATAAATTCATCAATAGTCCACTCATATCCATACAAAGCTAAGTGGACAAAAACGGATAGTGTGAGAGCTGAACTGCTCAGAATTAAGGTGCAAGTGTTGATGTAACCTAAGTGGACTTAATTGAATTTTCTATATGGTAATTTGCGTGCTGAAGGTGATGCATTGATAAAGAAACAATTCGTGGTGTTGTTGTGCTCATAGCACTATCAAAAACAAATAATAATAATAATATATATATATATATATATATATATATATATATATATATATATATATATATATATATATAAAACAAAAAAAGTGTTGGATAAAGGGCAACGGTAGGCATTTAGCACAATTTTACCAGATTAATACGTTAACAAAATTAGAAGAAAAAAACTAAAACGTGCTGGCTTTTAATTGTGGAGCCAATGATAATATGTATTTTTTTAATTTTTATTCTTAAAATTTTATTTTAAACGGTTTAGTTTTAATAATAAATCAATTAATTTGAATTATAAAAGTATAAACCAAGTTTAAGAAGATACCAAGATTTGTTTTTAGTAAACTCTGCATTCAGATGGATTGATTTCATAAATTCACGTCTTAGAACATTATTAAAAGGGGAACTTAATTTAAATTGATATTGAATTAATTTGATTAAATTTTGAATGTTTTTATAATTTGACGTATTACCTATCTAAACCCTATTATCAAGTAAAAACTAATAAATTTATGATAATTTCAGCAAGAATTAGTTAACGTACGATTGCATTAAGAACATAAAAATTAAATTGTAAAGTTTTTTTCTATCTTATTTTAAAAGCGTAAAGTATAAAATAATATAAAAACAATAAGAGGGGAGGGATACGTGCCTAGAGCAGTAAACCGCAAGGGATGAAGCCCGCATTTGTACGATCCTTTTGTATTCACACATCTTGTCAATCCATGGCAGGAGTTCCGGTCCTCACATTCATCAACGTCTATTATATAAAGAAACCACCAGAAATGAATAAATCCATAGATATGCGCATAGAAAGAAAAAAAATCACAAACAAATAATATGCATATAGAAAATTACCTGTGCATTGAAGGAAAGGGTTTCCCTCATAACCTTTTGGGCAAGAACAATTGAATGGCAAAATAGTCGTACTATTTATTGAGTAATACATGCGGCAATCCATGGTATCTTCGTTGTCTAGCAAACTAATGTTTCGTGACCAAGCCAGCGACACAGGAACAGTAGTATTTGGCAAATTGGTGATATCTTGGGCACTTTTTATATTGGAATCAAACCATTGCGTGTCTGCTAGGAACACCAGTTTCTGCCGGCCGTCACTTCTTTGTTTACCATCTATTGAGTCCAAACTTGTATTGAAAACCTGAAGCGTGGAAGGAAAGCCCATAGCTTGACAGCAGTCCTCACCAGAGCACTCTCCATTTTCAGGTATAATATTAGTAATGGAACTACCGTTGGAGCAAATTGAGTCGCATATCGATTTTCACCAGAGCACCTCCTTCTAATGTAATATTCACCAACTCCATATCGATGCGACGTAAAAAAGGTCTAGGAGGTGTGGAAGTTTCATCGCATTCAACGTCAAAAGACTCCTCCATGCAGCAATCCTTTCCGATCCCGAACGGGTATGGAATGCTAATATTGCCACAACGGTCGGGACAGTTAGGTTTTGCCAGACGAGGGGGTGATTGAGCTGTTGCTGGCTGAAACATCAGCGTTAATAGCAAGAAAGAAATATGGGAGACAAGTTTCACAACCTGCATACTGTTGTGTTTATTTCTCCTGTTCTTCTTTGAGTCTGGTGCTCAAACAATGCCAGGTTTGCCATGTCTTTATACAGCCACCGGAGAATTTTGCATGCTTGGTCGTCATTGACTAAATGTGTTTTTTTTTTATATGATAATCAGTCAACAATGACTTTTATTCCAATATTTGCTTTAGTTTTATTGTTTTAATCTTCTCGCCTGATTAAAAAAATGTTAGCGAATGAAGCGCTTGTGGTTTGTTTACATCGGGGAAGGTATATTATAAAGTCTTCAATTTCCCATAAAAAAATATTATATAAGTATAGGTTAATTTTTAATGATTTTCATATATAAATTAATTTGAAACATATGTTATTTAACGAATGAACATAGAAGAAGATCTAACAGAAATAGTTTCTACGAAAACACCAAATAAGTTTGAGATTAAAATAAAATAAAAATATTGATGGGGCTAATATATAAAAGATTTGCATATGGTCTTTGAATTGCTTAATGAAAACTTTGGAGTAAGATTACGGTATTCTATTGGAGGACTTTAATTAATTATTCGACCAATTATTATAAATAGAATTAAAAATGTTTCAAACATATAGATCCAAGCTTCTCTGCGTTAAATTCCACAAGACTATAAATTCTATTGGAGTTAGGATGTTTCCTCCCACCCTCCAAGCTATAAATTCCACAAGACTAATAAATGTGGTCTCGATTGAGTGAATGATGACTTTTATCACTTGTTAATTGAGTTATTCTGATCTCATAATCTGGATTGACTCATATTTTTTTTAATTGTTTTTTTTTTTCATTTTTCTCTCTCATTATTTACCTGATTGAGAAATTGGCTTCAATATATTCTGGTAATTCAAGTACTTGTAAAATTAAGAGCTAGGATGTTTCCTCCCACCCTCCAAGCTATAAATTCCACAAGACTAATAAATGTGTTCTCAATTCAGTGAATGATGAATTTTATCTTTATCATTAAAATTTCTATAGAAAGACAATGTTCAGAAGACGTTTTTATGAGTAAAATAGGAGAAGAAAAGTCGTTAATTTCTTAAGTGTCGCCATCACTTTTTGTATAATGTGGAATATTTTGAAGATGAGTACTTAGAACGAACTTTTAATTAGAAATTAATTAATAACTATTATAAATTAAGTACAGGAGCATACAAATTGATGTTTTGAAATGCCCAAGATATATATATATAAACTGGGTTCCCTGAACAAAACGCAGGCAGCAGGCCTGTACTGCCAGTCTGCTATTACTCCAATTTATTTATTCTTCTCCATCCGACAATTTATAGGCATAAAAAATGGATACAAGCAGAACAAGTTAGCCCTTTAATTCCCTCTTAGAGAGAGAAAAAAAGGAAAAATGATAGAGGCTGCTGCCAGCTGTCGTAGTCATGGAAGAAGAGCGCCCCGACGTTCTCAACAAAACCGGTCAGAAAACTGGCATTTCGAAGCCCAGGCAATCCCTAACCTCTCTTCTTCCTCTCTCAATCTCCTAATCGGTCATCTTATCATTGCTTTTGTTTTGATTAAACACCTAATTAATGCCTCTAATTAAGCTCCTGTGCGACGTCGTTTATAGCAACCAGAAATCAAAACAGATCAATTTTGAACCGATCATTTTTTTTACTGTTGTTCTTCTCGACCGCTACTTTGTTTGTTGTTTGGTTGCTGAGAAAAAAAGAAATTGTGTTTCTTATTATTATTATTTGTTGTTTTTATTTTTTGGAAATGCAGAGGAGAAGTTCATAGAGATGGAGATTACCACAGAGCTGTTCACGTGTGGATTGAACTCCGAGAGAGGTAAGAGGAGAGGACGATTTGAGAGATTAGAGGAGAGGACAACTGGTCCAGTGCCGAGAGGGATGAGAAGACAGTAAGAACGGTAAGAAGAATTGGGGAAATTAATTAACGTTAAGAGTAAAAAAAGGCTGATCCGTCCGATTTTATAGTTTTAACTGATCCGGTTTGATTTTATAATACTGATTAATTTTACCGAGTCAAAATCAATTTTAGAGGGGTTTGATTTTTTTACCCAATTTTACAAGGTTTATATATTTAACTCATAAAATCATATAATTTTACAAGTCAAAACACAATTTTAACAAAATTGGCCTGAACTTTCTTCGGATCTATCCTCACTTGACCCACACACACCAAGTGTTCCAAAAACATGATCTCGGCACTAATATTTCCTTTAGTTTTATTATTTTAATCTTCTTGCTTGATTAAAAAAATGTTAGCGAATGAAGCGATTGTGGTTTGCTTACATCAGGGAAGGTATATTATAAAGTCTTCAATTTCCCAAAAAAATCTATTATATAAGTATAGGTTAATTTTTAATGATTTTCATATATAAATTAATTTGAAACATATGTTATTTAACGGATGAACATAGAAGAAGATCTAACAGAAATAGTTTCAACGAAAACCCCAAATAAGTTTGAGATTAAAATAAAATAAAAATATTGATGGGGCTAATATATAAAAGATTTGCATATGAAAACTTTGGAGTGGGATTACAGTATTCTATTGGAGGAGTTTAATTAATTATTCAACCAATTATTATAAATAGAATTAAAAATGTTTCAAACATATAGATCCAAGCTTCTCTGCGTTAAATTCCACAAGACTCTAAATTCTATTGGAGTTAGGATGTTTCTTCCCACCCTCCAAGTTATAAATTCCACGACTAATAAATGTGTTCTCAATTGAGTGATGTGATGCAGGTGGATACTCATAATTGCTGAGAAAATAAGTTGGAGGACCACTTTGTCTCTTTCTTTGTCGGGCTAGTTATTTACCACGAATTGACACGTAAGCGGCAACTTGTCCACAACAAGATGAGTTATTGGGAATTAATTATATCCACTAATTATTATACATATATATAAAACGCGTTGATGATTCATTGTGGACGAGTTTACTGTAGCACAAGACACAAAGCACTGTGGACTCGCAATTTGTCCCAGTGCTTCGCGGGTGTATGTCTACCTTTTTTTTTGTTTTTTCCGCCTGTGAACAGTGCTTTTTCGTTTCTAGCCCCCGAAAAAAACAAAATAGTGCACAGTAGCAGGGGCTCTCTCGGATTTTCCACCTTTTTTGACACAGTAGTGCAGACAAAAAGGGCCTGGAAAACGACAAAATAGAGTACAGTTAACGGGGGCAGGGGCGTCCTTTCCCATCAAGTATTTTCGTAATTATGGGTGGGTTCAGGGGCGTCTTGGTAATTCGCCCATTATTTTATTATATTTACGCGGGCCGCTGGCGCGCCAGCGAGCGTGCCAGCGTTCCACGCTGACGCGCCACTTGGGAGGCGCGTGCGGTGTCTTTACGCCATCCAAAATTTACTTCCGCCGTGCCAGAAGATTCACCGAGCGTCCTCTATCCGCCGTCGCGGCGCGTTCCCACCCTAGATAACCGGTTAAGACGCAGCGGCCGGTTTTCTCTCGGGCGTCGCTTTTCTCTCTCCTGCCGCCCCCAAATTCTGCTCCGATCCCTGATGTTGGTGTGAAATTCATTTTGGTCCCTGAGGTTTTGATTTCGTTTTTATTACTGATTTTCTCAAATTAAAGTTTTATTGTTTTCAATTGTGCCCTTCAATTAAAACTGATTATATAAGAAAGTTTTATTTCAGTCCTTATACTTTTGATTTTGTATTTATGTTTTATTCCTTCAATTATTCCAGTACGGATGTTTTGATTTCTTCGATTTGGTCCTCCAATTGAAATTGGTAATATATACAAAGTTTGATTTCAGTCCCTCTTCTTCTGATTTTTTATGAAATGGCAGCAGTTTGCATTATTTATTTTTGGTCCTCCAAATATATATTTTTGTTATTTTATCCTTCAGTTTTAATTAATTTAATATATGTTATTTTTCATTTCGACCCTTAGTCTTTTAATTTTGTATTTTCTATTAATTCATTTGTTTTTTTTTATGTTTTTTTTTTGTCAATTGATTTTTTTATTGTTTTTTATACAAATATTTTGCTTTTTTGTTATAATTTTCCATGGCAATTTAATTATTTGAATTGCTTTTTTATTAATATTGCTCATTTTTTCTCTTTGTTCATTTGTTTTGTATTTTGCTTCTTTTTTTTCTTTGGATTGGATAATTTTTTAGATTTGACTATTTATGCAATGATCATGATAATTTCAGTTGTTGGTTTTTTTAATGATTTTTCCAGATCATTTTATTATTGAGATTGTTTTTACAGTAATGTTGATAATAATTTTAACTATTATAGTAATGATAATAACAATCACATAAGGACAGATTTTCAATTTATGTATTCATCTTTTTGTTGATAGAAATTTAACTATTTATTTTTTTATTTGATTATTCGATGGTTTTTTATATTAATTCATTTAGTTTTTTTTTAAATTCTTAGACCATGTATATTTTTTATTCGGATTTATACATCTATACTTTTAGTTTTTTTATAGGTTTTTTTGTTGGGAGTTTTTTTTTTATCGGTTCAATCCTGATATCTTAATTTAAATTGGTAGTCATTTTAAAATTAATAATGCTTCCTTTTTTCCCTGTATTTATTGTTTTTTTTTTTTTATTTTATTTTTCTATGTTCTTTAGATTGAATGATTTTTATGATTTTACTATTTAGACAATAATAATGATAATTTTAGTTATTGGTTTTTTTTTACTTTCTTTTATAAATCTTTTGTTTAAGTACAATTGAGTTTGTTTTTTAAAGTGTTTTTAGTCAGAAAAGTATTATAATATTTTTATATTTATTTTTTAAAATTATTTTTTACATTAACAAATCAAAATAATCTAAAAACATCATTTTTTTAATTTAAAATATAAAATAAAATTAAATAATTTTTAAATTTTTTATTTTATTATTGTGGGTATTTTCACAATTTAAATTTTATTTTTGTTTTATTTAAATTGAATTATAAAATGAATTAATCTTAATAAAGTGAACTGAATAATTCAGATGTCCGAGTTTTCTTGCTTTTTTCATGGTGATGATAAATTTATGCTTTTTTATTTAACTTTATATCGATTTTAAATTCATATATTTTATAGAAAACTTGCACTTGACATGAATTTTGCACAGATTTATTATTTTAACTAAATTTATATTATAATAAAAAAAATACACATAATTAATATTTTTTACATTGAAAAAAAAATTGTGCTGCCCGCGGCGAAGCGCGGGGGCATTGTCTAGTAAGTTTATAAAGAGAGAGAGAGAATTATGAGATGGGTTCAAATTATTATCGAATAAAGTTAATTGACATGGGAACCTCCTCTTACAATATGATTATGTCATTGAAACAACAATATTTTTTGTCTTTGTTTTTTTTTTTAAAAAAAAATAAATTTATTATGTATTGAGTTTTATAACTTGTTAATTGAGTTATTATGATCTCGTGATCTAGGTTTAGCATGTTAATCTGAATTGACTCATTTTTTTTTTCTCATTATTTACTTGATTGAGAAATTGGCTTCAATATATTTTGATAATTCGAGTATTTGTAAAATGAAGAGCTAGGATGTTTCCTCTCACCCTCCAAGCTATAAATTCCACAAGACTAATAAATGTGTTCTCAATTGAGTGATGATGACTTTTATCTTATCATTAAATTTTTTTTACGGAAAGGCAATGTTCTAAAAACATTTTTATGAGTAAAACGGGGGAGGAGAAGTCGTTAATCTCTTGAGTGTCGCCATCATCTTTTTTTATAATGTGAAATATCTAGAAGATGAGTACTTAGAACAAACTTTTAATCAGAAATTGATTAATAACTATTATAAATTAATAGGAATTCTAATAAATTTGTCAAAATATTTAGTCATTAATGGCCTCTTCAAATGTCACAAGATCACAACATGTATGTATAAGATTGATCAATTATTTCATAACTACTTGCTTTTAATGATTTTTCATCATGATTTATTTACGTTACAAGTGGGCCTTAATGATTTTTTTTTCAATGATGATGTTACAAGTCATCATTATGCATTTTCCATAAGCTTTTCTTTTTTTTTTCTATCACTAAGAATTTTCTTTCCTAATACAATTTATTCCAACTTTCTACAGAAAGACAATGTTTAGAAGACGTTTCTATGAGTGAAACAGGAGAAGAAAAGTCGTTAATCTCTAGAAGATGAGTACTTAAAACGAAATTTCAATCAAAAAATGATTAATAACTATTATAAATTAAAAAGGATTCTAATAAATTTGTCAAAATATATTGTAGGCATCTTCAAATGTCACAAAAACACTACATGTACGTATTAGATTGATCAATTACCTCATAATTACTTGCTTTTAATGATTTATTCCAACTTTTTTTTTCCTGTTTTTTAGCTTCTCTTTTCTAACAAAAAGTCTTTCTATTTATTCCAACATTTTATTAGATTGCTCTATAATTCATTCTTTTTTTTCCCATCTCAATACCTAAAGTTGAAATCTAGTTTTAATTATAACCTCATTTTTTTATATATATTTTGAAATTAGTATCAATTATAAGATATATATCAAAACAAAAAAGCTTACTATATTATTTTACTTTATAATTAAATTAAATTATCTTATTGGATTCAATATGATGTATGTATAACTCTTATTCTAGAATTTTTTATGTTTTAAAGTACGCAAAAAAGCTTAAACATTGTTTTTTTATATAAAAAAAAGAAGAGGGAATCTGGCCTACGGCCACCTTTATAGTATGACACTGAATTCTATTTTCTTATGTTAATTCAAAAGGCATGCATTTACTCTTTGACATACTGTTCTTTCTTGCTTCATACATGCATGCAAATTTTTCTTACAGCTCATCAGGATTCAATTATATTTCAGCCAAATTGGATTCAATTAAAAAAAAAAAAACAAGTACAGGAGCATACAAATTGATGTTTTCAAATGCCCAAGATTTTTTTAAATAAATATATATATATATATATAATAAAAAAAACTGGGGTCCCAGAACAAAACGCAGGCAACAGGAAGATACTGCCAGTCTGCTATTACTCGTAAAAAAAGGATACAAGCAGAAAGAGTTAGCCCTTCTAATTCCCTCTTAGAGATAAAAAAGGAAAACTGAAAGAAGAGCGCCTCGACGTTCTCAACAAAACCGGTCAAAAAACTGGCATTTCGAAGCCCAGGCAATCCCTAACCTCTCTTCTTTCTCTCTCAATCTCCTAATCAGTCATCTTATCATTGCTTTTGTTTTGATTAAACACCTAATTAATGCCTCTAATTAATCTCCTGTGCGACGTCTTTTATAGCAACCGGAAATTAAAACTGATCAATTTTGAACCGATCATTTTTTCTACTGTTATTCTTCTTGACCGCAAATCTGTTTGTTGTTTGGTTGCTGAGAAAAAAAGAAATTGTGTTTCTTATTAGTTTTTTAGTTATTTTAATATTTTGGAAATGCAGAGGAGAAGTTCATAGAGATGGAGATTACCACAGAGCAGTTCACGTGTGAATTGAACTCCGAGAGGTAAGAGGAGAGGAAGATTTGAGAGATGAGAGGAGAGGACAACTGGTCCAGTGCCGAGAGGGATGAGAAGACAGTAAAAGCTGTAAGAAGAATGGGGGAAATTAATTAACGTGAACAGTAAAAGAGAGATGAACCGAGGATTCTAAAATCGGTTCAATTTTATGATTCTAATCGATTTTACCAAGTCAAATTCAATTTTAATGGAGTTCGAATTTTTTATCTGATTTTACTAGGTTTATAAATATTGGCTTGAACTTTCTTCGGATCCATCTTCGGATCTCGGCACTCGCAAACTCACATTTCTCTCTCTTCATATATAGTTTATTTTCCATATATTTGTCATAACACCTTGAACAAATATATGACATGATACTTCATCTTTATACTAAATACAACAATATTGTCCGAGTATACAATGACAAAATCATATAAATAGTACTCTCATATTTGCACTGTTTTTTCTCTCTCTCTCAAGTAGGTTTTTATTTAAATATTATTGATTATTTTATAATTAATAAATGAGATGAATTGAATAAATCATGAAATTATCTTTAAATATTTTGTATAATTTACTTTACAACTTCTTAAAATAAATAATCAAATGATATCATCCTCTTTTCCCCGTTATTTACCACGAATTGACAAGTTGTCCACAACTTGTATATGAAGAGAGAGAGAATTATGAGATGGATTCAAATTATTATTATATTATAAAACTATCTAAAAGAGCTCAGTCTTTTACTGTAGCCATAGAGACAATTCACTGTGGACTCGAACAATTTCGGCCCTGCGTCGCACGAGTTCGTCCGCCTGTTTTTTTTTTTTTTCGATTTTGAACAGTGCTTTGACGATTTTAGCCCCGGTAATGAGACAAAATAGGGCTCGTTCTGGCGGTAAAAAGGGCTGGGGATGAGGGCCATTACTGTCATTGCACGCGGACGGACCAGACCGGACCGGTCCGGTCCGCCGAACTTTTTTTTTTTAATATATTTAAAAAAAATGGCTAATTACTCTTCTAGCCCCTAATAAGACAAAAACATTTATTTCGGTCCAGGGGTAGTCCGGTAATTGACCTTTGTTTTTGTTTTTTAGTGCTGTCGGTTTGTCGGTCGTGTGCGCCGCAGCGCCGACCTTTTCTGCATCGCCCACTGTTTAGGTGGCGCGTGCGGTGTCCTCCAGTGGCCGGAGACGGGATTCAGCAGTGTATCTAGATGCGTCTCCGCGTGGTCTTCCTCCCGCGGTGGCGCGTGTACCCTAAAAATGTCCGTAGACGCGTCGGATTCCGGTTAAAGCGTCGGCCACGTTTCTCTCTCTCTCTCCTGCACGTAAAAGTGCAGGAGAGTCCCCCATTTTGTGATACTTTTCATTTCGGTCCCTTGACTTTCGATTTTGTGTTTTGTCCTGATTTTGGTTCAATAAGTTTTGATTTAGTTCGATTGGGTCCTCCAATTCGAATTGATTGAATGTCAATGTTTCACTTCGGTCCTCCTTCTTTTAATTTTCGGATTGGGTTTAAATTATTCAATAAATACAGAAAAAAAGTTTTGATTTATTCAATTGGATCCTTTTATTGAAATTGATAATATATTGAATTTTCATTTTGGCCCTTATAGTTTTAATTTTTTATTTTAATCCCTTGATAAATTCATATTTGTGTTTTATTTTCCATAATAATAATAATAATAATAATAATAATAATAATAATATAAAAAAATATAATTACAATAATAATAATAATAATAATAATAATAATAATAATAATAGTTTTGATTTTTGATTTTAATCCCTTGATAAATTGATATTTGTGTTTTATTTTCCATTATAATAATAATAATAATAATAATAATAATAATAATAATAATAATGATAATAATAATGATAATAATAATAACAATAATAATAATAATAATAATAATAATAATAATAATAATATTATAAAAAATATATAATTACAATAATAATAATAATAATAATAATAATAATAATAACAACAACAACAACAACAACAACAACAACAACAATAATAATAATAATAATAATAATATAAAAATATATAATTACAATAATAATAATAATAATAATAATAATAATAATAATAGTTTGAATTTTTTATTTTAATCCCTTGATAAATTGATATTTGTGTTTTATTTTCCATTATAATAATAATAATAATAATAATAATAATAATAATAATAATAATAATAATAATAACAACAACAACAATAATAATATTTTTTTCCTTACTCTTTTGTTAATGTGTTTAGGTTTTTTTCTCTCAAGAAAAATAATGATGATAATAATAATAATAATAGAATAATAATAATAATAATAATAATAATAATAATAATAATAATAATAATAATAATAATAATAATAATAATAATAGTAATAGTAACAGTAATAATAATAATAATAATAATAATAATAATAATAATTTTTTTTTCCTTGCTCCTTTGTTAATGGGTTTAGGTATTTTTCTCTCAGAATAATTTGATAATTTTTATTGTTTTAACAGTGATAGCAATGATAAAAAAAAATTGCTTGATCTTCTGTTGAGGTTTTTAGGATTTTTTTGGCAATAATAATAATGATAATTTTTTGACAATAATAATAATGATAATTTTAGAAGTTGAGACTTCGATATTATTGTTATTATAATAGACAATATTGATATCTTTTAGTATACCAAATTTTATATATTAAAATATTATATTTTAATCTTAACAACTGTAAAAATTATTTTTTTCGCCCGCACTACACCCGCAACGTAGTGCGGGCAGTTGACTAGTAATAAACTAAAGAGCTAAGGAAAACACTGTAGCTTGTGAGTGAAAACACTGTGGATTTCAATAATGTTTTTTTTTAACAGTACATATACTATTTATATATTCTTTCACAGACAGAGACAATGAAAGGCATGTAGCTCACTGGCAAAGACACGCCTGTGTCCTAAGAGGGGCAGGGGTTCGACCCTTACCAGTGCATTTTTTTTCACTTTTGTTTTTTTTATGTTTTGTTTGCTTCTTTTTTTTTCACTTATGTTTTTTTTTTCATTTTTATTTATTTTGATTGTTTTTTTATTTGTTTTTTTATTTTGATGTTTTTTTTTATTTTGACCTTAATTGTTTTTTTCACTTATGTTTTTTTTTTAAAAAACAATTTATTGACATTTTTTTTTATTGATTTTTTTCCAATTATTAACTCAATAAGAATAATAATATTAGTTTTTTTTCTTGCTTCCTTTTTTTTTATGTTTTTTATTTTTTTCATCGTAATAATTTAATAATTTTTATTGTTTTAGTTGTAATAGTAATAATATTCTTAGATTTTAAGACTTCGATGTTTTCATTTCGGCCCTTATACTTTTAATTTTGGATTTTAATCCCTCTATATTTAATGTTCATTTCAGCCCTATTACTTTTAATTTTTTATTTTAATCCCTTTATTTCTTTTAATTTCAAGAATAATCCTTACTTTTGTCGATATATATATATATATATATATATATATATATATATATATATATATATATATATATATATATATATATATATATATATAAGTGTGCTTAGCTTTGATTTTTAATTTTTTTTCTATTTTCTTATTTGTTGGGCTGGTATATTTTTTTCAAAAAAAATAGTTCTTAAATTTTATTTTATATCTATGATCATTTGGAAATTGATATTTGTATTTTTTTTTTGTTATTTCTTTTAGTTTTTTTTCCTTTTTTATTTTTTATTTTTACGTCATATGACTTTTTTTACCTGATAATTTTTATTTTATTTTTTTGTTTGATCTTTTGTTAAAGTTTTTATAATTTTTTTAGTCTTTTATTTTTTTTCATTATTAGCATAATAATAATAATAATAATAATAATAATAATTTAATATTTTTCTCTTAATTACTCTTTTGTTAATGTTTTTTAGGTTTTTTTTTTCTCTCGGGATAATTTGATATTTTTTATTCTTTTAACAGTTATACAAATTTTTTACTCAGCCTGCAAAGTAGTGTAATATTTTTTTATAAATTTTCAGGTCAAATAAATTTTTTTCCAGTCAATAATTGTTATTGTTTTTTTCATTTATTTTATTTTTTCATTTGCTCTTTTGTTAATGTTTTTAGGTTTTTTTTAAGCCTTTGATTTAATTTTGTTTTCTTCCCGTTATTAAAACAATAATAATATGAATATTAAGAATAATAATAATAATAATTTTAGATTTTTGTTCTTACGTGTTTTTTTAATAATTTTTTTTGGTTTTTCTCTGAGATTTGTTAAATAATGTTTATTGTTTTGACAGTGATGACGATGATAATTTAAGAAGTTAAGACTTTGATTTACTATTATTATAATAAAGGATGTTGATCTTTTTTATTATATCAAATTTTACATACTGAAATATTATATTTTAATCTCAACAGTTATGAAGATTATTTGTTTTGCCCGCACTATGCCCGCAACGTAGTGCGGGCAATCCAACTAGTTATCAACTAAAGTTAATTGACATGAGAACCCTCCTCTTACAATATGATTACTTCATTCAAACATCAATATCTTTTTATCTTTGTTTTTTATTTTATTTTATTTTTTAAAATTAAATTTATTGGATATTGAGTTTTATAACATGTTAATTGAGCTATCTTGATCTCATGATCTAGATTTAGTATGTTAATCTGGATTGACTCATATATTTTTTATTTATTTTTTTCATTTTTATTTCTCATTATTTACTTGATTAAGAAATTGGCTTCAATATATTTTGATAATTCGAGTATTTGTAAAATTAAGAGCTAGGATGTTTCTTCCCACCCTTCAAGCTATAAATTCCACAAGACTAATAAATGTGTTATCAATTGAGTGATAATGACTTTTATCTTATCATTAAAATTTCTACAGAAAGACAATGTTCAAAAAACATTTTTATGAGTAAAACAGGAGAGGAAAAGTCGTTAATCTCTTGAGTGTCTCCATCACCTTTTTTTTTTATAATGTGAAATAACCACATTCACACTTGTAGGGATTCGTACAATATATGAGAAAAGATGCTAGAAAAAAAAAAGAGTAAAGATACACTCGATTAATTATTAAAAGATGATTTTATTTTGCACAACTAAGTCGCTTTATACATATCAACATAAAAGTAGGAATTAATAGTTATATTTGTTATCTCATCCATAAAATCCTAAACAAACTTCTAAATAATTGAGAAATTCTAAACAAGCTACAAAGGAATTGGTAATAAAAGCTGACTTATTCAATTAAATAGCATGACCACTGTTGTAGTTTTGACAACCCTCAACATAACTGAAACTTGGCTCCTGTGTTAATATCAACTCATTTTCTTTTTACAGAACTTTTTCTCCAATAAAATAATAATGCACCTTTACGTGGTACTCTACTTCAAACTCGATAAACTCGTTCTACTAGACATTTTTACTATTTTTTGCATATTACAAAGAAGCTAAAACAAAATACATCGTTTATGTTCATTGTGGTACTCCATCACCTTTACGTGGACTGGATATCTGCTCCGGTGCTTCGCGAATGCATGTGCTCTTTTTTTTTTCCAGTTTATGAACAGTACATTAACGAATATGCCCCTCAATAAGGACAAAAAAAGGCCGCTGGTTTCAAGGGCTCCACGATTATACTATTCCATTTAAGCGGGAAAAAAAATTCTTTATAACATATTTTATCTATTATAATGTTACTAATTCAATATTAAAATAACTAATTACAGCATATAAAAAATCAATTAGTTTTTTACATAGAAAAAATCTCAACACAATGCGCGGGCAAGCATACTAATTATAGCACGCAAAAAACTCATTTCTTGCATATTTTATCTATTATAATTTTACTCATTGAACATTAAAATAACTAATTATAGCACGGGAAACAATTAAGTTTATTTCTGAAAAAAAAACTTACAATAGTTTTATTTATAATGTGTCAAATCTAATATTATTAGAGAAAAAAAACAACTCATAAAAAAACTAAAATAGACAAATTTTCCTAGGTTATCTACAATTAAAAAAATATACGAACCATTTCCCATTTCGATTTCACTATTCTTTTTAGACGGAAAAAAAAAATTATAATATATTTTATCTATTATAATTTTACTAATAAAATATTAAAATAATTAATTACAGCATGTAAAAAATTAATTATTTTTCTACATAAAAAAAGTACAGCACAACACGCGGGCAAGCATACTCGTACTATTATACATACAGCTAAACCATATCATGGTTTCACTGTTCAACCAGACTACTTTAACTGTGGATTTCAATAGTTCATTTTTACTGTTTACGTTGTTTCACACTATTTTTATGAATTGAGTTCTGCTGTTAATCTTGACTCTAATAGAAAGTAACCAATAGCATCAAATAATATGCTTCGCTTTGTCATCCCCACCTTTTCATTTTTTTACTAAGAAGTGTCTTATAATATATTTTACTTCGGCAAGGGAACCAGTAGTTGTCCTGCGGTTTCCCACTCTTTATCGTTATGTTCATATTTATTATTTTTTCTCTTTTTTTTTTTTTTTTTTATTCTTCAAGTCAAATAATTTTTAAAAATATAATAATATCTCTTTTTGTTTTTTCATTTATTTTGTTTTTTAATTGCTTTTTTGTTAATATTTTTAGGTGTTCAAATTTCTAATTATTATAGATAAGGCATTCAAAATAATGATAATGATTATTTCTAACTTTTTTTTCTTATAAATATGTTAAACTAATTATATATTTTGATATTTATTTAATATTAGTACTTTTAATATAATAATATGAAGAATAAATCTTATAAAACAAAATAATAATTTATTTTCTTTTTCTAACAATAATTATGGTGTCATCGATAATATAAACAATAATAATTATAATATGAATTATTTATAATAATATTTATAATGACAACTGCAATTATTGTGATAATTTAACAATAATGATAATAACAATGACACTAATCGAAATAATTCATCAGTTGATGTTATTTTTTTTAGAGGTTGACTTCTGCGGCTCTCGGTCCACTGATTATTTTTCCACAGTTAAATAACGAATTTGACTCTCGAAAAAGACAAAATAAGGCCACTAGACAGAGGGGTTCGACGGGAATTGCACAATTTCAGTCCGATCCGGTCTGGTTCGGCTAACCGGTTTATTTATTTTCAAATATTTCTTTGCACAATGAAATATCCATTTTGTCTCTCGAAAAAGACAAAACCAAGGTCTAACCGAGAGGGGTGTCCCGGTAATTTATCTTTTTTTTTTAATTCTTTTTTATAACGATTTACTGTTGTCGCGTCACCAGACGCGCCGTCTGTTTCCGCGCTCACGTGTGTTTCAAACGCTGCGTGCGGCGTATTCCGGCGTCCAAAAATACCCAACTGACATCGAGAATGATTTTTAGCCATGCTCTCCATGCTCTCCCCTCCCCGTCGCGACGTGTGAGTATAGGGTGACTGGAGACGTTTCAATAGTCATTTGAATTTTTTTCCCTTTTCTCTCTCCTGCTTGCGCAAGCACATCTCATCACAACTGTTTTTTTATATTTCATTTTAGTCCTTGAACTTTTGATTGTTTGTTATGATCCTAATTGTTATTATATAGATTTTGATTTATTTTAAATTCGTCCTTGAATTAAAATTGATTATATATTGTAGTTTCATTTAGGTCCCCATACTTTGAATTTTTGAATTTGTTTGAAATCCTTAATATTTTCGATATCAAAGTTTGATATTTTTCAATTTTATCCTTCCATGCAATTTAATTATAGATTTCAGTTTCATTTCGGTCCTAATTCTTTTAATTTTCTGTTTTGTTTTAAATTATTTAATTTTATCGATATCAATGTTTAAGTTTATTTTGATTTTGTCCTTCAAATTAAATTTATTATATCTGTTTTTTTCATTTTATCCCTTATACTTTTAATCTTGGATTTTATTTTACTTCCTCTATTTTTTATATATATTTCTTATATAGTTCTTATTTCAGTCCATGTTTATATATACATGCTCTTAGTTTTTGTTTCCAATTTTTCTTTATTTCCAATGTTATTAAGTTTTTTTATTTAATGTTGAAATTTTAATAAGTGCTGGTGATCATTTGAAATTTAATAATTATTATGATTTCTCTTTTTTTTCCCTTCAAGTCAAATAATTTCTTAAAATCTAATAATATTTATTTTTTATTTTGTTATTTATTTTGTTTTTTTTAATATTGTTAGGTCTTGAATTTTCTAATTATTATAGATAAGACATTCAAAATAATGATAATAATTATTTGTTAGTTTTGTTTTCTTTTAAATATGTCAGACTATATATATATATATATATATATATATATATATATATATATATATATATATATATATATATATATAAACCTAGGTTTTTTTGGGAAAACAAATTACTATCATTGCTCTGAAATACTTTTAATATAATAATATGAGTAATAAATCTTATAAAATAAAAAATTTATGGAATAATATTTTCTAACAATAATTATGATCTAACCAATTTTTATTATTTTCCCTGTTATTAAGGTTTTCTTAATGTTTACATTTTAATTTGTGTTGATGATGTTTCAAGTCAAATATATTTTTTAAAATCTACTTAAATTTATTTTTATTTTGTCATTTATTTATTTTTTGTTTCTTATAAATATGTGAGACTAATTATATATTTTAATATTTATTTAATATTAGCGTCTGAAAATATATATATAGACAAAAAAAAAATAACTAGGATTTTTTAAAGAAAAATATTAATATCAGTGTTCTTAAGTATTTTTAATATAATAATATAAGGAGTAAATATTATAAAAAAAAATAAAAATGATTTTGGCTTTTAATTCTAATTTTGTCCTCTTTTGTTTAAGTTTATTTCTTAGAAAAAATTGATTCTTGGATTTTAGGTTGTTTTTGTAAAAACAAATCATGTATAATATTTTTGATTTAATATTACCATGAAAAAAAGAAACTTACAAACAAAATGGGTAGATAAATTTACCCAAGTTATCTACAGTTAAAAAAATATACGAACCACTTCCCCTGCGTTTCGATTACACTGTTCCTTTTAGACGGAAAAACATTATTTCTAACAGATTTCATCTATTATAATTTTATTAATTAAATATTATAAAAAAAATTATAACACGCAAAAAATCAATTAGTTTACTATATAGAAAAAGGCCCAGCGCAACGCGCGGGCAAATCAACTCGTTTATAATAAAGCAAAGTGATATTAGACTATTCGTAAAAAAAAAAAAACTGCATCAATATTGCAGCCATTGTAGGCACATGCGCCTAGATATAATCCCTCCTCTCCCCTTTTTTTTTTTTTAGTTTTTTGGTTTTCATTATTTATGAGTATCCTCGAGTTTTGTTCCTCGTAAATATCTAAATGACTCGAGGAGTTACTGATAAACTTAAATCTAATGGGCTCAACCCCCCAAAGTCGTAGAAGAATAGGTTCAACGAGTTGGGTAGCCCGCGCGTTGCGCCGGGCTTTTTATATAGAGCAAACTGATTATTTATGTGGTAAGCAAAGAATTTTTTAGTTGATAGATAGAGAATTGTAAATTTTAAATAATGCTATAATATTTTTTATGTATTGAATTAGTTGATTATTGTTATAAGCTTAAATACTAAGATAATAATTCAATTGCGAAATTTAAAAATTATTAGCGATAAATTTTTTGAAAGATCAGCTAATTGTAATTTGAGTATTGCAAGACTATAATTGAGTAATTATTTAGTATGTAGTAATTGTTTTGATGGTTATTTAATTGGTTGATGTAAATCTGTAATCATAAAATGAATGAAAGATGATTTTTTGTTGTCTTCAACTGAATGTGTTGATGGTTAAATATTTTTTAACAGTTACTAAGCATTTAACTGGTTGATAGGAATATTGGAATCGCTGAAATCTATTAAAGATAGATTATTTTTTGTTTGCATTGATCTGGTTGGCTGTTAACATTATTTTACTGGCTTGGAGAATAATTTAGTTACAGTTTGGATCTGAATTGTGTGTTTATTTAATTAACTCATAGATGGCAAAATTGCAATGTTTTGATTATTTGAAGAAAATTGCGATGCGGCGGGTTTTTTTTATCCATGTTAAAAATTGATTGTTTTTATATGTATTGTATTTTATTATTTTGATATTTAGTTAGTATAATTATATTTAAGAATACTGATATGAATTTTTTTCCTTCAAAAAAACCCAAACTCATTTTTTCCTCTCTCTTAATATATTTTTTAGGCGTATAATATTCAATAAATATCGGACATATTAGAAATAAAAAAATATTGTGATTTGTTTTTAAAAATATAAACTTAATTTTTTTTGTGTGCTATAATTATTTATTTGCCGTCTAAAAAAGAACAGTCCAATGGAAACTGGGAAGTGACTTGTATATTTTTTTAATTTGACTTGTAGATATTGCAGGTAAATTTGCAAAAAAAAATTAGATGTTTTGTTTTCCCAGTAATATTAGATCTAAAAATATTAAAAAATGAAAACATTGGAAATTCTTTGCAAAGAAATCAACTTAAATAAAAGAGCACAAAATTAAATTTTGAAGCCAATATTTTTTTTATATAAGATTTATTAATCATATTATTATATTAAATATATTTAAGAAAACATGATATGAATTTCTGTCCTTAAAAAAATCCTAAGTCATTTTTCCTCTCCCTCAATATATTTTTAGGTGATAATATTGAATAAATATTCAAACATATAATTAGTTTTACATATTTTCATTTGACATAAATATACAAATATATAATTAATTTGACATAATTTCCATAATATATTTTATTTAAAGGATAATTTTAGGCTATTTTGTTCTCTCTCTATATATTCTTAGGCGATAATATTCAATAAATATTAGAACATATAATTGGTTTAACATATTTTAATTTGATAAAATACACAGATATATAATTAAAAAGTCAAAATACTGCAAATTTATTTCAAGAAATAAACTTAAGTCATTTTTAAGAAAACATGATATGAACTCTTGTTCTTAAAAAAATCTTAAGTCATTTTTCCTCTCTCTCAATATATTTTTAGGCGATAATATTGAATAAATGTTCAAACATATAATTAGTTTTACATATTTGCATTTGACATAAATATACAGATATATAATTAATTTGACATAATTTCCATAATATATTTAATTTAGAGGATAATCTTAGGCTATTTTGTTCTCTCTCTATATATTCATAGGCGATAATATCCAATAAATATTAGAATGTATAATTGGTTTAACATATTTTAATTTGATATAAATACATAAATATATAATTAAAAAGCCAAGACACTGCAAATTTATTTCCAGAAATAAACTTAAAAAAAAGAGCACAAAATTTAATTTTGAAGCCAATATTTTTTGTTATGTATATTATTATGAAGAGCAAAAAAAATATTAACAAAAGAGTGACTAACAAAAATAATTGTTATTATTATTATTATTATTAT
>CM055428.1:2896821-2965027 GCA_029228465.1 Salix viminalis
GGGACAAAATTGAAAACAATATAACCTGCTGCACTAAATAAATTAAGGGATCTAATAGAAAACCAAAAAATTAAAAGAAGAAGGACTGACATGCAAATTGCATATATATCAATTTGAATGCAAGGACGCAATTGAAAGAATTCGAAACTTGGATTACAGAAATCAAACAAAAGCCAAGGGACTGAAATGCATGCACAATAACTCCGGGGACTGATATTGATTCCGGCGCTGAGGAGAGAGAAAAGAGGACATAAACATTCAACCGGCCATTTGAGCCTACACGTCCATATTTAAACCGCACGCGCCACTCCATGCGATTCAGGGAAGAGTTTCGAATCGTCTTGGCAGGCGGAGGAAAAAATTTTCACCGCCTTTATGACGCTGCAGCGCCACCGAAGCAACCGGGATCACGAACGCAGCCGACGCTGCCCGTACGGGACTACTGACGGCACTGACGCAAAGGGCACGATAACGTCGTGGTCAATTACTAAACCACCCCTGAGTGGAATTGATAGATTTTGTCGCTTCGGGGGCTACGAACATCATTACACATTTTCAAAAATATTAAAAAAAAAAGCGTTCCGGCGGACCGGACCGGACCGGTCCGGTCCGTACATGGTCAATGACGCCCGTGCCCCTCAGCATAAACCGTTTTTTTGTCTTATTATCGGGGACGAAATCGGTAAAACACTGTTCATAGGCAGAAAAAACAAAAAAAAAAAGGGTGGACGAACTCGCGCGACGCACGGAGCACAAAGCTCGCGTCCACAGTGAAAGCAGAGAGAATGAACAGTAATGAATAGTGTTTTCCGTAATCTTTTAGATATTTGTTAATTGTTGTATGAACCTGAAAGGAATGGCTCAGACAACTATCAGGTCGTAATTACCCCCACACCTAGGGCGTTGAGCTTGTAGGGTGTCTAAGTCTACTTTTTTCACTTCTAACAAGCCTAGTCAACTTATTTGAGTCCAACACTCATTTGGAAAGTATCACAATAATATATTTTTATTTTTAAAAATTTATTTTAAATATCAATTTCAACACCCCATTTCAAGGGTTCGAGTTCATGATACAAAATTCACGATGGGATGTTTCAGTGGTTCGCGAGGTGGATTGGAGAGGGTGGCTAAGTTACTGGGTGTAGAGCGGACAACAGGAAGTAGGCACGGGCAGATCTGATAGTCTGTTAAATCTGCAAACATTCGCTATATTTAAGGATTCTTGTGCTAATCTTGATCTTGCAAATATGAATGGCTATGAAGGGATGATGTTTGGACGATCTGAAGACTGGCGAGGATTCGACTTTATTAATTCTGATTACTTTTCTTGCGTGGAATGAATTCATATTATTGACTTTATTAGACTTTGAAATATTTTATCAATAAAAAGAATCTTTATAGGATTATGATTATGATCGTCTATCCATTAGGATTCCAACATTAATAACAGTTAATATACCTTTCACAATAGAATTGAATATTGTGCTGCCATGTTGGTTGTTTGTCTATGGGTGCAAAACGGTATTTGTAGAATTTAAGCCTAATTTATCTGCAGAATCTCGTCAGCATGTTCACACCAGAGGATTTAAGAGACTAAATACTTCTCAAATGAAATCTTTGCTAACTGATGATGGCTTTGATTCCTCGAGATAGAGAAATTGCTCAACCTACCAATGGATCAAAGAAACTCTCTACACATCTTATAATCAATGGGAAGGATTTTTAATTTATTAAGTTCATAATATGAAAGACTAAGAACATGTGCTAAAACACAAAGATCGACGGTTTCAGTTCACAATACAATTATAAGTTTTTATGCAATCAGAAACCCTCGTTACAGTCTTAAATTAAAAAAGAAACATATGATCTGTGATATATTTTCCTAATGGCTCACCATGTTTCAGGAGAAGTCGACGTGTTGGAATCTAATGGTATATCCACACCAATCTCAAAACTGCTGCAGGAGATCGACGTAGATGATTCATCCACTTCACCAATTTGTTGAATATTTATACCCCTGCGTGATAATAGAATCCCCTCCAATTTCCTTGCAACTTCTCTCATTGTTGGCCGGTTTCTTCCGTTCAAATTCAAACATCTCTTTGCAAGATTCGCTATAACCATAGCTTCCTCTTCAATACAGCCCCCCTTAACTTGTGCATCAATGATATCAAAGAGTCTACCATCTTCCATCAAATCATTGAAATGTACGACTAAGCTCACAGTTTCCAGTGAATTGGTTAAGAAAAGTGGTTTTTTCCCACTTAAGAGCTCGACCAGAACCACTCCAAAACTATAAACATCACTTTTTTCTGTTAGTTGACTGGTTTGAAAATACTCTGGATCCAGGTAACCGAAAGTACCTTGCACCTTGGTGGTCAGATGAGTTTGGTCAATGGAAACTGATCTTGAAGTTCCAAAATCAGAAACTTTGGCTCTGTATTTCTCATCTAAGAGTATGTTTGTGGACTTGATGTCTCGGTGATAAATCGGAATAGAGGTTGAGGAGTGGAGATGGGATATCGCACCTGCAGCTTCCGAGGCAATTTGTAACCGCGACTCCCATGATAGCATAAAGTCCTCATGGAGATATTGGGAAAGAGTTCCATTGGGAATGAATTCATAGACCAGCAGAGGAACTTCAGTCTCCAAGCAACATCCTAGTAGCCTAACCACGTTTCTGTGATTGATATGTGAAAGAATGACAACCTCGTTGATGAATTCTTCTAGTTTTTCCTCATCCACCATTGTAGACTTCTTAACTGCAACAATACTCCCATCAGCTAACATTCCTTTGTAAACGGTTCCCTGGCCGCCATGACCAAGTACTCTGTTCTCGTTAAAATAACCAGTCGCCTTTTCCAACTCATTTGAACAAAATATTTTTGTTTTTTGAAGACTACCATCACTTGAGGATAATTGTTGCTGCAATAATAGACCACCATTCCTTTTGAAAAAGTTGTTTTTCAACTGAATGCACTTCCTTTTTTTGATAAGTTTTTGCATCAACCAAGCACCACCAATGAGCAAGAACACTGCTCCATGGGCCAAACCGATAACTGTATGAAGAGCGAAAAAAACATCACTTAGAACAGGCGTATGATTGTTACATTATAGCAAGATTTGTGAAAAGCTTGTGATGCTGGAAAATAAAAATTGCCTTGTGAATTTTTCGTTCTATTAATTACAAAAGGGTAAACTTCATTTTTACTCCTATAAATTCATCAATATCCATACAAAGCTAAGTGGACAAAAACGGATAGTGTGAGAGCTGAACTGCTCAGAATTAAGCTGCAAGTGTTGATTTAACGTAGACTGGAAACTTGAGGGACTGGACCACTTAATTGAATCTTCTATATGGTAATTTGCGTGGTGAAGGTGATGCATTGATAAATAAACAATTCATAGCACTAACGGGTTGTTTTTCGTTTTCTTCTAAAAAATATTGATTCCATTAATAGAATTAAATATAAAAAAGTGTTGGATAAAGGGCAACGGTAGGCACTTAGCACAATTTTACCAGATTAATACGTTAACAAAATTAGAAGAAAGAAACTAAAACGTGCTGGCTTTTAATTGTGGAGCCAATGATAATACGTTTTTTTTTTTATTCTTAAAATTTTATTTTAAACGGTTTAGTTTTAATTAATTTGAATTATAAAAGTATAAACCAAGTTTAAGAAGATACCAAGATTTGTTTTCAGTAAACTCTGCATTCAGACGGATTGATTTCATAAATACACGTCTTAGAACATTATTAAAAGGGGAATTTAATTTAAATTGATTTTGAATTAATTTGATTAAATTTTGAATGTTTTTATAATTTGACGTATTACCTATCTAAACCCTATTATCAAGTAAAAACTAATAAATTTATGATAATTTCAGCAAGAATTAGTTAACGTACGATTGCATTAAGAACATAAAAATTAAATTGTAAAGTTTTTTTCTATCTTATTTTAAAAGCGTAAAGTATAAAATAATATAAAAACAATAAGAGGGGAGAGAGACGTGCCTAGAACAGTAACCCGTAAGGGATGAAGCCCGCACTTGTACGATCCTTTTGTATTCACACATCTTGTCAATCCATGGCAAGAGTTCCGGTCCTCACATTCATCAACGTCTAGTATATAAAGAAACCACCAGAAATGAATAAATCCATTGGAAATATTTTCTATATATTCTGATAGAACAAATCTAAAGACATGAAACTATTTTCCTATAAAACTAATTAATCCCATTGTTATAATTTAATTGTATCATATGTGAGAACAGTTATTTTTTAGTTTTGCTGAAGGCAAATCTTAGCTAAAAAGTTGCAATCCATAGTAACGTTGAAACTATTTTCCTATAAAATTAATATTCTTAAAATTAATTAATCCCAATGTTAAAACAATTACTAACCTACGTGACACTTCTTTATCCAATCACGAGAAAATTAATTCATAAAAACAATAATTAACAGTAGCTATAATAATTAAAAAAATATAGGATCATATATTCTTGTGGTAGAAAAATTACCTGTGCATTGAAGGTAAGGGTTGCCCTCATAACCTTCTGAGCAAGAACAATTGTATGCCGAAACAGTGGTACTATTTATTGTGTAAGACATGCGGCAATCCATGGTATCGCCGTTGTATGTCCAACTATTGGTATTTGGTACCCAAGCCAGCGACACAGGAACAGTAGTACTTGGCAAATTGTCGATATCTTGGGGACTTTTTATTTTGGAATCAAACCATTGGTAGTCTGCTAGGAACACCAGTTTCTTCCCGTCACTTCCTTGTTTACCATCTATTGACTCGAAACTTGTATTGTAAAACTCTGAGGAAGGAAAGCCCATATCTTGACAGCAGTCCTCACCAGAGCAATCTCCATTTTCAAGTCTAATATTATTAATGGAACTACCGTTGGAGCAAATTGAGTCGCATACAGTATGCTCGGTCGTGCCATTTTTTGTCCACAAACTGGCACGAGTATTGCACCCCACTGCAATGAAATAATTGTAAAATAGGAAGAAAGGAGTTCCTGTCAAATTAAAACGTAGAACTTCATGCCGGCCCAGAGATTCAACGGGTATTACTGGACCCTTGACAAGAGCACCTCCTGTTAATGTAATATTCACCAACTCCATATCGATGCGACGTAAAAAAGCTCTAGGAGATGTGGAAGTTTCATTGCATTCAACGTCAAAAGACTCGTCCATGTAGCAATACTTTCCGATCCCGAACGGGTATGGAATGGTAATATTGCCACAATGCTCCCGACAATTAGGTTTTGCCAGACCAGGTGGTGATTGAGCTGTTGCCGGCTGAAACATCAGCGTTAATAGCAAGAAAGAAATATGGGAGACAAGTTTCACAACCTGCATACTGCTGTGTTTATTTCTCCTGTTCTTCTTTGAGTCTGGTGCTCAAACAATGCTAGGTTTGCATGTCTTTATAAGCTTGGTCGTCATTGACTATATTTTTTATGATAATCAGTCAACAATGACTTTTATTCCAATATTTCCTTTAGTTTTATTATTTTAATCTTCTTGCTTGATTAAAAGACTGTTAGCGAATGAAGCGCTTGTGGTTTGCTTACATCAGGGAAGGTATATTATAAAGTCTTCAATTTCCCAAAAAAAATTATTATATAAGTATAGGTTAATTTTTAATGATTTTCATATATAAATTAATTTGAAACATATGTTATTTAACGGATGAACATAGAAGAAGATCTAACAGAAATAGTTTCAACGAAAACCCCAAATAAGTTTGAGATTAAAATAAAATAAAAATATTGAGGGGGCTAATATATAAAAGATTTGCATATGAAAACTTTGGAGTGGGATTACAGTATTCTATTGCAGGAGTTTAATTAATTATTCAACCAATAATTATAAATAGAATTAAAAATGTTCCAAACATATAGATCCAAGCTGCTCTGCGTTAAATTCCACAAGACTCTAAATTCTATTGGAGTTAGGATGTTTCTTCCCACCCTCCAAGCTATAAATTCCACAAGACTAATAAATGTGTTCTCAATTGAGTGATATTCATAATTGCTGAGAAAATAAGTTGTAGGACCACTTTGTCTCTTTCTTTGACGGGCTCGTTATTTAGCACGAATTGACACGTAAGCGGTAGCTTGTCCACAACAAGATGAGTTATTGGGAATTAATTATATCCACTAATAAGTTTATAAAGAGAGAGAGAGAATTATGAGATGGGTTCAAATTATTATCAAATAAAGTTAATTGCCATGGGAACCTCCTCTTGCAATATGATTACGTCATTGAAACAACAATATTTTTTGTCTTTGTTTTTGTATTTTTTTTTAAATTAAATTTATTATGTATTGAGTTTTATAACTTGTTAATTGAGTTATTATGATCTCGTGATCTAGGTTTAGCATGTTAATCTGGATTGACTCATATTTTTTTTTATTTCTCATTATTTACTTGATTGAGAAATTGGCTTCAATATATTTTGATAATTCGAGTATTTGTAAAATTAAGAGCTAGGATGTTTCTTCCCACCCTCCAAGGTATAAATTCCACAAGACTAATAAATGTGTTCTCAATTGAGTGATGATGACTTTTATCTTATCATTAAAATTTCTACAGAAAGACAATGTTAAAAAAAAATTTCTATGAGTGAAACAGGAGAGGAAAAGTCGTTAATCTCTTGAGTGTCGCCATCACTTTTCTGATAATGTGGAATATCTAGAAGATGAGTACTTAGATCTAACTTTTTATCAAAAATTGATTAATAACTATTATAAATTAATAGGAATTCTAATAAATTTGTCAAAATATTTAGTCATTAATGGCCTCTTCAAATGTCACAAGATCACAACATGTATGTATAAGATTGATCAATTATCTCATAACTACTTGCTTTTAATGATTTTTCACCATGATTTATTTACGTTACAAGTGGGCTTTAATGTTTTTTTTTTTCAATGATGATGTTACAAGTCATCATTATGCATTTTTCATAAGCTTTTCTTTTTTCTATCACTAAGAATTTTCTTTCCTAAAACAATTTATTCCAACTTTCTACAGAAAGACAATGTTCAGAAGACGTTTCTATGAGTGAAACAGGAGAAGAAAAGTCGTTAATCTTTAGAAGATGAGTACTTGGAAAGAAATTTCAATCAAAAATTGATTAATAACTATTATAAATTAAAAAGAATTCTAATAAATTTGTCAAAATATATTGTAGGCATCTTCAAATGTCACAAGAACACTACATGTACGTATTAGATTGATCAATTACCTCATAATTACTTGCTTTTAACGATTTATTCCAACTTTTTTTTTCCTGTTTTTTAGCTTCTCTTTTCTAACAAAAAGTCTTTCTATTTATTCCAACATTTTATTAGATTGCTCTATAATTAAATTAAATTATATTACTATATTATATATCAAAACAAAAAAGCTTACTATATTATTTTACTATATAATTAAATTAAATTATCTTATTGGATTCAATATGATGTATGTATGACTCTTATTCTAGAAGTTTTTATGCTTTAAAGTACGCAAAAAAGCTTAAACATTGTTTTTTTTTTATAATAAAAAGAAGAGGGAATCTGGCCTACGGCCACCTTTATAGTATGACACTGAATTCTATTTACTTATTTTAATTCGAAAGGCATGCATTTACTCTTTGACATACTGTTCTTTCTTGCTTGATAGTATACATGCATGCAAATTTTTCTTACAGCTCATCAGGATTCAATTATATTTCAGCCAAATTGGATTCAATTAACAAAAAAAAAAAAAACAAGTACAGGAGCATACAAATTGATGTTTTCAAATGCCCAAGATTTTTTTAAATAAATAAAAAAAAAAAATCTGGGGTCCCAGAACAAAACGCAGGCAACAGGAAGATACTGCCAGTCTGCTATTACTCGTAAAAAAAGGATACAAGCAGAAAGAGTTAGCCCTTCTAATTCCCTCTTAGAGATAAAAAAGGAAAAATGAAAGAAGAGCGCCTCGACGTTCTCAACAAAACCGGTCAAAAAACTGGCATTTCGAAGCCCAGGCAATCCCTAACCTCTCTTCTTCCTCTCTCTATCTCCTAATCAGTCATCTTATCATTGCTTTTGTTTTGATTAAACACCTAATTAATGCCTCTAATTAAGCTCCTGTGCGACGTCTTTTATAGCAACCGGAAATTAAAACTGATCAATTTTGAACCGATCATTTTTTTACTGTTATTCTTGTTGACCGCAAATCTGTTTGTTGATTGGTTGCTGAGAAAAAAAGAAATTGTGTTTCTTATTAGTTTTTTAGTTATTTTTATATTTTGGAAATGCAGAGGAGAAGTTCATAGAGATGGAGATTACCACAGAGCAGTTCACGTGTGAATTGAACTCCGAGAGGTAAGAGGAGAGGAAGATTTGAGAGATGAGGAGAGGACAACTGGTCCAGTGCCGAGAGGGATGAGAAGACAGTAAAAGCTGTAAGAAGAATGGGGGAAATTAATTAAAAGAGAGATGAACTGAGGATTCTAAAATCGGTTCAATTTTATGATTCTAAAAGATTTTACCGAGTTAGAACCAATTTTAATGGGGTTCGAATTTTTTATCTGATTTTACAAGGTTTATAAACATTGGCTTGAACTTTCTTTGGATCCATCCTCACTTGGCTCACACTCACTAGGTGTCTCAAAAAATGATCTCGGCACTCGCAAACTCACATTTCTCTCTCTTCATATATAGTTTATTTTTTATATGCTTGTCCTAACACCTTGAACAAATATATCACATGATACTTCATTTTTATACTAAATACAACAATAATGTCCGAGTATACGATGACAAAATCATATAAATACTACTCTCATATTTGCACTGTTTTTTCTCTCTCTCAAGTAGGTTTTTATTTAAATATTATTGATTATTTTATAATTAATAAAAGAGGTGAATTGAATAAATCATGAAATTATCTTTAAATATTTTGTATAATTTACTTTACAACTTCTTAAAATAAATAATCAAATGATATCATTCTCTTTTCCCCGTTATTTACCACGAATTGACAAGTTGTCCACAACTTGTATATGAAGAGAGAGAGAATTATGAGATGGATTCAAATTATTATCAACTAAAGTTAATTGACATTGGAACCCTCCTCTTACAAAATGATTACTTCATTCAAACAGCAATATTTTTTGTCTTTGTTTTTTATTTTATTTTATTTTTTAAAATTAAATTTATTGGGTATTGAGTTTTATAACTTGTTAATTGAGCTTCTTTTTTTCAATTTTATTTCTCATTATTTACTTGATTGAGAAATTGGCTTCAATATATTTTAATAATTCGAGTATTTGTAAAATTAAGAGCTAGGATGTTTCTTCCCACCCTCCAAGGTATAAATTCCACAAGACTAATAAATGTGTTCTCAATTGAGTGATGATGACTTTTATCTTATCATTAAAATTTCTACAGAAAGACAATGTTCATAAAACATTTTTATGAGTAAAACAGGAGAGGAAAAGTCGTTAATCTCTTGAGTGTCTCCATCACCTTTTTTTATAATGTGAAATAACCAGATTCACACTTGTAGAGATTCGTACAATATATGAAAAAAGATGCTAGAAAAAAAAAAAGAGTAAAGATACACTCGATTAATTATTAAAAGATGATTTTATTGTGCACAACTAAGTCGCTTTATACAGACAAAGTATCAACATAAAAGTAGGAATTAATAGTTATATTTGTTATCTCATCCATAAAATCCTAAACAAACTTCTAAATAATTGAGAAATTCTAAACAACCTACAAAGGAATTGGTAATAAAAGCTGACTTGGTCAATTAAATAGCATGACCAGTGTTGTAGTTTTGACACCCCCCGCCTCCTTTTCTTTTCAACATCCTTAGCTCGTGACAAAAACCTTTGAACTTGTTGTCATTCTAGCTCGAGCTTTTTGTTAACAAAACTGAAACTTAGTCTTCTGTGTTAATATGTTTCAACTCATTTTCTTTTTACAGAACTTTTTGTCCAATAAAATAATAATGCACCTTTACGTGTTACTCTACTTCAAACTCGATAAACTCGTTCTACTAGACATTTTTACTATTTTTTGCATATTATAAAGAAGCTAAAACAAAATGCATCGTTTCTGTTCATTGTGACTCATTGTCACTGTGGACTGGATATCTGCTCCGGTGCTTCTCAAGTGCATGTGCTCCTTCTTCTTATTTTCCCGTCTGTGAACAATGCATTAACGAATATGCCCCTCGAAAAGGACAAAAAACGCGTCCGGTTTCAGGGGCTCCACAGTAATTGAACGTTTTCTGTCCGGTTCGGCCCGGTTTCGTCTGGCCGGTTTAATTCCTTGAACAGTGCAATAACCGTTATGTCCCTCGAAAAGGACAAAAATCAGGCGTTGCATGAAGGGGCGATCCGATAATTAGCCAATTTTGATTTTTTTTCCACCGTTTTACTGTTGGCGCGTCGCTGGACGCACCGTCCATTTCCGCGCTCACCCGTGTTTCGGACGGCGCGGGCAACTTACTCCAGCGTCCAAAAATTCCCATGCGGCATCTAGAATGATTTTCAGGCATATTCTCTTCCACATGGTGCAGCACGTGTGACTATGTGGTGTCCGGAGATATGTCAATGGTCGTTTGAATTTCTCCCCCATTTCTCTCTCCTCCTGCACCAGCTGACGTCAGCGTAGCTGTTTTTTGTCAAATTTCATTTCAGTCCCTGAACGTTAGATTTTGTTTTCTGACCCTTATTCCTATTATATAGGTTTTGATTTGTTTCAATTTTGTCCTTCAATTGAAATTAATTATATATTGTAGTTTCAATTAGGTCCTCATTCTTTTAATTTTGCGAATTGGGCTGGAATCCTTAATATTTTTGGTATCAAAGTTTTGATTGCTTTCAATTTCATCATTCCATGCAAATTTTTTATAAATCCTTAATATTTTTGGTATCAAAGTTTGATTTCTTTCAATTTCATCCCATGCAGGTTAATTATGGATTTCAGTTTCATTTCAATCCCAATTCTTTTAATTTCCGGTTTTGTTTTCAATTATTTAATTTCAATAAAAATTTACTTCAATTTTGTCCTTTAAATTAAATATATTATTTAAAGTATGTCAAATTAATTATATATATGTATATTTATATCAAATTAAAGTATGTGAGACTAATTATATGTTTAAATATTTATTTGAATATTATCGCCTAAAAATATATAGAGAAAAAAAAAATGACCTAGGATTTTTTGAAGAAAAAACAAATAATATCAGTATTGTTAAATACATTTAATATAATAATATGATGAATAAATCTTATAAAATAAAATAAAAATTGGCTTTGAATTTTAATTTTGTGCTCTTTTGTTTAAGTTTATTTCTTAAAAAAAAATTACAATTTTTTTATTTATAATATTTTAGATCTAATATTACTAGGGAAAAAAGACAACTAAAAAAAAAAGGTTGAGAAATTTACCTAGGTTATCTACAATTAAAAATTATGCGAGTCACTTTCCGTTTCGATTATACTATTCTTTTTAGACGGCAAATAATTAATTATAGCACGCAAAAAATTTAACTTTATTTTTGAAAAAGATTACAATATTTTTATTTATAATGTGTCAGATCTAATGTTACTGGGAAAAAAAGCAACTCATAAAAAAAATACACAAATTTACCTAGATTATCTACAATTAAAAAATATACGACTCACTTCCCATTTCGATTACACTATTCCTTTTAAGCAAGAAAAAACAATTTTTATAATATATTTTATCTATTATAATGTTACTAATTCAATATTAAAATAACTAATTACAGCATGTAAGAAATCAATTAGTTTTCTACATAGAAAAAATCTCAGCACAATGCGCGGGCAAGCATACTAATTATAGCACGCAAAAAACTCATTTCTGACATATTTTATCTATTATAATTTTACTCATTGAACATTAAAATAACTAATTATAGCACGGAAAAAAATTTAGTTTATTTCTGGAAAAAAACCTTACAATAGTTTTATTTATAATGTGTCAGATCTAATATTACTGGGAAAAAATGCAACTCATAAAAAACAAAAGTAGACAAATTTGCCTAGGTTATCTACAATTAAAAAATATACGAACCATTTCCCATTTCAATTACCCTATTCCTTTTAGGCGGAAAAAAAAAATTATAATATATTTTATCTATTATAATTTTACTAATGAAATATTAAAATAACTAATTATAGCATGTAAAAAATTAATTATTTTTTTACATAAAAAAAAGCCTAACACAACGGGCGGCAAGCATACTCGTACTATTTATAATAAAGCAAAGTGGAATTAAACTATTCGTCAAAAAAAAAATGCATCAATATTGCAGACAAAAATATAAATTTTTCGAAAATGAAAACCCATGCGCCGAGATATAATCCCTCCTCTCCTTTTTTTTCTTTTTTTTTAGTTTTTTGGTTTTCATTATTTGTGGGTATCCTCGAGTTTTGTTCCTCGTAAATATCTAAATGACTTGAGGAGTTACTTTTCTTACGTGGAATGAATTCGAATTTTTATTGTAATAATATTTCGTATTGAGCAACAAAACTTTATTAGACTTTGAAATATTTTATCAATAAAAAGAATCTTTATAGGATTATGATTATGATCGTCTATCCATTAGGATTCCAACATTAATAACAGTTAATATACCTTTCACAATAGAATTGAATATTGTGCTGCCATGTTGGCTGTTTGTCTATGGGTGCAAAACGGTATTTGTAGAATTTAAGCCTAATTTATCCGCAGAATCTCGTCAGCATGTTCACACCAGAGGATTTAAGAGACTAAATACTTCTCAAATGAAATCTTTGCTAACTGATGATGGCTTTGATTCCTCGAGATAGAGAAATTGCTCAACCTACCAACGGATCAAAGAAACTCTCAACACCTTATAATCAACGCGAAGGATTTTTAATTTATTAAGTTCATAATATGAAAGACTAAGAACATGTGCTAAAACACAGAGACCACAATACAAATATAAGTTTTTATGCAATCAGAAACCCTAGTTACAGTCTTAAATTAAAAAAGAAACATATGATCTGCGATATATTTTCCTAATGGCTCACCATGTTTCAGAAGAAATCGATGGGTTGGAATCTATCCCTGCGTAGATGATTCATCCACTTCACCAATTTGTTGAATATTTATACCCCTGCGTGATAATAGAATCCCCTCCAATTTCCTTGCAACTTCTCTCATTGTTGGCCGGTTTCTTCCGTTCAAATTCAAACATTTCTTTGCAAGATTCGCTATAACTGTAGCTTCCTCTTCATTGCAATTCCCCTTAACTTGTGCATCAATGATATCAAAGAGTCTACCATCTTCCATCGAATCATTGAAATGTACGACTAAGCTCACAGTTTCCAGTGAATTGGTTAAGAAAAGTGGTTTTTTCCCACTTAAGAGCTCGACCAAAACCACTCCAAAACTATAAACATCACTCTTTTCTGTTAGTTGACTGGTTTGAAAATACTCTGGATCCAGGTAACCGAAAGTACCTTGCACCTTGGTGGTGAGATGAGTTTGGTCAATGGAAACTGATCTTGAAGTTCCAAAATCAGAAACTTTTGCTCTGTATTTCTCATCTAAGAGTATGTTTGTGGACTTGATGTCTCGGTGATAAATCGGAATAGAGGCTGAGGAGTGGAGATGGGATATCGCACCTGCAGCTTCCGAGGCGATTCGTAACCGCGATTCCCATGATAGCATGAAGTCCTCGTTTTGCTCATGGAGATATCGGAAAAGAGTTCCGTTGGGAATGAATTCGTAGACCAGCAGAGGAACTTCAGTCTCCAAGCAACATCCTAGTAGCCGAACCACGTTTCTGTGATTGATTTGTGAAAGAATGACAACCTCGTTGATGAAGTCTTCTACTTTTTCTCCATACACCATTGTAGACTTCTTAACTGCAACAATACTCCCATCATCTAACATTCCCTTGTAAACGGTTCCCTGGCCGCCATGACCAAGTACTCTGTTCTCGTTAAAATAATCAGTCGCCTTTTCCAACTCATTTGAGGAAAATACTTTTGTTTTTTGAAGACTACCATCGCTTGAGGATAATTGTTGCTTCAGCAACATACCACCATTCCGCTTGAAAAACTTCTTTTTCAACTGAATGCACTTCCTTTTCTTGATAAGTTTGTACATCCTCCAGGCACCAATGAGTAAGAACACTACTCCAAGGGCCAGACCGATAACTGTATCAAGAGCAAAAAAACATCACTTAGAACAGGCGTATGATTGCTACATTATAGCAAGACCTGTGAAAATCTTGTGATGCTGGAAAATAAAAATTGCATTTTGAATTTTGGTTCTATTAATTACAAAAGGGTAAACTTCATTTTTACACCTATAAATTCATCAATATTCCACTCATATCAATACAAAGCTAAGTGGACAAAAACGGATAGTGTGAGAGTTGAACTGCTCAGAATTAAGGTGCAAGTGTAGATTTAACCTAGACTGAAAACTTGAGGGACTGGACCACCTAATTGAATCTTCTATATGGTAATTTGCGTGGTGAAGGTGATGCATTGATAAATAAACAATTCATAGCAATGGATATGGTGTTGCTGTGCTCATAGCACTAACGGGTTGTTTTTTTCATTTTCTTCTAAAAAGAATTAAATATAAAAAAGTGTTGGATAAAGGGCAACGGTAGGCATTTAGCACAATTTTACCAGATTAATACGTTAACAAAATTAGATAAAAAAAAACGAAAAACGAAAAACGAAAAACTAAAAACTAAAAACGTGCTGGCTGTTAATTGTTATTGAACATCAGAATATTTGCCTTCCTTATATAATTTATTATACCGTTATTAGCATAACCTTTGCTTTCCTTATATAAGCTAAGTGTACCGTTAGTAACATAAATGTTAGCAGATATTCGGGATCCTTAGTTATTGTATAGGATCGTGATCCCTTCTTCATGTATATATATACCTTCTGTATTACAGTAAATAATAGAACAGCATAATACATTTTTCCACATTTAACATGGTATCAGAGCAGGTTCCCTGCATATTTCTCTAAAGTTTTTTTTCTATTCTGATCATGTCAAACACAGACAATCAAAACGCAGACAGCCAAGCATCTGGCCAGACAGCCCCTCCTTTAACACCTCCATCTACTACAGATATATCCTCACCATATTTTCTTCATTCTGCAGATCATCCAGGTTCCATTCTAGTCTCCACTCTTCTCAATGGTGATAATTATCCCACCTGGAAGAGAGCCATGAAAATGGCTTTGAATGCCAAAAACAAATTGGCCTTTGTTAATGGCACCCTCTCCAAGCCAACATCCTCTGCAGCAGAAACTCAAATATGGGAACGTTGCAGTGACATGGTCTTATCATGGATCCTTAACTCCATTGATAAATCCATAGTTAACAGCTTAATCTACCATGCATGTCCCCGAGATGTGTGGCTCGATCTTGAGGATCGATTCTCTCAAAGCAACAATCCAAGGTTATTCAAACTAAAGCGCGACATTGCTACTCTCACCCAAGGCACCATGTCTATCTCTGCATACTTTACAACACTTAAAGGCTATTGGGATGAAGCTGGCAGTACTCACTCCCACACCACAATGCACTGCGGCATCTTGATGAGAATTGAATCGTATGCAAGATCATTTGAGCGTGTCTTTTCAATTTTTTAATGGGTTTACATGACTCTTATGCTTCAATTCGAAGCCAAATTTTAGCCATGGATCCTTTACCTCCTGTTAACAAGGTGTATTCTACCTTGCATCAAGAAGAGAAACAACGTCTTCTTCATATTCCCAACATTCCAACTGATTCTGCTGCTATGGTGGTTCCCCGTCACCCATCTCAACGTTTTGATAATAAAGGGCGAGGACGTGGTCGCCCAAAATGTGATTATTGCGACCGTGATGGTCATTGGAGAGCCCACTGTTACAAACTCAATGGATTTCCCAACAACAACAGGTCTCAATCTCGCGGAGCAATTTCTGGTCCATCAAAGACAGCAAATAGCGTCATTGGTTCCTCAAAAACTGAAAATACCGTGACTGGTTCTTCAACCTCCTCTGAGATCACTATCCCTGGCCTCACAAGTGATCAATACAATCGTCTCTTGGAATTTTTATCGCCCACGAACATCAATTCGGCCAATTTTGCTGGTAACCTCGTCTCTTGTCACTCTGCATCTGTTTCTGACAGTGAATGGATTATTGATTCCGGAGCTTCGGATCATATGACTTCAAACCTTTCATCTCTTGATAATACTCAACCACTTAATCAATCATGCCCTATTACACTTCCAAATGGTGACATAGTCTCTATCACACATATTGGCACATTGCGTATTTCTCCTGAAATATCTCTTCCTAATGTTTTATATGTTCCCTCTTTTAAATTCAATTTATTGTCCATCAGCAAAATCACCCGTACTCTCAACTGTGTTGCAATATTTTTTTCTGATTTTTGTGTTTTTCAGGACCTATGCACGAGGAAGCTGATTGGAACGGGTGAAGTACGGGATGGACTTTATCACTACAAACCATTTTTTGCCTCCGTTTTAAATTCTCAACGCATTCCCGACTCTACTCTTTGGCATCAAAGACTTGGTCACCCTTCTATCTCAAGTATTCCAAAAACTTTAAATATTGCAAAATCTCATTTGCCTTGTGATGTTTGTGCTAGAGCAAAACACACTCGGCTACCTTTCTTTTTGAATTCAAATAAGAGTATTTTTTGTTTTGATCGTATTTATTGTGATATATGGGGTGGTTATCCTACCGCTTCACATACATGTGCACACTATTTCTTAACAATCGTGGACGATTACACACGTACTACATGGGTCTACCTCATGCGTATGAAATCGGAAACTTTTACTTGCCTTACAAATTTTTGCGCAATGGTTAAAAATCAATTCAATTGCACTATTAAGCATGTGCGCACTGATAATGGTCAAGAATTTCTATCTAATAAAATCCAAACTTTTTTTCATGACCATGGCATTCTTCACGAACGCACATGTGTGAATACACCTCAACAAAATGGTGTTGCCGAACGTAAACATCGCCACCTTCTTAATGTGGCCCGGTGTTTACGTTTTCAAGCCCACCTTCCCATTTCTTTTTGGGGTGAATGCATTCTCACGGCCACTTATTTGATAAATCGCACTCCTTCACCCCGCCTTAATCATAAATCACCTTATGAACTGCTTTTTCAAAAACAACCTTCATATACACATTTACGAGTATTTGGGTGTTTATGCTATGCCCAAACCACTCGCCAAAATCGCGATAAATTTTCTCCTCGTGCTCTACGTTGTGTTTTCTTAGGCTACCCCATCAATCATAAGGCTTATCGTGTCTACGACCTTGACCATAAAAAAATATTCATTTCACGTGATGTTACTTTTGAAGAAAACATTTTTCCTTATCATCACATGAATCCTACTCCTGAACCTTCATCGGTCATTCCCCTGCCAATTCCAGAAATTCCACACTACAATATTCTTGAACAGCCCACTCCATCCTCCTCACTTTCCAATCCTGAACAGCCCACTCAATCCTCCTCACTTTCCAATCCTGAACAGCCCACTCCATCCTCCTCACTTCCCTCCTCTCACGAAATCACTTCCACATCATCTATTCCACCGCTTCCCACACGTCCGAAACGTGCTGTAACCCGTCCCACTTACTTGGAAGACTATATCTGTCATCCCTTCCAAAAGTCATCCACGGCTTCACACGTTTCACGCACTTCCTCAGGTACTGCTCATTGCCTTTCATCATTTTTATCTTATCAACGTTTCACTAACAAACATCTTGCTTTTCTCTCTGCTCTCTCTCATCACCCTGATCCCACCTCCTATTCTGAAGCTGCTCGTCACCCTCACTGGCGTGACGCCATGGCAGCTGAAATACAAGCCTTAGAAGAAAACAATACTTGGACCCTTCAACCTCTTCCATCCGGTAAAACACCAATTGGTTGTAAATGGGTTTTTAAAACAAAATTCCGGGCTGATGGATCCATAGAGCGACATAAAGCTCGCTTAGTGGCCAAGGGATATACTCAGGTCGAAGGTTTGGATTATCATGACACTTTTTCCCCTGTTGCTAAACTTGTTACTGTTAGATGTGTTCTTGCAGTTGCAGCAGCTCGCCATTGGCACCTTTTTCAGCTGGACGTCCACAATGCTTTCCTCCATGGTGACCTTGATGAAGATGTTTATATGACCCCCCCACCAGGCTTTTTCAAAAACACGGATACTAGTGTTTGTCATCTTCAAAAATCCCTCTACGGCCTCAAACAGGCCTCTCGAAACTGGTTCTCTAAGTTATCTTCTGTTTTAATTGTTGCGGGTTTTAATCAATCACAGGCGGATCACTCTCTTTTCACTCGCATACGAGGACAGTCTTTTACTCTTATCCTTATTTATGTTGATGATATTCTCTTGGCAGGAAATGATCTCACTGACATCAACAATTTCAAAGCCATGCTTGCTCAACAATTTAAAATCAAGGATCTCGGCACACTCAAATATTTCCTTGGCCTTGAAATTGCTCGATCTCCAGATGGCATATTCCTTAATCAACGCAAATATGCTCTTGACATTCTTAAAGATAGTGGTCATCTTGGTGCTCGGCCCTCCCTTTTTCCAATGGAACAACATCTCAAACTCAACAATACTGATGGTGATTTGCTTTCCGATCCCAGCATTTTCCGCCGTCTTGTTGGCCGTTTGATATACCTCACTATCTCGCGCCCTGACATTGTGTTCTCCGTCAACCTTTTGAGCCAGTTTATGCATCAACCACGACAGTCCCATTATAATGCTGCTGTCCGTGTTCTTCGTTACATCAAGTCCTCTCCAGGCCAAGGCTTATATTTTCCTACTATCAATACTCTCCAAGTATCAGCCTATTCTGACTCGGATTGGGCCAGTTGCCCACTCACTCGTCGCTCCACGACTGGTTTCTTCATTCAACTTGGCACCAGTCCTATTTCCTGGCGCACCAAAAAGCAACATACAGTCTCTCGTTCTTCCGCTGAAGCTGAATATCGGGCTCTTGCCGCCACCACTTGTGAACTCACGTGGCTTAAAACTCTCTTACATGATCTTGGTGTCCACCATTCCCAGCCTATGCTTTTACATTGTGACAACCAATCAGCTCTACACATTGCTCAGAATCCTGTTTTTCACGAACGAACCAAACACATCGAAATTGATTGTCATGTCGTTCGTGAAAAATTAAAAGCCGGCCTCATCTCCACCAAGCACGTTCCTAGTGACAGTCAACTGGCAGACATCTTCACAAAAGCTTTAGGACATACACCTTTTCAAGCATTATCACGCAAGTTGGGCATTACGGATCTCCATGCTCCAACTTGAGGGGGAGTATTGAACATCAGAATATTTGCCTTCCTTATATAATTTATTATACCGTTATTAGCATAACCTTTGCTTTCCTTATATAAGCTAAGTGTACCGTTAGTAACATAAATGTTAGCAGATATTCGGGATCCTTAGTTATTGTATAGGATCGTGATCCCTTCTTCATGTATATATATACCTTACGTATTACGAGTAAATAATAGAAACGACATAATACATTTTTTCCACATTTAACAATTGTGGAGCCAATGATAATATGTATTTTTTTATTATTTATTTTAAATCTTAAAATTTTATTTTAAACGGTTTAATTTTAATAATAGATCAATTAATTTGAATTATAAAAGTATAAACCAAGTTTAAAAAGATACCATGATTTTTTTTTATTAAACTCTGCATTCAGACGGATTGATTTCATAAATTCACGTATTAGAACATTATTCAAAGTAGAATTTAATTTAAATTGATTTTGAATTAGTTTGGTTATATTTTGAATGGTTTTATAAATTGACTTATTACCTATCTGAACCCTATTATGAAGTCAGAACTAATAAATTCGTGATATTTTCAGCAAGAATTAGTTAACGTAAGATTGCATAGAGTTTTCTTGATATTAAAATAATATAAAAACAATAAGAGGGAAGAGATACGTGCCTAGAACAGTAACCCGGAAGGGATGAAGCTCGCATTTGTACGATCCTTTTGTATTCATACATCTTGTCAATCCATGGCAAGAGTTTCGGTCTTCACATTCATCAACGTCTAATATATAAAGAAACCACCAGATATGCGTATAAAATGATAGATATACTCATTGGAAATATTTTCTATAAATTCGGATAGTACAAATTTAAAGATCAGAGACAAAATATTTTCTATTTTCCTATAAAACTAATTAATCCCATTGTTATAATTTAATTGTATCATATGTTTTTTTTTTAGTGAGAACAGTTATTTTTCAGTTTTGCTGAAGGCAAATCTTAGCTAAAAAGTTGCAATCCATAGTAACGTTGAAACTATTTTCCTATAAAAATTAATATTCTTAAAATTAACTAATCCCAATGTTAAAACAATTATTAACCTACGTGACACTTCTTTATCCAATCACAAGAAAATTAATTCATAAAAACAATAATTAACAGTAGCTATAATAATTAAAAAAAATATAGGATCATATATTCTTGTGTTAGAAAAATTACCTGTGCATTGAAGGTAAGGGTTGCCCTCATAACCTTTTGAGCAAGAACAATTGTGTGCCGAAAGAGTCGTACTATTTATGAAAAACCCGCTGCTGCAATACATGCCATCTTCGTTGTTTGGCCAACTAATGTTTCGTAACCAAACCAGCGACACAGGAACAGTAGTATTTGACAAGTTGTCGATATCTTGGGCACTTTTTATTTTGGAATCAAACCATTGGTAGTCTGCTAGGAAGACCAGGTTCCTCCCGTCACTTCCTTGTTTACCCTCTATTGACTCCAAACTTGTATTCAAAACCTGAAGCGAGGAAGGCCAGGACATAGCTTGACAGCAGTCCTGACCAGAGCACTCTCCATTTTCAGGTATAATATTAGTAATGGAAGTACGGTTGGAGCAAATTGAGTCGCATCCAGTATGCTCGGTCGTGCCATTTTTTGTCCACAAACTGGCACGAGTATTGCAGCCCACTGCAATGAAATAATTGTTAAATAGGAGGAAAGGAGTTCCTTCCAAATTAAACGACAGAACTTGATGCCGGCCCAGAGATTCAACTGATATTACTGGACCCTTGACAAGAGCACCTCCTGTTAATGTAATATTCACCAACTCCATATCGATGCGACGTAAAAAAGCTCGAGGAGGTGTGGAAGTTTCATCGCATTGAACGTCAAAAGACTCCTCCATCCAGCAATCCTTTCCGATCCCGAACGGGTATGGAATGCTAATTAGATTTTGCCAGACGAGGTGGTGATTTGGCTGTTGCCGGCTGAAACATCAGCGTTAATAGCAAGAAAGAAACATGGGAGACAAGTTTCACAACCTGCATACTGCTGTGTTTATTTCTCTTTGAGTCTGGTGCTCAAACAATGCTAGGTTTGCATGTCTTTATAAGCTTGGTCGTCATTGACTAAATGTGTTTTTAATGATAATCAGTCAACAATGAATTTTATTCCAATATTTCCTTTAGTTTTATTATTTTAATCTTCTTGCTTGATTAAAAGAATGTTAGCGAATAAAGCGCTTGTGGTTTGTTTACATCGGGAAAGGTATATCATAAAGTCTTCAATTTCCCATAAAAAATATTATATAAGTATAGGTTAATTTTTAATGATTTTCATATATAAATTAATTTGAAACATATGTTATTTAACGAATGAACATGGAAGAAGGATCTAACAGAATATTTATAATTTTTAAGCAGTTGACAAGTTTTTAAACTTAATAATGAACCACAGCTTGCAACATCATATGTTTTTATAATATTCCACATGAAGAGAGCTAAGTGGACGAAGGAATCATATGGGACCACAAATTGATAGAGTGTGGCGTTGACATGTCCAAAATTGAAAACTTGAAGGACCCGGCCACTTAATTGAACAGAGCTAGTTTTTCGTGCTCATGGTGAGGCTGGTTAATCATAATGGTACGTTTAGTGTTAATTGTAAAAATTCTATTTTCCGGTGGCCTCATGGAGCCATGCATGCACACATATTTTAGTAAGTCGAGTATTTGTAAAATTAAGAGTTAGGATGATGTTTCTTCCCACCCTCCAAGCGATAAATTCCACGACTAATAACTGTGTTCTCAATTGAGTGATGATGACTTTTGTATTATCGTTAAAATTTCTATAGAAAGACAATATTAAGAAGACATTTCTATGAGTAAAACAGGAGAGGAAAAGTCGTTAATCTCTCAAGTGTCGCCATAATTTTTTTTATAATGTGGAATCTAGAAGATGAGTACTTGGAACGAACTTTCAATCAGAAGGTGACTAATTACTATTATAAATTAATAAGAATTCTGATAAATTTGTCAAAATATCTTATATATCAATTATAAGATATATATCAAAACAAAAGAGCTTACTATATTTTTATTATATAATTAAATTAAATAATCTTATTGGATTCAATATGATGTATGACTCTTATTGTAGAATGTTTTATGTTTTAAATACGCAAAAAATCTTAAACATTGTTTTATTTTATTTTAAAAAAAGAGAGAGAGGGAATCTGGCCTACGGCCACCTTTATAGTATGACACTGAATCTTATTTACTTATTTTAATTCAAAAGGCATGCATTTACTCTTCGACATACTGTTCTTTCTTGCGTGATACATGCATGCAAATTTTTCTTACAGCTCATCAGGATTCAATTATATTTCAGCCAAATTGGATGCAATTAACAAAAAAAACAAGTACAGGAGCATACAAATTGATGTTTTGAAATGCCCAATATTTTTTAAATAAATATATATATATATATATATACATATATATATATATATATATATATATATATATATATATATATATATATATATATATATATATATATATAAAAGAAGAAAAAACTGGGTTCCCTGAACAAAACGTAGGCATGATGATAGCCCTTTTAATTCCCTCTTAGAGATAAAAAAGGAAAAATGAAAGAGGCTGCTGCTGCATCATCGGCTGTAGTAGTCATGGAAGAAGAGCGCCTCGACGTTCTCAACAAAACCGGTCAAAAAACTGGCATTTCAAAGCCCAGGCAATCCCTAATCTCTCTATCTCCTAATCAGTCATCTACTTTTGTTTTGTGATTTTGGTGTTCGCAAACTCACATTTCTCTCTCTCACATATAATTTATTTTCTATTAGTCTGTCCTAACACCTTGAATAAATATGTGAAATATTTGCATGTGGTCTTTAATTAATAATTTGAATAAATATGTGGGATTACAGTATTCTATTGGAGGAGTTTAATTAATTATTCAACCAATTATTATAAATAGAGTTAAAAATGTTTCAAACATATAGTTCCAAGCTGCTCCGCGTTAAATTCCACAAGACTATAAATTCTATTGGAGTTAGGATGTTTCTTCCCACCCTCCAAGTTATAAATTCCACGACTAATAAATGTGGTCTCAATTGAGTGATGTGTTGCAAGTGGATATTCATGAGATTTATAATTGCTGAGAAAATAACATGGAGGACCACTTTGTCTCTTTCTTTGACGGGCTCGTTATTTACCACGATTTGACAAGTAAGCGGCAACTTGTCCACAACAAGATGAGTTATTGGGAGTTAATTATATCCACTAATAAGTATATAAAGAGAGAGAGAATTATGAGATGGATTCAAATTATTATCAACTAAAGATAATTGACATGGGAACCCTCCTCTTACAATATGATTACTTCATTCAAACAACACTATTTTTTGTTTTTGTTTTTGTTTTATATTTTATTTTTTAAAATTAAATTTATTGGGTATTGACTTTTATAAATTGTTAAATCTTGATCTCATGATCTAGATTTAGCATGTTAATATCGATTGACTCATATCTTTTCTTAATTGTTTTTTTTTTTTCATTATTATTTCTCATTATTTACTTGATTGAGAAATTGGCATCAATATATTTTGATAATTCAAGTATTTGTAAAATTAAGAGTTAGGATGTTTCTTCCTACCCTCCAAGCTATAAATTCCACAAGACTAACAAATGTGTTCTCAATTGAGTGATGATGATTTTTGTCTTATTATTAAAATTTCTACAGAAAGATAATGTTTAGAAGACATTTCTATAAGTAAAATAGGATAGGAAAAGTCGTTAATCTCTCGAGTGTCGCCATAAATGTTTTTATAATGTGGAATATCTAGAAGATGAGCACTTGGAACGAACTTTCAATCAAAAGTTGATTAATAACTATTATAAATTAATAAGAATTCTAATAAATTTGTCAAAATATTTTGGCGTTAATGGCATCTTCAAATGTCACAAGATGACAACATGTATGTATTAGATTGATCAATTATCTCATAATTACTTGCTTTTAATGTTTTTTCATCATTATTTATTTACGTTACAAGTGGGCTTTGGTGATTGTTTTTCATTGATGATGTTACAAGTCATCATTATGCATTTAAAAAAAGACAAAAATTAGGTCTGACCAGGAGGTGTGCCATGAAAATTTCATATTTTTGAAAATGACTAAATACGGATATGCCACTAATAAGACAAAATTGAAATGTTGGTTGTAGTGGTGTTGAGGTAATTGATCATTTTTTTTTCTTGGATTACTGTTGCTGTGTGTAGAACATGCGGTCGACAACATTCGGCCTCATGTCCTTTTCGGAAGGCGCGTGCGGTGTCTTCCGATGTCATAAAATGTCTGTCCGACATATCCATGGAAGCGCCGCCGTGTCCTCTCCCTCATGGTATGACGCGTGACATCCAAAGGTGGTCAGAGACGAGCCGGTGGATGGTTGAACGTTTTCCCCCTCTTCTCTCTCTCTTTCAGTCTAAACTACACGTCACCCCCCACTTTTATTGCCTTTTCATTTCAGCCCCTTCTCTCTGAATTTTATTGTATGGTTCTTATTTCTGCTATGTAAGTTTTGATTTATTTCAATGGTGTCCTTCGATTAAAATTCATTTTTAATTAAATTTTCATTTCATTCCTTATTCTTTTAATTTCCGGATTGCTTTTAAATAACTTAATATTTTCGGCACAGAAGATTTTAGTTTTTCAATTTTGTCCTTTAATTGAAATTGATAATATATTTGGTTTTCATTTCAGCCTTTATACTTCTAATTTTTATTTTAATTCCTTTATTTTTTTAATATTTCTTAAATAGTCCCTATTTTATCCATGTTTATATATATGTGCTTTTAGCTTTAGTTTTTAATTTTTATTATTTTTTTCTTTTATTTAGGTAACATTTTTTTTGAAAAAAATTGTTCTAAATTTTAGTTTGTGTTTGTAATATTTGAAAATTGATATTTCTATTTTTTTCGTTGTTCTCTCTTTTGGTTTTTTTTATTATTATTTTTATTATTTTCACCTAAAATGATTATTTTTTAGTTTTTGTTTTCACTTTTGTTAAAGTTATTGGGCTTTTTTTTTCTTTGATTGAATTTTTTCCCATTATTAACTCAATAATAATAATAATTTTAGTTTTTTTTTCTCACTTCCTCTTTTGTTAATGTTTTCAATTTCTTTTCTCGAGATAATTTAATAATTTTTATTGTATCAGCAGTAATAGTAATGATATTTTTAGATGTTAAGGCTTCGAGGTTCCTGTTGCTATAATAAGGTTTGTTGGTGTTTCATTATATCAAACCTTGCATGTATAGATGTTATACTTTATTTGATTTTTTTCATTTTTTTCATTTGATCGAAATTGATAATATATTTAGTTTTCATCTTGACCCTTATACTTTTAATGTTTGATTTTAATTCCTTTGCCGAGTATCATGGATAACTTGAGTATAGTTGCAAATAATCATCTTCTAAACTTCTTAGATGATTTCATTTACTGCACTGTTACTTGGATGCTTTGTTTCTTAAGTGATCTCTCAGCATAATGCATATGAACGATGGAAAAGGGCATTATGTCATATGGAGCTGGCAAAGGATTCTGTAGGCCATGGAAAACTCAATTTTTTCTAGCACATAGATGACTCTCAATCAGTTCTTGGTAGTGTTTTCTCTGTCTCTTATTTGAAGGGATATGCTTGAGCTCCTAGTAATTGTTGATTACACGACATGTTGTGCCAGAATGTCTTGAAATTTTTTAACCACGTCCAATGAAAATTCGTCGTTATTTATAGTTTCCCAGCTGATTTTATATGGCTAAATTATGTTTTCTGATTCTTTTAGATTTAATTGAGTAATCCATCAACTTTTTCGATGAATGAATCAACAAAGAAAAAAATTTGGTTCTTATTTCAGAGAAATTAGCTAGGTTACATGGCATAGAGTGGATCAACAGACCTAATTTGCCCATCTCTGTAATTACATTGACGTTCAAAAAACTTAATTTAGCAAAATCCTCATTCGCTACAGAAAACAGCATTTTTTCTATGATTTAGTGACCATTTATTTCCTGACGGGGAACGATATTGTAATTTGCCTCTTTTATTTAGTTTCTGTGTTTTCATATTTAGGGATATCATCCGGCATTAATCTTTCCATGACCAGTCACTACCCCAAGCTAGATGTAAAAAAAAATATGTGAACTTGGCTACAAACTTGAATGATTTTTTTATTTTAAAAACTGATATCGCTTTGATTTTTATAGTTTTTTTTGTTTGCCTGTATATACCTGAGCTTAATTATCAAAGTGACCTTAATAATTATGCTTAATTCTATATTAATTATAAACCGACTTGTTTAAGTCACTGAAAGAACTCGTGTTACATTAACACAATCTTTCTCACATCAGGAAATCCGAAAAGCCTTCCGATTGTGGGACGGGAAACTAGAAGGAGCAACTAGGTTTCAATACGTACCTCACAAACTTCGGGCTTTCCATATTCTGATATTGGCTTTAAATTGACAACCCAAGCCATTGAAACAGCATAAATTAATTTGATTTTTCAATCTCAAAAACAACAATGGGGTCAACGATGAAGAGCAGCAAACCAATACATGTGCGCGAAGTCTGGGCAGACAACCTCGTAGCTGAGTTTTCTCTAATCAAGGAAGCAATCTCTCGCTTCTCCTTCGTTTCATTGGACACTGAATTCCCTGGTACTCTCTTTCTGTCAAATCATGACAAGAGTTTGCTTTCTCAAGCCCCTCCTTCTCACAATTACTGTCTCATGAAGTACAATGTTGATCTCTTGAAAATAATTCAACTTGGGATGACTCTGTCTGATTCACAAGGAAATCTGCCAACATTAGGTATAAGGGAAGAATGCACTTCCCAGAATCTTCCATCAAAGGAAACAAGAACAAATCCAGGCTAACACACAGACTTGATATCCTGTCATTCATTGTCATATATTGTAATGGTTATTTTCATTCATTGTACATGCAACGGTAACTTACCTATTTTATATCCTTCTGCTTGTATAAATCCTGTACGTTGTTCATCAATAAAGATCGAGCTAGAACATATTCATTGATACAAAAGGGCAGTAAAGAAATTCAATATGGTATCAGAGCAACCTACCTCCAACGAGTCACCGATCCAACTCACCACCACCATGTCTTCACCTTCTGATCAAAATCCAACAGTCAACCTCAACACTCATCCATCTTCCGCAACAAATCAACCACTCATAGCCTTCAACATAACTGCCCAGATCAATGAAAAATTGAGTCCCTCCACCTTCATTCAGTGGCGTGCTCAATTCGAAGCACTTCTCATTGGGTATGATTTACTCAATTTTGTCGAAGGAACACTTCCATGCCCCATCTCCACCGGAACTGCTACTGACGAACTCTGCAAAACCCATTGGATTCGCCAGGATAAACTCATCCTGAGCGCAATTTTGGCATCCACATCCTCGTCAATCACACCTCTCATAGCCACAGCAAAAACATCCTTTGATGCCTGGAAAAAGCTAAAAACTTTATATGCTAGCCGTTCAAGAACGAGAGCTATGCAATTAAAGGAGGAGCTCACCTTGATACAGAGGGGGTCTCGGTCCATTACTGAATATCTTCATGCTGTGAAAGCATTGGCAGACGAAATCGCTATCATTGATCATCCAATTTCGGATAATGATTTAACTCTCTATGTCTTGAATGGGTTAGGCACAGATTTTAGGGAGATTGCAGCTCCCATTCGTGCCCGAGAAACATCACTGGGTTTTGAAGAATTACATGACCTTCTCGTCGGTCATGATGTTTACCTTCGTCGCCTTGAAGCCGCAACCCAGCAATCTGTGATGACTGCCAACTTTACCAAAACACGTTGGCCTACTGCACCAGGAGGAAATCAAAATTTCCCCAGGAGAATGGACTCAAACCGACAATTCCAACACGTCGACAGTTCCAAGCAGCCCAGCGTGATGGGCGCAGACCCAGCACCTACACAGGCCGGACCAATAATCCCAACAGGCGTTACCAGCCCAAATGCCAATTATGTGATAATGTGGGCCACACTGCAAAATCATGCTACCAATTTCAGGCCCAGCACACATCCATCAATTGCACTACCTCCTCCAATGGAACAGATAAAAATTGGTTACTTGACTCTGCGGCCTCCCATAATATTACCGGTGATTTGAATAATCTATCTATTCACTCTGAATATGATGGAACAGACAAAGTCATTCTTGGCGATGGTTCAGGTTTGCCAGTCTCACACACCGGTTCATTGGACCTGCATACACCTCACCGCACTTTCACACTACGTGACACACTTTATGTTCCAAATCTTCGTAAAAATTTAATTTCGGTGCATCATTTTACTAAGCAAAATAATGTTTTTGTTGAACTTCACCCTTATTATTTTCTTGTGAAGGATCAAGTCACGAGGGCACCTTTACTAAAAGGAGCATGTAGCAATGACATCTACACCTTCCCGGGATCCATGATGGTACCACCAAAATTTGCCAACTTACATGAACGGACATGCATTGACGGCTGGCACAAGCGACTTGGGCACCCTTCCATTAAAGTTGTTCAAAATTTAATTAAGAACTGCTCTCTACCTATTTTTAAAAATAAATCATTGTCTTCTATTTGTCATTCATGTTCTATTAATAAAGCCCATCGCCAACCATTTCGTGTCAATAGTCTCACAAGTCATGCACCTCTTGAACTCATTTACACTGATGTCTGGGGCCCGGCCAGTTACACTGGAATTGATGGCTCACGCTATTATCTCATTCTTGTAGATCATCACACCAAATATATTTGGTTTTATCCCATAGCTGCTAAATCCGATGTCTCTTTAATTTTTCCTCAATTCAAAAAAATTGTTGAAAACAGATTTCAAAAAACAATCCAAGCCATATATTCTGACAATGGTGGGGAATTTATTGCTCTTAAAATTTTTTTTCTAACTCATGGCATCACTCATTACACTACGGCCCCCCACACACCACAACAAAATGGCATTTCTGAACGTCGTCATAGGCATCTTGCTGAAACCGGCTTAACCTTACTTCATGATGCCAATCTTGACCCCTTTTTTTGGCCTCATGCTTTCCAAACTGCCTCATATCTCATAAATAGACAACCCACTACCATTCTTAGTGGAAAATCACCGTTTGAAGCACTTTTTGGTCAAAAACCGAATTATTTAAAATTCAAAAAATTCGGTTGCCCTTGTTATCCCCTTACACGTCCATATAACTCAAATAAAATGCAACCTAAATCCAGGTTATGCATTTTTCTTGGTTATGCTCCTACTCAAAATGCATATAAATGTTTTGAACCTCATGAAAAAAAGTTTTTTATTTCTCGCCATGTTTTATTTGATGAAAACAGGACAATCATGCCTACCACCCAACACGTGGCACCCCTTTCCGTTACACATAACACACCCTTGTCTTCCCACTTACCTGTCTCTCTCGATATTTCAAACGACATCGTGCCACCGTCGTCCAGTGCACCTTGTTCGTCGGCAAATCCATCATCGGCAACCCAGGACGGTACTCATGTCATGGCCACTGCTCCTCCAGGTAATTTCTCTCTCTCCCGAACTTCATCTCCTAATTTATTTCATACTATTGATTGTGATTTACTAAACCCTAACCCCTCTTTACCCGAAGCATCATCCCCATCACCCAATTGCTCCACACCCCCATCTGAACCCATACCACCCACTGCCATCAACCAACCACAACCTACAGACGAACCCCAACCAAACAACCCCACCCTTCGTACTCATTCCATGACCACAAGATCAATGAACCAGATCTTCAAACCCAAAACCATTCATACGATATCCAAGCACCCACTCCCCCACACAATTGAACCGACCAGTGTCAGCCAAGCCATTTCAAACCCACAATGGGGTAAAGCCATGTCATCCGAACTCACGGCCCTAATGCAACATGGGACATGGGACCTTGTGTTACCCTCTTCTGACTGCAAACCCGTAGGTTGCAAGTGGGTTTTCAGGGTCAAACGCCATGCTGATGGTTCTGTGGACAGATTCAAGGCTAGGTTAGTAGCCAAAGGCTATCATCAACATCCTGGTATAGATTATTTTGAAACATTTAGTCCCATAATTAAACCGGCCACTATTAGAACTGTTTTATCTATTGCTGTTATGCTTGGCTGGTCCTTGAGACAATTAGATGTTAATAATGCGTTTTTACATGGCAAATTAACTGAATCAGTGTTCATGATGCAGCCACCGGGATTCAAAGATCAATCAAAACCTAACCATGTTTGCAGGTTAAACAAGGCTATCTACGGCCTCAAACAGGCCCCTAGAGCATGGTTCTCGGCTCTCAAAAGTGCCATTGTCCAGCTGGGTTTTCATAGCTCTTTAGCCGATTCCTCCCTTTTTATTTACAATCACAATTCTGTTCTATGTTATTGCTTGGTTTATGTTGATGACTTGGTTATTACTGGAAATAATCATGTGTTTGTGACTAATGTTGTGAAACAATTAGGTGACAAATTCTCTCTCAAAGATATGGGTGACTTGCATTTCTTTCTAGGGGTTGAAGTGATACCAACTGTTGCAGGCTTATTCCTCTCCCAACACAAATACATCCGTGAGCTTTTAGCAACAACAAGCATGAGCGGAGCCAAGGACATATCTACACCACTCTCCACATCCCAGGCTCTTCAGCTGAACGATGGCACAGCCGCTGTGGATAGCTCTGAATTTCGAAGAATCTTGGGAAGTCTCCTATATCTATCCTTGACGCGCCCAGACATCTCGTTTGCAGTCAACAAGCTCTCTCAATTTATGCACAAGCCCACAATCACCCACTGGACAGCCATCAAGAGGCTTCTCCGCTACTTGAAGCAAACTCTTCTTCATGGTCTCCAGCTCCGCAAAGAAGGGTCTCCAGTCCTACGCACATTTTCTGACGCTGATTGGGCTGGCAACCTGGACGATCACACCTCCACATCAGCATACATCAGTTTTTTGGGTTCCAATCCCATATCTTGGAGCTCCAAAAAACAACGCGCAGTTGCCCGCTCCTCCACTGAAGCGGAGTACCGAGCTCTAGCCAGTGCAGCTTCAGAAACAATCTGGCTAGCCACTCTTCTCAAGGAACTCGCGGTCCCAGTCCAGACTACACCGCAACTACTATGCGACAATCTCGGTGCCACGCACTTGAGCTTCAACCCCGTGCACCATTCACGGATGAAACACATCCAAATTGACCTTCATTTTGTACGTGACCTGGTGCAAAAAGGCAGTCTTCATGTCCAGCATGTGCACACTCAAGACCAGTTAGCCGATTTGTTAACAAAGCCCCTATCCCGCCAGCGGACCGAACTGTTACGATCCAAGATTGGCCTCGCCGATGGAAGCCCAAGCCCAACCTTGAGGGGGCGTATAAGGGAAGAATGCACTTCCCAGAATCTTCCATCAAAGGAAACAAGAACAAATCCAGGCTAACACACAGACTTGATATCCTGTCATTCATTGTCATATATTGTAATGGTTATTTTCATTCATTGTACATGCAACGGTAACTTACCTATTTTATATCCTTCTGCTTGTATAAATCCTGTACGTTGTTCATCAATAAAGATCGAGCTAGAACATATTCATTGATACAAAAGGGCAGTAAAGAAATTCAATATTAGGAACAGAATTCCACTACGTATGGTAGTGTAGCTTCAGGGATTTCAACATCGAGCATGATCCTTACAACAACGAGTCTATTGAATTACTTGAACGCCAAGGTATTGATCTCAAGAAGAATAGAGAAAGGGGTATCGATTCCTCAGATTTTGCATGGATGGTTTTGATCTGTGGACTTGTTTTCAGTAACTCTTCAATAACTTGGAGTACTTTTCATGGTGCTTATGATTTCGGGTTCTTGATCAAGATTTTAAGTCGACGAGAGTTGCCATGCGATATGGGATCTTTTCTTGGGATGGTTCTTTGGGGTTCGAGTGTATGATTCAAAACTCATGATGGGATCTATCAGTGGTTTACGAGGTGGGTTGGAGAGGGTGGCTAAGTTACTGGGTGTAGAGCGGACAACAGGAAGTAGGCACCAGGCAGGATCTGCTAGTCTGTTAAATCTACAAACATTCGTTAGATTTAAGGATTCTTGTGCTAATCTTGATCTTGAGAATATGAATGGCTATGAGGGGATGCTGTTTGGACTACGTGAAGGCTGGAGAGGATTCGACCGTACACCTGAAGTATTCGTTGACACTTCTACTCAGGAAAAACCTCAGTTTAAGCAAGTGTATTCAGTGTAGGATAATTCTGATTACTTTTCTTGCGTGGAATGAATACATATTGAGCAACGAAAACTTTATTAGACTTTGAAATATTTTATCAATAAAAAGAATCTTTATAGGATTATGATAATGATCATCTATCTGTTTGTTTGTCTTTGGGTGCAAAACGATATAGATTAAATAAATATAAATCCGTCTTTTCCCCTGTCAACAGTTTATTTTTAGACATAATCTACACAATAAATTATTTGTAGAATTTAAACCTAATTTACCTGCAGAATCTCATCAGCATGCTCACACCAGAGGATTTGAGAGACTAAATACTTCTCAAATGAAATCTTTGCTGACTGATAATGGCTTTGAATCCTCAAGATAGAGAAATTGCTCAACTTACCAACGGATCAAAGAAACTCTCTACACATCTTATAATCAACGCGAAGGATTTTTAATTTATTAAGTTCATAATATGAAAGACTAAGAACATGTGCTAAAACACAAAGACCACAATACAATCATAAGTTTTTATGCAATCAGAAACCCTCGTTACAGTCTTAAATTAAAAAAGAAACATGTGATCTGCGATATATTTTCCTAATGGCTCACAATGTTTCAGAAGAAGTCGACGTGTTGGAATCTATTGGTGGATCTATACAGATCTCAAAACTGCTGCAGGAGATCGACGTAGATGATTCATCCACTTCACCAATTTGTTGAATATTTATACCCCTGCGTGATAATAGAATCCCCTCCAATTTCCTTGCAACTTCTCTCATTGTTGGCCGGTTTCTTCCGTTCAAATTCAAACATCTCTTTGCAAGATTCGCTATAGCTGTAGCTTCCTCTTCATTGCAATACCCCTTAACTTGTGCATCAATGATATCAAAGAGTCTACCATCTTCCATCGAATCATTGAAATGTAGGACTAAGCTCACAGTTTCCAGTGAACTGGTTAAGAAAAGTGGCTTTTTCCCGCTTAAGAGCTCGACCAGAACCACTCCAAAACTATAAACATCACTCTTTTCTGTTAGTTGACTGGTTTGAAAATACTCTGGATCCAGGTAACCGAAAGTACCTTGCACTTTGGTGGTCAGATGAGTTTGGTCAATGGAAACTGATCTCGAAGTTCCAAAATCAGAAACTTTGGCTCTGTATTTCTCATCTAAGAGTATGTTTGTGGACTTGATGTCTCGGTGATAAATCGGAATAGAGGCTGAGGAGTGGAGATGGGATATCGCACCTGCAGCTTCCGAGGCGATTCGTAACCGCGACTCCCATGATAGCATGAAGTCCTCGTTTTGCTCATGGAGATATCGGAAAAGAGTTCCATTGGGAATGAATTCGTAGACCAGCAGAGGAACTTCAGTCTCCAAGCAACATCCCATTAGCCGAACAACGTTTCTGTGATTGATTTGTGAAAGAATGACAACCTCGTTGATGAATTCTTCTACTTTTTCTCCATCCACCATTGTAGACTTCTTAACTGCAACAATACTCCCGTCATCTAACATTCCCTTGTAAACGGTTCCCTGGCCACCATGACCAAGTACTCTGTTCTCGTTAAAATAATCAGTCGCCTTTTCCAACTCATTTGAGGAAAATACTTTTGTTTTTTGAAGACTACCGTCGCTTGAGGATAATTGTTGCTTCAGCAACATACCACCATTCCGTTTGAAAAACTTCTTTTTCAACTGAATGCACTTCCTTTTTTTGATAAGTTTGTACATCCTCCAGGCACCAATGAGCAAGAACACTACTCCAAGGGCCAGACCGATAACTGTATCAAGAGCAAAAGAAACATCACTTAGAACAGGCGTATGATTGCTACATTATAGCAAGAGTTGTGGAAATCTTGTGATGCTGGAAAATAAAAATTGCCTTGTGAATTTTTCGTTCTATTAATTACAAAAGGGTAAACTTCATTTTTACTCCTATAAATTCATCAATATTCCACTCATATCCATACAAAGCTAAGTGGACAAAAACGGATAGTGTGAGAGCTGAACTGCTCAGAATTAAGGTGCAAGTGTTGACCACTTAATTGAATTTTCTATATGGTAATTTGCGCGCTGAAGGTGATGCATTGATAAAGAAACAATTCATGGTGTTGTTGTGCTCATAGCACTATCAAAAACAAATAATATAAAACAAAAAAAGTGTTGGATAAAGGGCAACGGTAGGCATTTAGCACAATTTACCAGATTAATACTTAACAAAATTAGAAGAAAGAAACTAAAACGTGCTGGCTTTTAATTGTGGAGCCAATGATAATATGTATTTTTTTAATTTTTTAATTTTATTCTTAAAATTTTATTTTAAACGGTTTAGTTTTAATAATAAATCAATTAATTTGAATTATAAAAGTATAAACCAAGTTTAAGAAGATACCAAGATTTGTTTTTAGTAAACTCTGCATTCAGACGGATTGATTTCATAAATTCACGTCTTAGAAAATTATTAAAAGGGGAATTTAATTTAAATTGATATTGAATTAATTTGATTAAATTTTGAATGTTTTTATAATTTGACGTATTACCTATCTAAACCCTATATATTATCAAGTAAAAACTAATAAATTTATGATAATTTCAGCAAGAATTAGTTAACGTACGATTGCATTAAGAACATAAAAATTAAATTGTAAAGTTTTTTTCTATCTTATTTTAAAAGCATAAAGTATAAAATAATATAAAAACAGTAAGAGGGGAGGGATACGTGCCTAGAGCAGTAAACCGTAAGGGATGAAGCCCGCACTTGTACGATCCTTCTGTATTCACACATCTTGTCAATCCATGGCAAGAGTTCCGGTCCTCACATTCATCAACGTCTAATATATAAAGAAACCACCAGAAATGAATAAATCCATAGATATGCGTACAGCAGAAGAAAAAATCACAAACAAATAATATGCATATAGAAAATTTCAATAAAGTCTTAGTTAATATTTTATTTAGCTAAAAAGTAGATATCATTTACATGGAACTATACGTTCACAGTGTAAAATGATAGTTATTTTTCAGTTTTGCTGACAGCAAATCTTAGCTAAAAAGTATCTTTGAAACTATTTTCCTATAAAATTAATATTCTTAAAATTAATTAATCCCAATGTTAAAACAATTACTAACCTACGTGACACTTCTTTATCCAATCACGAGAAAATTAATTCATAAAAACAATAATTAACAGTAGCTATAATAATTAAAAAAATATAGGATCATATATTCTTGTGTTAGAAAAATTACCTGTGCATTGAAGGTAAGGGTTGCCCTCATAACCTTTTGAGCAAGAACAATTGAATGCCGCATCAGTCGTACTATTTATTGTGTAAAACATGCGGCAATCCATGGTATCGCCGTTGTATGTCCAACTATTGTTATTTGGTACCCAAGCCAGCGACACAGGAACAGTAGTAATTGGCAAGTTGTCGATATCTTGGGGACTTTTTATTTTGGAATCAAACCATTGGACGTCTGCTAGGAACACCAGTTTCTTCCCGTCACTTCCTTGTTTACCATCTATTGACTCGAAACTTGTATTGTAAAACTCTAAGGAAGGCAAGTACATATCTTGACAGCAGTCCTGACCAGAGCACTCTCCATTTTCAGGTATAATATTAGTAATGGAAGTACGGTTGGAGCAAATTGAGTCGCACACAGTATGCTCGGTCGTGCCATTTTTTGTCCACAAACTGACACGAGTATTGCAGCCCACTGCAATGAAATAATTGTAAAATAGGAGGAAAGGAGTTCCTTCCAAATTAAACGACAGAACTTCATGCCGGCCCAGAGATTCAACGGATTTTACTGGACCCTTGACAAGAGCACCAACTCCATATCGATGCGACGTAAAAAAGCTCGAGGACGTGTGGAAGTTTCATTGCATTTAACGTCAAAAGACTCATACATGTAGCATTCCTTTCCGATCCCGAACGGGTATGGAATGCTAATATTGCCACAACGGTCCGGACAATTAGGTTTTGCCAGACGAGGGGGTGATTGAGCTGTTGCTGGCTGAAACATCAGCGTTAATAGCAAGAAAGAAATATGGGAGACAAGTTTCACAACCTGCATACTGCTGTGTTTATTTCTCCTGTTCTTCTTTGAGTCTGGTGCTCAAACAATGCAAGGTTTGCATGTCTTTATAAGTTTGGTCGTCATTGACTAATTTTTTTTTATTTTATGATAATCAGTCAACAATGACTTTTATTCCAATATTTTGCTTTAGTTTTATTATTTTAATCTTATTGCTTGATTAAAATAATGTTAGCGAATTAGTGTTAATTGTAGAAATAATTAGGAAAAACTGATTCACCTAGCTAGAGTTAACTATATTTCAATAAAATAAAATAAAATAAAACCCACTCATTGTGACAGAGAAGATTACCATTAAAGTGAGTGTCCAAATCAGTTTTCACAAATTCAACTAGAAATTCTATTTTCCTGTGGCCTCATGGAGCCATGCATGCACTCATATTTTGGTAATTCGAGTATTTGTAAAATTAAGAGTTAGGATGATGTTTCGTCCCACCCTCCAAGCTATAAATTCCACGACTAATAAATGTGTTCTCAATTGAGTGATGATTACTTTTGTATTATTGTTAAAATTTCTACAGAAAAACATTATTTAGAAGATATTTCTATGAGTAAAACGGGAGAGGAAAAGTCGTTAATCTCTCGAGTGTCGCCATAAAATTTTTTATAATGTGAAATATCTAGAAGATGAGTACTTTGAACGAACTTTCAATCAGAAGTTGACTAATAACTATTATAAATTAATAAGAATTCTAATAAATTTGTCAAAAATATCTTATATATCAATTATAAGATATATATCAAAACAAAAGAGCTTACTATATTTTTTATTATATAATTAAATTAAATAATCTTATTGGATTCAATATGATGTATGACTCTTATTGTAGAATGTTTTATGTTTTAAAATACGCAAAAAATCTTAAACATTGTTTTATTTTTTATTTTTAAAAAAGAGAGGGAATTTGGCCTACGGCCACCTTTATAGTATGACACTGAATCTTATTTACTTATTTTAATTGAAAAGGCATGCATTTACTCTTCGACATACTGTTCGTTCTTGCTTGATACATGCATGCAAATTTTGCTTACAGCTCATCTGGATTCAATTATATTTTAGCCAAATTGGATGCAATTAACAAAAAATTAAGTACAGGAGCATACAAATTGATGTTTTGAAATGCCCAAGATTTATATATATAAAAAAACTGGGTTCCCTGAACAAAACGTAGGCATGATAGCCCTTTTAATTCCGTCTTAGAGATAAAAAAGGAAAAATGAAAGAGGCTGCTGCTGCTGCTGCTGCATCATCGGCTGTAGTAGTCATGGAAGAAGACCGCCTCGACGTTCTCAGCAAAACCGGTCAAAAAACTGGCATTTCGAAGCCCAGGCAATCCCTAACCTCTCTTCCTCCTCTCTCTATCTCCTAACCGGTCATCTTATCATTACTTTTTGTTTTGATTAAACACCTAATTAATGCCTCTAATTACGCTCCTGTGCGACGTCGTTTATAGCAATCAGAAATGAAAACAGATCAATTTTGAATCGATCCTTTTAGTTATTTTAGTTTTTTGGAAATGCAGAGGAGAAGTTCATAGAGATGGAGATTACCACAGAGCAGTTCACGTGTGAATTGAACTCCGAGAGGTAAGAGGAGGGGACGATTTCAGAGATGATCAGAGGAGAGGACAACTTGTCCAGTGCCGAGAGGGATGAGAAGACAGTAATAATTGTCAGAAGAATAAGGGAAATGAATTAACGTCGACAGTAAAATTAAAAGAGGGATGAACTGAGGATTCTAAATTCGGTTCAATTTTATGATTCTAAAATCAGTTCAATTTTATGATTCTGGTCGATTTTACCGAGTTAGAACCAATTTTAATGGAGTTTGAATATTTTACCTGATTTTACTAGGTTTATAAACATTGACTTGAATCTTCTTCCAATCTATCTTCACTTGGCTCACACTCATTAAGTGTCCAAAAAACATGATTTTGGTGTTCGCAAACTCATATTTCTCTCTCTTCACATATAATTTATTTTCTATTAGTCTGTCCTAACACCTTGAATAAATATTTGAAAGATTTGCATGTGGTCTTTAATTAATAATTTGAAAAAATATGTGGGATTACTGTGGTCTATTGGAGAAGTTTAATTAATTATTCAACCAATTATTATAAATAGAATTAAAAATGTTTCAAACATATAGTTCCAAGCTGCTCTGCGTTAAATTCCACAAGACTATAAATTCTATTGGAGTTATTCTTCGGATCCCACCCTCCATGCTATAAATTCCACAAGACTAATAAATGTGTTGCAAGTGGATATTCATAAGATTTATAATTTCTGAGAAAATAACATGTAGGAGCACTTTGTCTCTTTCTTTGACGAGCTCGTTATTTACCACGAATTGACACGTAAGCTGCAACTTGTCCACAACAAGATGAGTTATTGGGAGTTAATTATATCCACTAATAAGTATATAAAGAGAGAGAGAATTAAGAGATGGGTTCAAATTATTATCAACTAAAGTTAATTGAAATGGAAACCCTCCTCTTACAATATGATTACTTCATCGAAACAACAATGTTTTTTGTCTTCGTTTCTTATTTTATTTTATATTCTAAAATTAAACTTATTGGATATTGAGTTTTATAACTTGTTAATTGAGCTATCTTGATCTCATAATCTAGATTTAGCATGTTAATCTGGATTGACTCATATATTTTTTTAATTTTTTTTATTTCTCATTATTTACTTGATTGAGAAATTGGCTTTAATATATTTTGGTAATTCTGAGTATTTATAAAATTAAGAGTTAGGATGTTTCCTCCCACCCTCCAAGCTATAAATTTCACGAGACTAATAAATGTGTTCTCATTTAAGTGATGATGAGTTTTGTCTTTTATCATTAAAATTTCTATAGAAAGACAATGTTCAGAAGATGTTTTTATGAGTAAAAGAAGAGAAGAAAAGTCGTTAATCTCGAGTGTCGCCATCACTTTTTTTATAATGTGGAATATCTAGAAGATAAGTACTTAGAACGAACTTTTAATGAGAAATTGATTAATAACTATTAAATTAATAGGAATTCTAATAAATTTGTCAAAATATTTTGTCATTAATGGCATCTTCAAATGTCACAAGATCACAACATGTATGTATTAGATTGATCAATTATCTCATAATTACTTGCTTTTAATGATTTTTCATCATTAATTATTTACGTTACAAGTGGGCTTTGGTGATTGTTTTTCATTGGTGATGTTACAAGTCATCATTATGCATTTTCCATAAGCTTTTCTTTTGTCTGCACCTTAAAAAAGACAAAAATTAGGTTTGGCCGGGAGGGGTGCCACGGGAATTTTATATTTTTGAAAATGGCTAAATACGGATATGCCCCCAATAAGACAAAATTGAAAATTTGGTTGTAGGGGTGTTGAGGTAATTGACCATATTTTTTTATATTATTTTTCTCGGATTACTGTTACCGAGTTAGAACCAATCTTAATGGAGTTCAAATTTTTTACCTGATTTTACTAGGTTTATAAGCATTGACTTGAATCTTCTTCAAATCCATCCTCACTTGGCTCACACTCATCAAGTGTCCCAAAAACATGATTTTGGTGTTCGCAAACTCACATTTCTCTCTCTTCACATATAATTTATTTTTTATTAGTCTGTCCTAACACCTTGAATAAATATGTGAAAGATTTGCATATGGTTTTTAAATTGCTTAATGAGAACTTTGGAGTGGGATTACAGTATTCTATTGGAGGACTTTAATTAATTATTCAACCAATTATTATAAATAGAATTAAAAATGTTTCAAACATATAGATCCAAGCTTCTCTGTTTTAAATTCCACAAGAATATAAATTCTATTGGAGTTCGGATGTTTCCTCCCACCCTCCAAGCTATAAATTCCACAAGACTAACAAATGTGTTCTCAATTGAGTGACGTGTTGCAAGTGGATATTCATAAGTGCTGAGAAAATAACATGTAAAACCACTTTGTTTCTTTCTTTGACGGGCTCGTTATTTACCACGAATTGACATGTAAGCGGCAACTTGCCCACAATAAGATGAGTTAGAGGGAGTTAATTATATCCACTAATAAGTATATAAAGAGAGAGAGAGAGAGAGAGAGAGAATTATGAGATGAATTCAAATTATTGTCAACTAAAGATAATTGACATGGGAACCCTCCTCTTACAATATGATTACTTCATTCAAACAACAATATTTTTTGTTTTTTTATTTTTATTTTATTTTTTAAAATTAAATTTATTGAATATTGACTTTTATAACTTGTTAAATCTTGATCTCATGATCTAGATTTAGCATGTTAATCTTGATTGACTCATATCTTTTCTTAATTATTTTTTTTCATTTTTATTTCTCATTATTTACTTGATTGAGAAATTGGCATCAATATATTTTGATAATTCAAGTATTTGTAAAATTAAGAGTTAGGATGTTTCTTCCCACCCTCCAAGCTATAAATTCCACAAGACTAACAAATGTGTTCTCAATTGAGTGATGATGATTTTTGTCTTATTATTAAAATTTCTATATAAAGATAATGTTTAGAAAACATTTCTATAAGTAAAATAGGATAGGAAAAGTCGTTAATCTCTCGAGTGTCGCCATAAATGTTTTTATAAATATGGAATATCTAGAAGATGAGCACTTGGAACGAACTTTCAATCATAAGTTGATTAATAACTATTATAAATTAATAAGAATTCTAATAAATTTGTCAAAATATTTTGTCGTTAATGGCATCTTCAAATGTCACAAGATGACAACATGTATGTATTAGATTTTTCAATTATCTCATAATTACTTGCTTTTAATGGTGTTTCATCATGATTTATTTACGTTACAAGTGGGCTTTGGTGATTGTTTTTCATTGATGATGTTACAAGTCATCATTATGCATTTAAAAAAGACAAAAATTAGGTCTAGCTAGGAGGGGTGTCTTGGGAATTTCATATTTTGGAAAAGGGCTAAATACGGATATGCCCCCAATAAGATAAAATTGAAAAGTTGGTTATAGAGGGGTGTTGAGGTAATTGATCATATTTTTTATTTTTATTTTTCTCTAATTACTGTTGGCGTGTGTAGAACACGCGGTTGAAAACATTCGGCCTCACGTCCTTTTCGAGAGGCGCGTGAGGTGTCTTCCGATGTCATAAAATGTAGGGTTTTGAAACTTTAAATAGGAAAAGAATTTTAGGGTTTTGAAACTTTGAATAAAAAAGGCATTAATGCCCTTAATGACTTAAGATTAGGTATAAATGAATTAAGGATATAGTAGTAACTTGTATAATATAAATAGAAAAAGAAGAGAAGAGAAGCAAATCTGAAAAATTGAGAGTGAGCCGAAAGAGAGGAGAAAGGAGAAGAAAAAAAGAGAAAAGAGGAAGGGAGAAAGGAAGGAGGAGGAATAAGTATTAAGGTAATGTGTATGTGTTATTATGTAAAAGTATTGTTTAATAGTTAAGCTAATTGCTTGCATTGGTGATTAGGGTTTGTATATTTTATTTGAATTTGATGGATGAATGGATTAAGATGCTAAAGGTTTAATGGTTTGGGTAATGGTTAATAGGTTTGATTGTAGATGATTTTGAAGTTTTTGATGTGTTTGGTTTAAGAAAATATTGAGAAAATGGTGAAAAACCCTTGCTGGAATTCTGGGCTGAAGGTTGAAGATAACGAAAAATTCATTTTAGTCTTTTTGGTGAAAATTGCAGTTTAGTCCCTGAACTTTGGAAAAATTACAATTTAGTCCCTGAACTTTGGAAAATTGCAGTTTGGTCCCAGGAGTGAAATTTGAGTATTTCAGATTGGTTTCATGGATAATTAAGGCTTATTTGATGAGTTATTGTTAATTTTACGAATTGTGTATCTTGAACTAGATTTCGAAAGAAACCATTGTTTTTAGGTTTTGCGAGAAATAAATAGTTTAATTCAAAACACATAGGATTATGAGTTGAACTCTTAGATATGTTTACTAAAGGTATTCTACTTCTTTTGAGTCATTTTTTAGTATGTATTTCTTTTATATATTCAGATTATCCTGATATTCTGCCCGCGGTACGTTAGTAGGATTCTGACAATATTCTGCTTTTGAATTTCGATCGCTTTTGAGTGAGGTGAGTGGATAATATTTAATATGCATGAGAAATATTATAAATATTTTATTTGCTTGTATTTGGATTATGCTTCTTGATAATATATACGTCAATTACTATTATTGTTACAATGAAGCATAATCAATTGTTGAATATACGTTCTTGATATGAGCTAATATCTGTTTGTGAATTGATTGCTCCTCATTTGATTGATGTCATGAGTTGAGCCTTGAGATATGAATATGTCTGTTTGATTATGATATATATATATATATATATATATATATATATATATATATATATATATATATATATATATACATACCTACGGTATGCCAGTCAGAATACTCACGCTAACAGGGAAGTGTTACTCTTTGTGCACATCGTATCTGAAACCCTAGTTGGTCGGGGGAGTCACCAACCTGTGTGGACTGATCATCCCACAGTACTGAGCCTGATGCTCATTGCATTATGATTTTCTGACGAGCTACACCTATTATCTCCTTGATATGACCTATTTGAGAAATTTTCTTGTAAGAACCCCGATACGATTCAATAATATATTTCTCATTGTTGTATTATATCGCATGTGTATATTAGATGTTATCTACTCACTGAGTTGTTGAACTCACCCCCTCATTATTTATTATTTTTAGGCTCGTAGCTCGTTAGCAGATCATTATCGTTGACATTTCAGGACTTATTATTTTGGTTGTAATTGACATTTTTATTTTTATGTCTAGTTAGCGCTCTACTATTATAACAAGATTATTCAACTTTTGTATTAAGACATTCAAATTATGTTATAAAGTCTACTTTGTTATTTCCGCTGCGTTGAACTCTAAATATGAATGTTAAGTTTGTGTGTATGTTTGGGTTCGCATAGGTGTGGAACCTTGGAGGGGGACTATGCCTATGTGCCGGTTGTCGTAACCCAATTTTTGGGTTACTCCCTAAAATAAAATAAAAATAACAAAAATAAAATAAAAGGAGCCAGTGTGGGTAGAAAAATCAATCTGGAAATTTTGGTTGTTGTCGCGAGTCCAATCGTATCTCTTTGGTTCCAAAAATAGAGAAAAATACAGATTTAAGGCAAAAGTAGTGTATCGTTGGATGAATCTGTGTAAAAACTAAGTTAAATGACATAATTATATTTTTTATGGGTTGATTCGATTTAATCGTCGACAAATTTAAAGTTTAATTATGATCAAGAATTAATTTAAGGTTCAATTGAAGGATTTAATTAAGTGCAAGGACTTAATTATACTTTAAATTGGTCAAATTAATTTTATTAAGGGCTTAGTCAATGAGAAATCAATTTCTTGAATTTAATTCGGGCTCAATTGATGAGAATGGAATTTTCGGAGACCGATTTGAATTTTTAAGTCAATTATGCGAAATCAGGGACCGAATTGAATGAATTGAGAATCTAATGGTCAATTGAGAGTTAAATCGTGCAATCGGAAACCAGAGATCAAAATAAAAAAGGCGCGCACATTTAAGGTTGCTGTTGAAATTTTGACGGGGATACAATTGCATAAAATTAAAAGTTTAAAACTAATCGGGGGTGCAATTGAACCAATTAAATATTGAGGGACCAAATTGTATTTTTCTCAAAATCAATTTTGCATGTCCCTGCACTGTGCAGGAACACGACGCTGCAACATTCCCTCCCTCTGCAAAAATGCAGAGGCCACAGTGCAGGAAACATTCCCTCAGCCCTCTGCATTTTTGCAGAGGCCACAATGCAGGAGCAGCCCTGCATCGCCTCAGCCCTCTGCATTTTTGCAGAGGCCACAGCACACACATAAAAAACGCATGCCTCTTTGCCTATAAATTCAGTTCGCAGCATGCAGATAAGGGAGGAGGAAGAAAGGAAAAAAAAAGAAAAAACGAAAAAGAGAGTAGTGAGGAGCAAAAACAGAGAGAAAAAGAAGAGATTCTGGAAAATTTGTAGAGGATTTTGGCAAAGAAAAAAACAAGCATAAAAATCACCTCTCAACCCCGTCGCAGCTCCTCCATCTTCCCCGCTGCAGCCCTCTCTGTCCACAGGTCCCGCTCTCTCTCTCTAGAAAAACAGCCCCTGCTCTCTCTCTCTCTCTCTCTCCACCGTGGAAGGCCAACTGACCACCCAAGACCTCCCTTATCATCACCACAAGTTTACCCTTCACCCCAGCTGTCCATTTCTCCTCTCCGGTGAAGGAACCGAAGCAGTCCCGACGATAGCAGTTACGCCCCGGCGACTTTGGAGGCTTTTTCCGGCCACCACAGACCACCGTTAACGACGCCACCACGACAGGAATCATCACCTCGACCTCCTCTACACAACAGTACTAACAGGTAAGCCTTTCGCCACATTCGAAAAAAAAAACTATTCATCGTCTTCCTCGGCTCTGCATGCAGAAGCGGGACGCAATTTTCGTCCCCTGCGTGCGGGCCGAGGCCGAATAAGCAGGCCGGGCCTCATGCCCGGCCCACGTTTCAAAGATTTGGGCTTCCAGCCCAACACCTTTTGGGCTTCCAGCCCATGAGGACTGGAAGCCCAGTTCAAGTTTATTTGGGCTTCCAGTCCGTGAGGACTGGAAGCCCAGCCCATGCACTTTGGGCTTCCAGCCCATGATGGCTGGAAGCCCAGCCACATGCCTTCTGGGCTTCCAGCCCGTGAGGGCTGGAAGCCCATCCCACTCAGGGTGGGCTGTCAGCCCACTGTGGCTGACAGCCCAGCCCAGAAAAAAATTAAAAAAAATAAAAAAATACAAATTGACAAAAAAAATATTTTTTATTTTACTACTATTATTATTACAAAAAAATTCAAAAAATATAAAAAAAATGTATTTGTTTTTTTGTGCATACTGCTGGGATTCCAAAGCTTTTTCTCATTGTATTTTTTCAGTAAAAAAAATATGTTGCATCTTTTTCCATATTTTTTGAAAAATGAAAAATTTGGATATCGTAACCAGTTTGCGATTATCCGTTGGAAAGTCGACCAAAATGTCAAAAATAATTTAACAATTATTTTGTTTTAGCTTTTCAGCGGTGTAAATTTACATTGTAAAGTACACTTTCATGAGATAAAAAATATTTTTTACTACTGATTGTAAAATTACATTGTATAATACATCCAGTAGATTAAAAAAAGATTTTAACTACTGATTGTAAAATTACATTGTAAAGTACACCCGTAGATAAAAAAAAACTTATAATCTAGCTGTGTAAAATTACATTGTAAAGTACACTCATGCAGACAAAAAAAAATGTATTTTTTGAAAATGCGATTAGTAAAATTTTTTAACTTAGAACAATCAAACAACAATGCGGCTTACCTTAGGTAGGGGTGCACTGGGGGAGTGATCGTCTTCCCCTTGCACAACAAGTCCCCTTACCCAAGACTCTCGCAGACCAATAGGTTCCTAGTAACCTTAAATACTAGGTGGCGACTCCTTAGAATTATAGTTGTAAATTTTACGGCTATAAACAACCCCACATTTCACCGCGCGTCGTTGTCTCCCTTGAATCAAAGGGGTGATGGCGGGGCGCGAAGCGCGTCCCAAAAATCGCCGTCGCGACACCGGTCACGGATCCGAGAATCGGGTCTTGACATAAAATGTTTGTCCAACATATCTATGGAAGCGCCGCCGTGTCCTCTCCCTCATGGTATGGCGCGTGACATCCAAAGGTGGCTAGAGACGAGCCGGTGGATGGTTGAACGTTTCCCCCTCTTTTCTCTCTCTTTCAGCCTAAACTACACGTCAGCCCCCCACTTTTATTGCCTTTTCATTTCAGTCCCTTCTCTTTGAATTTTGCTGTATAGTTCTTATTTCAGCTATGTAAGTTTTGATTTGTTTCAATGGTGTCCTTCAGTTAAAATTCATTTTTTTATTAAATTTTCATTTCAGTCCTTATTCTTTTAATTTCCGAATTGCTTTTAAATCGCTTAATATTTTCGATACAAAAGATTTTAGTTTTTCAATTTTGTCCTTTAATTGAAATTGATAATATATTTGGTTTTCATTTCAGCCTTTATTTTTAATTTTTTATTTTAATTCCTTTATTTTTTTAATATTTCTTAAATAGTCCCTATTTTTATCCATGTTTATATATATATATATATATGCTTTTAGCTTTGTTTTTTAATTTTTATTATTTTCTCTTTTATTTAGGTAACATTTTTTTGAAAAATTTTGTTCTAAATTTTAGTTTGTGTTTGTAATGATTTGAAAATTGATACTTCTATTTTTTTTTTGTCGTTGTTCTCTCTTTTGGTTTTTTTTTTATTAGTTTTTTTTTTATTTTCACCTCTAATGATTATTTTTTAGCTAATAATTTTTATTTTTATTTTTATTTTTATTTTCATTTTTTGTTTGCACTTTTGTTAAAGTTATTGAGCTTTTTTTTTCTTTGATTGATTTTTTTCCCATTAATAACTCAATAATAATAATAATTTTTGTTTTTTTTCTTACGTCCTCTTTTTTTAATGTTTTCAATTTTTTTTCTCGAGATAATTTAATAATTTGTATTGTATCAGCAGTAATAATAATGATATTTTTAGATGTTAAGACTTCGATGTTCCTGTTGCTATAATAAGGTTTGTTGATGTTTCATTACATCAAACCTTGCATGTATAGATGTTATATTTTATTTGTTTTTTTCATTTTTTTCATTTGATTGAAATTGATAATATATTTGGTTTTCATCTTGGCCCTTATACTTTTAATTTTTGATTTTAATTCCTTTGCTTAGTATCATGGATTACTTGAGTATAGTTGCAAATAATCATCTTCTAAACTTCTTAGATGATTTCATTTACTGCACTGTTACGTGGATGCTTTGTTTCTTAAGTGATCTCTCAGCATAATGCATATGAACGATGGAATGACCTTACTTTCCACGCTTTTTCTTCTTACAGTGATGCCACAGAGTTAAACAGTAGATGAAAATAGATTATAGTTCTCCTAATCATGTGGAATCATGTGGTCTTTTGTGTTTGTCTTCACCCATTGTTCTATCCGAATATGGGATAAATTGGAAGGTTTGTGTTTTGTGGCTGCCAACTGTTTGTACTATTGTTTGGCCTTTCATAGTGGCTCTTCAATTCATAAAAATATTTTCCTATAAAACTAATTAATCCCATTGTTATAATTTAATTGTATCATATGTTTTTTTTTTTTAGTGAGAACAGTTATTTTTCAGTTTTGCTGAAGGCAAATCTTAGCTAAAAAGTTGCAATCCATAGTAACGTTGAAACTATTTTCCTATAAAATTAATATTCTTAAAATTAACTAATCCCAATGTTAAAACAATTATTAACCTACGTGACACTTCTTTATCCAATCACAAGAAAATTAATTCATAAATACAATAATTAACAGTAGCTATAATAATAAAAAAAAATATAGGATCATATATTCTTGTTTTAGAAAAATTACATGTGCATTGAAGGTAAGGGTTGCCCTCATAACCTTTTGAGCAAGAACAATTGTGTGCCGAAAGAGTCGTACTATTTATGAAAAACGGGAGACTTAGCACTTCTACTCAAATATGAATTATTCTTTTTTGAATGGTGAATTAAGTTTGATTAATTTGTAAGAGAATCTACGAATCGTAGCATTGACAGTAGCAGACAAAATGATTTTCTGCTATAAACATTGCCACTAATTAATCAAATTGATAGATGGACAGGCAATTTAAATCAGAGTAGTTAAAAATTAATGGTCGGGACACAAGGAAAAGTTTTAAGCATTCCATCTTTAAGCTCGGCGCTCCCATTTTCAAACATAAAATAACTGGTGCTAATCTTGATCTTGAAAATATGAATGGCTATGAAGGGATGCTGTTTAGACCATGTGATGGCTGGCGAGGATTCGACCGTACACCTGAAGTATTCATTGACACTTCTACTCAGTCAAAATCTCAGTTTAAGCAAGTGTATTCAGTGAAGGATAATTCTGATTACTTTTCTTTTCGTGGAATGTATTCAAATTTTTATTGGATAAATATTTCATATTGAGCAACGAAAACTTTATTAGACTTTGAAATATTTTATCAATAGAAAGAATCTTTATTGGATTATGATAATTAATGATCGTCTATCGATTAGGATTCCAATATTAATAACAGTTATTTATCTGCAGAATCTCATCAACATGTTCACACCAGAGGATTTGAGAGACTAAATACTTCTCAAATGAAATCTTTGCTATCTGATGATGGCTTTGATTCCTCAAGATAGAGAAATGGCTCAGCTTCCCAACGGATCAAAGAAACTCTCTACACATCTTATAATCAACGCGAAGGATTTTTAATTTATTGAGTTCATAATATGAAAGACTAAGAACATGTGCTAAAACACAAAGACCACAATACAAATATAAGTTTTTATGCAATCAGAAACCCTCGTTACAGTCTTAAATTAAAAAAGAAACATATGATCTGTGATATATTTTCCTAATGGCTCACCATGTTTCAGAAGAAGTTGACGGGTTGGAATCGAATGGTAGATCCATACCAATCTCAAAACTGCTGCAGGAGATCGACCTAGATGATTCATCCACTTCACCAATTTGTTGAATATTTATACCCCTGCGTGATAATAGAATCCCCTCCAATTCCATTGCTACTTCTCTCATTGTTGGCCGGTTTCTTCCCTTCAAATTCAAACATTTCTTTGCAATATTCGCTATAACTATAGCTTCCTTTTCATTGCAATTCCCCTTAACTTGTGCATCAATGATATCAAAGAGTCTACCATCTTCCATCGAATCATTGAAATGTACGACTAAGCTCACAGTTTCCAGTGAACTGGTTAAGAAAAGTGGCCTTTTCCCACTTAAGAGCTCGACCAGAACCACTCCAAAACTATAAACATCACTCTTTTCTGTTAGTTGACTGGTTTGAAAATACTCTGGATCCAGGTAACCGAAAGTACCTTGCACCTTGGTGGTGAGATGAGTTTGGTTAATGGAAACTGATCTCGAAGTTCCAAAATCAGAAACTTTAGCTCTGTATTTCGCATCTAAGAGTATGTTTGTGGACTTGATGTCTCGGTGATAAATCGGAATAGAGGCTGAGGAGTGGAGATAGGATATCGCACCTGCAGCTTCCGAGGCAATTCGTAACCGCGACTCCCATGATAGCATAAAGTCCTCGTTTTGCTCATGGAGATATTGGAAAAGAGTTCCGTTGGGAATGAATTCATAGACCAGCAGAGGAACTTCAGTCTCCAAGCAACATCCTAGTAGCCTAACCACGTTTCTGTGATTGATTTGTGAAAGAATGACAACCTCGTTGATGAATTCTTCTAGTTTTTCCTCATCCACCATTGTAGACTTCTTAACTGCAACAATACTCCCATCATCTAACATTCCCTTGTAAACGGTTCCTTGGCCGCCATGACCAAGTACTCTGTTCTCGTTAAAATAACCAGTCGCCTTTTCCAACTCATTTGAACAAAATATTTTTGTTTTTTGAAGACTACCATCACTTGAGGATAATTGTTGCTGCAATAATAGACCACCATTCCTTTTGAAAAAGTTGTTTTTCAACTGAATGCACTTCCTTTTTTTGATAAGTTTTTGCATCAACCAAGCACAACCAATGAGCAAGAACACTGCTCCATGGGCCAGACCGATAACTGTATGAAGAGCAAAAAAAACATCACTAAGAACAGGCGTATGATTGCTACATTATAGCTAGACATGTGAAAAGCTTGTGGTGCTGGAAATAAAAATTGCCTTATGAATTTTGGTTCTATTAATTACAAAAGGGTAAACTTCATTTTTACACCTATAAATTCATCAATATTCCACTCGTATCCATACACCTATAAAAACAATAAGAGGGAAGAGAGGCGTGCCTAGAACAGTAACCCGTAAGGGATGAAGCCCGCACTTGTACGATCCTTTTGTATTCACACATCTTGTCAATCCATGGCAAGAGTTTCGATCTTCACATTCATCAATGTCTAATATAAAAAGAAACCAACAGAAATGAATAAATCCATAGATATGCGTACAGAAGAAAAAAAAATCACAAACAAATAATATGCATATAGAAAATTTCAATAAAGTCGTAGTTAATTTTTATTTAAAAAAAGTAGATATCATTTACTAGAGCAAATACATGGAAAATTAATTTACTATACGTTCACAGTGTAAAATGATAGTTATTTTTCAGTTTTGCTGACAGCAAATCTTAGCTAAAAAGTATCTTTGAAACTATTTTCCTATAAAATTAATATTCTTAAAATAATTAATCCCAATGTTAAAACAATTACTAACCTAAGTGACACTTCTTTATCCAATCAAGAGAAAATTAATTCATAAAAACAATAATTAACAGTAGCTATAATAATTAAAAAAATATAGGATCATATATTCTTGTGTTAGAAAAATTAAAAACCTGTGCATTGAAGGTAAGGGTTGCCCTCATAACCTTTTGAGCAAGAACAATTGTATGCCGAAACAGTCGTACTATTTATCATGGAAAGCCCGTTGCAATCCATGGTCGCTTCGGTTAATGGCCAACTAATGTTTCGTAACCAAACCAGCGACACAGGAACAGTAGTATTTGGCAAGTTGTTGATATCTTGGGCACTTTTTATATTGGAATCAAACCATTGGTAGTCTGCTAGGAACACCAGTTTCTGCCGGCCGCCACTTCCTTGTTTACCGTCTATTGACTCCAAACTTGTATTGAAAACCTGAAGCGAGGAAGGAAAGCCTATAGCTTGACAGCAGTCCTCACCAGAGCACTCTCCATTTTCAGGTATAATATTAGTAATGGAACTACCGTTGGAGCAAATTGAGTCGCATACAGTATGCTCGGTCGTGCCATTTTTTGCCCACAAACTGGCACGAGTATTGCAGCCCACTGCAATGAAATAATTGTTAAATAGGAAGAAAGGAGTTCCTGTCAAATTAAAACGTAGAACTTCATGCCGGCCCAGAGATTCAACGGATTTTACTGGACCCTTGACAAGAGCACCTCCTGTTAATGTAATATTCACCAACTGAAGTTTCATCGCAATGAACGTCAAAAGACTCCTCCATGCAGCAATCCTTTCCGATCCCGAACGGGTATGGAATGCTAATATTGCCACAATGCTCCCGACAATTAGGTTTTGCCAGACCAGGTGGTGATTTAGCTGTTGCTGGCTGAAACATCAGCGTTAATAGCAAGAAAGAAATTTGGGAGACGAGTTTCACAACCTGCATACTGCTGTGTTTCTTTCTCCTGTTCTTCTTTGAGTCTGGTGCTCAAACAATGCTAGGTTTGCATGTCTTTATAAGCTTGGTCGTCATCGTCTAAATGTTTTTTTTTTATATATGATAATAAGTCAACAATGACTTTTATTCCAATATTTAGCTTTAGTTTTACTGTTTTAATCTTCTTGCTTGATTAAAAAAATGTTAACGAATGAAGCGCTTGTGGTTTGCTTACATCAGGGAAGGTATATTATAAAGTCTTCAATTTCCCATAAAAATATATTATATAAGTATAGGTTAATTTTTAAATTAATTTGAAACATATTATATTTAACGAATGAACATGGAAGAAGGATCTAACAGAATATTTATACTTTTTAAGCAATTGACAAGTTTTTAAACTTAATAATGAACCACAGCTTGCAACATCATATGTTTTTATAATATTCCACATCAACAGAACTAAGTGGACGAAGGAATCATATGGGACCACAAATTGATAGAGTGTGGCGTTGACATGTCCAAAATTGATTTAACCAGGTTTGAAAACTTGAAGGACCCGGCCACTTAATTGAATTTACTAGCTAATTTATTGTACGTTTAGTGTTTTCGTGCTCATGGTGAGGCTGGGTAATTATAATGGTACGTTTAGTGTTAATTGTAGAAATAATTAGGAAAAACTGATTCAACTAGCTAGAGTTAACTATATTTCAATAAAATAAAACCCACTAATTGTGACAGAGAAGATTACCAGTAAAGTGAGTGTCCAAATCAGTTTTCACAAATTCAACTAGAAATTCTATTTTCCTGTGGCCTCATGGAGCCATGCATGCACTCATATTTTGGTAATTCAAGTATTTGTAAAATTAAGAGTTAGGATGATGTTTCGTCCCACCCTCCAAGCGATAAATTCCACAACTAATAAATGTGTTCTCAATTGAGTGATGATGACTTTTATATTATCATTAAAATTTCTACAGAAAGACATTTCTATGAGTAAAACAGGAGAGGAAAAGTCGTTAATCTCTCGAGAGTCGCCATAAATGTTTTTATAATACTTGGAACGAACTTTCAATCAGAAGTTGACTAATAACTATTATAAATTAATAAGAATTCTGATAAATTTGTCAAAATATCTTATATATCAATTATAAGATATATATCAAAACAAAAAAGCTTACTATATTTTTATTTTATAATTAAATTAAATAATCTTATTGGATTCAATATGATGTATGGCTCTTATTGTAGAATGCATTTACTTTTCGACATACTGTTCTTTCTTGCTTGATACATGCATGCAAATATTTCTTACAGCTCATCAGGATTCAATTATATTTCAGCCAAATTGGATGCAATTAACAAAAAAAAAACAAGTACAGGAGCATACAAATTGATGTTTTGAAATGCCCAAGATTTTAAAATATATATATATATATATATATATATAAACTGGGTTCCCTGTACAAAACGGAGGCATGATAGCCCTTTTAATTCCGACTTAGAGATAAAAAAGGAAAAATGAAAGAGGCTGCTGCTGCTGCTGCTGCATCATCGGCTGTAGTAGTCATGGAAGAAGAGCGCCTCGACGTTCTCAGCAAAACCGGTCAAAAAACTGGCATTTTGAAGCCCAGGCAATCCATAATCTCTCTTCTTCCTCTCTCAATCACCTAATCATTCATCTTATCATTACTTTTGTTTTGATTCAACATCTAATCAATGCCTCTAATTACGCTCCTGTGCGTCGTCGTTCATAGTATAGAAATTTAAGGTTCACGGATAGAAGATGAGAACAGAGGGGTTGAGATGTTGAATTGCAGTATTCACTGTATGTATTATTTTGTTATTTGCAGTATAAATAGAGATACAAGGGTCTAGACTTGGCAAGTCTATTTACAGAAGGTTAGCTGTATAAGGTAAGCATAATCAATTGTCCTAATTGCATATGGAAAGACAATTAATCAGAATCAATACAATTAATCCAACTAGCCGTTGCTTGTGTATTATCCAGGATAGAGCCGTTGCTTGTGTTTAAGTGTTCCCAGCAGATTCAGCAGCTTGCATGGGATCAGATTGCATGGGATCAGTATTGATATCCTCTTTACCCCCCCTCAAGCTTAACGGAGCAACGCGAAGATTCAGCTTGGACATTAGAAGACGGAAACGGTCACGGCTGAGGCCTTTGGTGAATATATCAGCTAGTTGATGAGACGATGGAACATGGATGGTACGGAGTGCGTTGCTGGCAACTAATTCTCGTACAAAGTGGTAGTCAATCTCAATATGTCGAGTGCGGGCATGGAAGATAGGATTGGCAGCCATATGAATAGCGGAGAGATTATCGACATAGATGCAAGGTGTTGATTGAAGAGGTATACCCAGTTCTTGGAATAAGAATCCAAACCAGCGGAGTTCAGCAGCCGTGTGAGCAAGTGCACGATATTCAGCTTCAGTGCTTGAACGAGAGACAGTGGATTGTTTCTTGGCAGTCCACGTGAGAAGATTAGGCCCAAAGAAAATGCAAGCACCTGTGGTGGACCGTCGATCATCTGACGAACCAGCATCAATCAGCATCGGAAAAAGCTGCATAGCCCGAAGTCATTGGATCGGTGAAACACAAGTCCTTGCTCAACTGTACCCTTAATGTATCGCAGGATACGTTTGACAACCTGAAGGTGAGAGGAGCGAGGGTTGTGCATGAATTGACACACTTGATTGACAGCAAATGAGATATCCGGCCTTGATAGGGTAAGGTATTGAAGACCACCCACCATGCTGCGATAGGTAGATGGGTCAGATAAAGGATCGCCATCCAAACAAGACAATCGAGTATCAGAAGGTAATGGTGTGGGACATGGTTTACACTCAGTCATATTAAACCGTTTGAGTAGATCAACAGCATATCGAGTTTGAGAGAGGAATAAGCGATCAGCAAACCGTGTAATTTCCATGCCGAGGAAAAAATTGAGCTCTCCCAACCGACGACTGTCAAATGTGGAGCATAAGAGATCAAGGAACAGGTGGATACGCTGTAGGTTAGATCCAGTGACAATGATGTCATCCACATAGACAAGGACATAGATGGTGCAGGAAGGAGAGTGATGAATGAAGAGTGAGGCATCAGATTGACTGTGAGAGAATCCCTGATCAAGGAGAAAGCCGCTGAGACGTTGGAACCAAGCTCGAGGGGCCTGCTTCAGTCCGTAAAGGGCCTTATGGAGCTTACATACATCTTGAGGACGTGAGGGATCATGAAATCCGGGGGGCTGTTTCATGTACACAGCTTCTTGGAGGTAGCCATTCAGGAACGCATTCCGGACATCAAGTTGTTGAAGAGACCAATTGTAAGCCAGAGCCAAAGATAGGATGGTGCGAATGGTGGCTGGTTTAACTACTGGGCTGAAGGTTTCTGTATAATCAAATCCTTCCTGTTGATTAAAGCCTTTGGCTACAAGGCGGGCCTTGTAGCGATCAATTGTCCCATCAGCTTTTCGTTTTATCTTGAAGACCCATTTGCAGCCAACGATGTTCATCTGCGATGAGACAGGAACAAGAGACCATGTTTGATTTTTCACCAGAGCGTCATATTCATCCTGCATAGCAGTCTGCCAATGACTGTATTTGGAGGCCTGGGTGAAACTCGTGGGTTCTAGAGACATGGGATCAGAGTAGACGGCAGAGAGAGCATGAGGTAAAGGGTGTGGGGTGGTGTGGGATAGGATGGTTTTAAGGCTTTTAAATTTTTGTGGAGGGTTTGGTGTATCAGGGGAGTTAGGAAGAAGATAGGGGTCAATGGGGGAAGTGGGAGGTGTTGTAATGGTTTGGGAATCAGGGGAAGGGATCTCTTCTGTGATACCGGGGGAGAGATGGTGTGTGGGGGTAGATGGTGTGGATGGAGATTGTGGTGGACTAACTAGGGAAGATATGGATGGGGGTTCAAGGTTAACGGGTGTATTCTTGGTTGGATTTGGACTTGTAGGGTTGTGGATTGGTTGAGAATGCCGTCCAGGTCCGACTTCAGTATGCTCAGCAGGTGTGGATTGGGCAGCTGGTGGAAGCTGGAGTTGCTGGTAAGGGAAGCTTGCTTCATCAAATACCACATTCCGAGAGATGTAGATCCGACCTGAAACAGGATCAAGACAACGATAGCCTTTATAGTGGTCATCATACCCAATAAATACACATGGAACAGATTTAAAAGACAATTTGTGTTTGTTGTATGGAACCATATGTGGGAAGCAGGCACAACCAAAGCTTTTGAGGAATGTGTAGTCCGGTGTGCGTTGAAGTAAAATCTCATAGGGAGATTTTTGACCAAGTGTAGGAGATGGTAGGCGATTTATCAGAAAAACCGCAGTGGAGAATGCTTCAACCCAAAAGCTGTGGGGCAGACGAGACTGGGCTAGCAAGCAAAGTCCCATTGCAACAATATGTCGATGTTTCCTTTCCACCACTCCATTTTGTTGAGGGGTGTATGGACATGAGATCTGATGAGATATTCCTTGATCACGCAAAAATGTTAGAAAAATTTTGCTAGTAAATTCACCGCCACCATCAACCTGTAGTTGTTTAATATGAGAGCTAAACCGATTTTCCACCAACTTTTTGAAGTGGATGAATGTGGTGAGAACTTCTGATTTCTTAGCTAAGGGATATAACCAGGTAAACCGAGTGTGATCATCAACAATAGAGAGGTAATAACGATAACCAAAATTAGAAGCAATTGGGGCAGGACCCCATAAATCAAGATGTAATAGAGCTAAGGGAAATTGAGCATGAGATTGTCTGTCAGCAAATGGTAATCGACAAGATTTTCCCAATGGGCAGATATGACAATTTTTATTAGAGATAATTGTACCATCAAGTGGTAAGTGGCACTTATTCAACAAAGTAGTAAATACGGAATGAGAGGGGTGTCCAAGTCTGGCATGCCATACGTCTTGTGTTGTGCGCTCTCCGTAACAGGCAATTCGGCGAGCAATGAAGGAAGATGTCTGAATATAATAGAGGCCATCAAAACTACTGCCAGTAAGAAGTACCTTCCCCGTTTTGTTGTCCTTCACAGAAAAACCATTAGCATCCATTTTAAAGTAACAATCATTATCAGAGCAAAAACGACGGATAGAGATCAGATTTTTGCGGATAGCAGGTACACACAAAACTTCATTTAAATTTAATGATTTTTGTAACCCGTTTAATTTTGTATTGCCAACATGAGTTATTGCTAATTGATTTCCATTACCAACAATAATTTTATCTGTACCTGTGTATGGATGAGCATCAGGAAGGGAAGTGGCATTGGCTGTCATGTGGTGAGTGGCACCCGAATCAAGACACCAATTAAGGTCTGCCACGTCACCAGCAGGAGAGGGTGAGTTGGCAAAGCCTTCTGCCACGTAAGCTTGAGGCTTACGGTCTGGGCAAAACCGGGCTATGTGCCCCGGTTTATCACACCGAAAACATATTACCTGCTCAGAAAAATTACGTTGGCTGTTAGGTGCTCTGCCTGGTGGAGTTGGAAGGAGTGGAGGGCGTCCATCGGAGAGAATTGCAGATCGTGGGTCACGCGGCTGAGAGTGACGGTCCTGAGTCCAAGCTCCTTGAGATGGCTCCCACTGTCCTGTTCGTCGTGGGTCACGCGGCTGAGAGTGACGGTCTGAATTTCCATGTCCTTGGTTCCAATTTCTGCCACGACCTCTTCCAAATCTGTGATTAGGGTTATAATTGGGGCTGGGTAATCTGGAATTGAAGGTCTGTTCATTGGGCAGATTGTAATTGGGGCTGGGTAACCTTGAATTGAATGTGTGTGCGTTCGTCACTCTGTCAGCAGCCATGGCAACGCCTGTGGTCAAGGTAAGTGCCATTCGTTTTTGTAGATGTTCTTCTCTTAGGGCTAGATCATAGAATTGATCAAAGTCAATGTCAGGATGCAGATGGAGGGTTGTGGCGAGCTCCTTATATTCAAGTCCCAGTCCATCCAAGACATAGCTAATAAATTCATCATCGTCCATTGTTGCTCCAGATTGATTGAGAGAATCTAAGAGTGATTTGGCATAGTTGAGATAATCTGCTACTGTTGTGTTAGTGTCTTTCCTGAGGGTCCGAATTTGGTCGCGAAGAATTCTGACACGGGTGCTGGCAAGAGGTGAGAGACGTTTGGCTAGCATACTCCAGGCTTGATGAGCAGTGGTACAAGGGATGAGAAGAGTTTTGATTGAGGATGAGGAAGTGGCTTTGATCCAACTCAGGACCAATTTATCCTTTGCGAATTCTGGGTGCACAGAGCCATCTTCTTGCAATTTGGGTGGTTCTGTGCTGTTCTTGACAACTGCGGTGAGTCCATGCATTTCCAGTATGTCTTCAAATTGGGATTTCCAACTCAGATAGTTGGTGCGATCCATGGGGATTGTGAATAGAGAAGAGATGTTGAATGAAGTGGGCAGGGGATGAGAAGGGATTGAAGGTGAGGAAAGTTTGGACATTTCAGATATCAATCTTGACATGTCCAGATTGCTTGATTCTCCAGATTTTGGTGTGTTTGCCATTGATTTTGGTAGGATCGAATAGGTGAGGGTTAGCTCAAAAGAGCTCTGATACCATATAGAAATTTAAGGTTCACGGATAGAAGATGAGAACAGAGGGGTTGAGATGTTGAATTGCAGTATTCACTGTATGTATTATTTTGTTATTTGCAGTATAAATAGAGATACAAGGGTCTAGACTTGGCAAGTCTATTTACAGAAGGTTAGCTGTATAAGGTAAGCATAATCAATTGTCCTAATTGCATATGGAAAGACAATTAATCAGAATCAATACAATTAATCCAACTAGCCGTTGCTTGTGTATTATCCAGGATAGAGCCGTTGCTTGTGTTTAAGTGTTCCCAGCAGATTCAGCAGCTTGCATGGGATCAGATTGCATGGGATCAGTATTGATATCCTCTTTACATAGCAATCAGAAATGAAAACAGATCACTTTTGAATCGATCATTTTTTTTATTGTTATTCTTCTTGACCGCTACTTTGTTTGTTGTTTGTCTGCTGAGAAAAAAAACTTGTGTTTCTTATCATTCTCTTAGTTATTTTTATTTTTTGGAAATGCAGAGGAGAAGTTCATAGTGTTAAAGTATAAGCTGCTATGCACACGTGGACTTAAAGTGTTGAAGAAGAAGAAGACTTGTGCAGATTGACTGAAGACTTTGTAACTAAGTATAATGCATGTTAATTCAGTTGTAATTAGTTGTAACTAGAAGAGATGTAACTAACTGATTCTTTAGTAGTTATGAATCAGTTAGAAGTAGTTACAATAGTGTGTAAAGCATGGGAATTGCTCAGTATATAAACTGGCAATTCATCGAACAAGTAATATGCAATAAAGAGGAAATACGAAGTTAGTACAAGCTGTGACTTATCTTTTCCTCTCTACTCCTGACCTTCTTCTTCCACTCATCTCCCACAAATTACCCAACCAAATAACCTGCAAACAATCAATTAAACTGAAATTAATTGAAAAGCACAGAAACAAACACATAGAGATGGAGATTACCACAGAGCAGTTCACGTGTGAATTGAACTCCGAGAGGTAAGAGGAGAGGAAAACTTGTCCAGTACCGAGAGGGATGAGAAGACAGTAAAAGCTGTAAGAAGAATGGGGGAAATTAATTAACGTCGACAGTAAAATTAAAAAAGGGATGAACTGAGGATTCTAAATTCCGTTCAATTTTATGATTCTAAAATCAGTTTAATTTTATGATTCTGATTGATTTTACCGAGTTAGAATCAATTTTAATGGAGTTCGAATTTTTTACCTGATTTTACTAGATTTATAAACATTGACTTGAATCTTCTTCGAATCCATCCTCATCAAGTGTCCAAAAAACATGATTTTGATGTTCGCAAACTCACATTTCCCTCTCTTCACATATAATTTATTTTCTATTAGTCTGTCCTAACACCTTGAATAAATATGTGAAAGATTTGCATGTGGTCTTTAATTAATAATTTGAATAAATATGTGGGATTACAGTATTCTATTGGAGGAGTTTAATTAATTATTCAACCAATTATTATAAATAGAATTAAAAATGTTTCAAACATATAGTTCCAAGCTGCTCTGCGTTAAATTCAACAAGACTATAAATTCTATTGGAGTTATTCTTCGGATCCCACCCTCCATGCTATAAATTCCACAAGACTAATAAATGTGTTGCAAGTGGATATTCATAAGATTTATAATTTCTGAGAAAATAACATGTAGGAGAACTTTGTCTCTTTCTTTGACGAGCTCGTTATTCACCACGAATTGACACGTAAGCTGCAACTTGTCCACAACAAGATGAGTTATTGGGAGTTAATTATATCCACTAATAAGTATATAACGAGAGAGAGAGAATTGACACTGAATTCCCTGGTACTCTCTTTCTGTCAAATCATGACAAGAGTTTGCTTTCTCAAGCCCCTCCTTCTCACAATTACTGTCTCATGAAGTACAATGTTGATCTCTTGAAAATAATTCAACTTGGGAAATCTGCCAACATTAGGAACAGAATTCCACTACGTTTGGTAGTGTAACTTCAGGGATTTCAACATCGAGCATGATCCTTACAACAAGAGTCTATTGAATTACTTGAACGCCAAGGTATTGATCTCAAGAAGAATAGAGAAAGGGGTATCGATTCCTCAGATTTTGCATGGATGGTTTTGATCTGTGGACTTGTTTTCAGTAACTCTTCAATAACTTGGAGTACTTTTCATGGTGCTTATGATTTCGGGTTCTTGATCAAGATTTTAAGTCGACGAGAGTTGCCATGCGATATGGGATCTTTTCTTGGGATGGTTCTTTGGGGTTCGAGTGTATGATTCAAAACTCATGATGGGATCTATCAGTGGTTTACGAGGTGGGTTGGAGAGGGTGGCTAAGTTACTGGGTGTAGAGCGGACAACAGGAAGTAGGCACCAGGCAGGATCTGCTACTCTGTTAAATCTACAAACATTCGTTAGATTTAAGGATTCTTGTGCTAATCTTGATCTTGAGAATATGAATGGCTATGAGGGGATGCTGTTTGGACTACGTGAAGGCTGGAGAGGATTCGACCGTACACCTGAAGTATTCGTTGACACTTCTACTCAGGCAAAACCTCAGTTTAAGCAAGTGTGTAGGATAATTCTGATTACTTTTCTTGCGTGGAATGAATTCATATTGAGCAACGAAAACTTTATTAGACGTTGAAATATTTTATCAATAAAAAGAATCTTTATAGGATTATGATAATGATCATCTATCTGTTTGTTTGTCTTTGGGTGCAAAACGATATAGATTAAACAAATATAAATCCGTCTTTTCCCCCGTCAACAGTTTATTTTTAGAGATAATCTACACAATAAATTATTTGTAGAATTTAAACCTAATTTACCTGCAGAATCTCATCAGCATGCTCACACCAGAGGATTTGAGAGACTAAATACTTCTCAAATGAAATCTTTGCTGACTGATAATGGCTTTGAATCCTCAAGATAGAGAAATTGCTCAACTTACCAACGGATCAAAGAAACTCTCTACACATCTTATAATCAACGCGAAGGATTTTTAATTTATTAAGTTCATAATATGAAAGACTAAAAACATGTGCTAAAACACAAAGACCACAATACAAATATAAGTTTTTATGCAATCAGAAACCCTCGTTACAGTCTTAAATTAAAAAAGAAACATATGATCTGTGATATATTTTCCTAATGGCTCACCATGTTTCAGAAGAAGTTGACGGGTTGGAATCGAATGGTAGATCCATACCAATCTCAAAACTGCTGCAGGAGATCGACCTAGATGATTCATCCACTTCACCAATTTGTTGAATATTTATACCCCTGCGTGATAATAGAATCCCCTCCAATTTCCTTGCAACTTCTCTCATTGTTGGCCGGTTTCTTCCATTCAAATTCAAACATCTCTTTGCAAGATTCGCTATAACCATAGCTTCCTCTTCAATGCAGCCCCCCTTAACTTGTGCATCAATGATATCAAAGAGTCTACCATCTTCCATTGAATCATTGAAATGTACGACTAAGCTCACAGTTTCCAGTGAACTGGTTAAGAAAAGTGGCTTTTTCCCGCTTAAGAGCTCGACCAGAACCACTCCAAAACTATAAACATCACTCTTTTCTGTTAGTTGACTGGTTTGAAAATACTCTGGATCCAGGTAACCGAAAGTACCTTGCACCTTGGTGGTGAGATGAGTTTGGTCAATGGAAACTGATCTTGAAGTTCCAAAATCAGAAACTTTGGCTCTGTATTTCGCATCTAAGAGTATGTTTGTTGACTTGATGTCTCGGTGATAAATCGGAATAGAGGCTGAGGAGTGGAGATGGGATATCGCACCTGCAGCTTCCGAGGCGATTCGTAACCGCGAATCCCATGATAGCATGAAGTCCTCGTTTTGCTCATGGAGATATCGGAAAAGAGTTCCGTTGGGAATGAATTCGTAGACCAGCAGAGGAACTTCGGTCTCCAAGCAACATCCCAGTAGCCGAACCACGTTTCTGTGATTGATCTGTGAAAGAATGACAACCTCGTTGATGAATTCTTCTACTTTTTCTCCGTCCACCATTGTAGACTTCTTAACTGCAACAATACTCCCATCATCTAACATTCCCTTGTAAACGGTTCCCTGGCCGCCATGACCAAGTACTCTGTTCTCGTTAAAATAATCAGTCGCCTTTTCCAACTCATTTGAGGAAAATACTTTTGTTTTTTGAAGACTACCATCGCTTGAGGATAATTGTTGCTTCAGCAACATACCACCATTCCGTTTGAAAAACTTCTTTTTCAACTGAATGCACTTCCTTTTTTTGATAAGTTTGTACATCCTCCAGGCACCAATGAGCAAGAACACTACTCCAAGGGCCAGACCGATAACTGTATCAAGAGCAAAAAAACACATCACTTAGAACAGCCGTATGATTGCTACATTATAGCAAGACTTGTGAAAATCTTGTGATGCTGGAAAATAAAAATTGCCTTTTGAATTTTGGTTCTATTAATTACAAAAGGGTAAACTTCATTTTTACTCCTATAAATTCATCAATATTCCACTCATATCCATACAAAGCTAAGTGGACAAAAACGGATAGTGTGAGAGCTGAACTGCTCAGAATTAAGGTGCAAGTGTTGATTTAACCTAGACTGAAACTTGAGGGACTGGACCACTTAATTGAATTTTCTATATGGTAATTTGCGTGCTGAAGGTGATGCATTGATAAAGAAACAATTCATGGTGTTGTTGTGCTCATAGCACTATCAAAAACAAATAATATATATATATATATATATATATATATATATATATATATATATATATATATATATATATATATATATATATATATATAAAACAAAAAAAGTGTTGGATAAAGGGCAACGGTAGGCATTTAGCACAATTTTACCAGATTAATACGTTAACAAAATTAGAAGAAAGAAACTAAAACGTGCTGGCTTTTAATTGTGGAGCCAATGATAATATGTATTTTTTTTAATTTTTATTCTTATAATATCTTCTTAAACGGTTTAGTTTTAATAATAAATCAATTAATTTGAATTATAAAAGTATAAACCAAGTTTAAGAAGATACCAAGATTTGTTTTTAGTAAACTCTGCATTCAGACGGATTGATTTCATAAATTCAAGTCTTAGAACATTATTAAAAGGGGAATTTAATTTAAATTGATATTGAATTAATTTGATTAAATATTGAATGTTTTTATAATTTGACGTATTACCTATATAAACCCTATTATCAAGTAAAAACTAATAAATTTATGATAATTTCAGCAAGAATTAGTTAACGTACGATTGCATTAAGAACATAAAAATTAAATTGTACAGTTTTTTTCTATCTTATTTTAAAAGCGTAAAGTATAAAATAATATAAAAACAATAAGAGGGGAGAGAGACGTGCCTAGAACAGTAACCCGTAAGGGATGAAGCCCGCACTTGTACGATCCTTTTGTATTCACACACCTTGTCAATCCATGGCAAGAGTTTCGGTCTTCACATTCATCAATGTCTAATATATAAAGAAACCAGCAGAAATGAATAAATCCATAGATATGCGTACAGAAGAAAAAATATCACAAACAAATAATAGAAAATTTCAATAAAGTCTTAGTTAATATTTTATTTAAAAAAAGTAGATATCATTTACTAGAGCAAGTACATGAAACTATACGTTCACAGTGTAAAATGATAGTTATTTTTCAGTTTTCCTGACAGCAAATCTTAGCTAAGAAGTATCTTTGAAACTATTTTCCTATAAAATTAATATTCTTAAAATTAATTAATCCCAATGTTAAAACAATTACTAACCTACGTGACACTACACTTCTTTATCCAATCACAAGAAAATTAATTCATAAAAACAATAATTAACAGTAACTATAATAATTAAAAAAAATATAGGATCATCTATTCTTGTGTTGGAAAAATTACCTGTGCATTGAAGGTAAGGGTTGCCCTCATAACCTTCTGGGCAAGAACAATTGAATGCCGCATCAGTCGTACTATTTATTGAGTAATACATGTGGCAATCCATGGTATCTTCGTTGTATGGCCAACTAATGTTTCGTAACCAAGCCAGCGACACAGGAACAGTAGTATTTGGCAAGTTGTTGATATCTTGGGCACTTTTTATATTGGAATCAAACCATTGCCGGTCTGCTAGGAAGACCAGTTTCTGCCCGTCACTTCCTTGTTTACCCTCCATTGACTCGAAACTTGAATTGAAAACCTGAAGGAAGGGAGGAAAGCTCATATCTTGACAGCAGTCCTTACCAGAGCACTCTCCATTTTCAGGTATAATATTAGTAATGGAATTACTACCGTTGGAGCAAATTGAGTCGCATACAGTATGCTCGGTCGTGCCATTTTTTGTCCACAAACCTGCACGAGTATTGCAGCCCACTGCAATGAAATAATTGTTAAATAGGAAGAAAGGAGTTCCTTCCAAATTAAACGACAGAACTTCATGCCGGCCCAGAGATTCAACGGATTTTACTGGAAAATTGACAACAGCACCTCCTGTTAATGTAATCTCCACCAACTCCCTATCGATGCGACGTAAAAACGCTCTAGGAGATGTGGAAGTTTCATTGCATTTAACGTCAAAAGACTCATCCATGTAGCAATCCTTTCCGATCCCGAACGGGTATGGAATGCTAATACTGCCACAATGGTCCAGACAATTAGGTTTTGCCAGACGAGGGGGTGATTTAGCTGTTGCTGGCTGAAACATCAGCGTTAATAGCAAGAAAGAAATATGGGAGACAAGTTTCACAACCTGCATACTGCTGTGTTTATCTCTCCTGTTCTTCTTTGAGTCTGGTGCTCAAACAATGCTAGGTTTGCATGTCTTTATAAGCTTGGTCGTCATTGACTAAATGTTTTTTTTTTTTGACAATCAGTCAACAATGACTTTTATTCCAATATTTTGCTTTAGTTTTACTGTTTTAATCTTCTTGCTTGATTAAAAGAATGTTAGCGAATAAAGCGCTTGTGGTTTGTTTACATCGGGAAAGGTATATCATAAAGTCTTCAATTTCCCATAAAAAATATTATACAAGTATAGGTTATGTTTTAATGATTTTCATATATAAATTAATTTGAAACATATGTTATTTAACGAATGAACATGGAAGAAGGATCTAACAGAATATTTATAATTTTTAAGCAATTGACAAGTTTTTAAACTTAATAATGAACCACAGCTTGCAACATCATATGTTTTTATAATATTCCACATCAACAGAACTAAGTGGACGAAGGAATCATATGGGACCACAAATTGATAGAGTGTGGCGTTGACATGTCCAAAATTGATTTAACCAGGTTTGAAAACTTGAAGGACCCGGCCACTTAATTGAATTTACTAGCTAATTTATTGTACGTTTAGTTTTTCGTGCTCATGGTGAGGCTGGTGAATTATAATGGTACGTTTAGTGTTAATTGTAGAAATAATTAGGAAAAACTGATTCAACTAGCTAGAATTGACGATATTTCAATAAACCCAAAGGGTACTGGCGTGAGTGGTGAGGGTGCTCTCGTCCCTTAAGAGAGTCAGGGGTTCAACCCCTCCTCTTGTATGGAGCCGACCATTTGGGGAGTACTTTCACCCTTTCGGGGCCCACCCGGTGCGAACGTGGATTAGTTTGGGCTAGCGCCTGGGACACCGCGTGGTTTATACAAAAAAAAAACTATATTTCAATAAAATACTAGCTAGAGTTAACTATATTTCAATAAAATAAAATAAAATAAAAATAAAACTCACTAATTGTGACAGAGAAGATTACCAGTGAAGTGAGTGTCCAAATCAGTTTTCACAAATTCAACTAGAAATTCTATTTTCCGGTGGCCTCATGGAGCCATGCATGCACTCATATTTTGGTAAGTCGAGTATTTGTAAAATTAAGAGTTAGGATGATGCTTCTTCCCACCCTCCAAGCGATAAATTCCACGACTAATAAATGTGTTCTCAATTGAGTGATGATGACTTTTGTATTATCGTTAAAATTTCTATAAAAAGACAATATTCAGAAGACATTTCTATGAGTAAAACAGGAGAGGAAAAGTCGTTAATCTCTCGAGTGTCGCCATAATTTTTTTTATAATGTAGAATCTAGAAGATGAGTACTTGGAACGAACTTTCAATCAGAAGGTGACTAATAACTATTATAAATTAATAAGAATTCTGATAAATTTGTCAAAATATCTTATATACCAATTATAAGATATATATCAAAACAAAAAAAACTTACTATATTTTTTATTATATAATTAAATTAAATAATCTTGTTGGATTCAATATGATGTATGACTCTTATTGTAGAATTTTTTATGTTTTAAATACGCAAAAAATCTTAAACATTGTTTTGTTTTATTTTATTTTATTTTTAAAAGAGAGGGAATCTGGCCTACGGCCACCTTTATAGTATGACACTGAATCTTCTTTACTTATTTTAATTCAAAAGGCATGCATTTACTCTTCGACATACTGTTCTTTCTTGCTTGATACATGCATGCAAATTTTTCTTACAGCTCATCAGGATTCAATTATATTTCAGCCAAATTGGATGCAATTAACAAAAAAAACAAGTACAGGAGCATACAAATTGATGTTTTGAAATGCCCAATATTTTTTAAATAAATATATATATATATAAAAAAAAAAAAAACTGGGTTCCCTGAACAAAACGTAGGCATGATAGCCCTTTTAATTCCCTCTTAGAGATAAAAAAGGAAAATGAAAGAGGCTGCTGCTGCATCATCGGCTGTAGTAGTCATGGAAGAAGAGCACCTCGACGTTCTCAGCAAAACCGGTCAAAAAACTGGCATTTCGAAGCCCAGGCAATCCCTAATCTCTCTTCTTCCTTTCTCTATCTCCTAATCAGTCATCTACTTTTGTTTTGAATAAACGCCTAATTAATGCCTCTAATTACGCTCCTGTGCGACGTCGTTTATAGCAATCAGAAATGAAAACAGATCAATTTTGAATCGATCCTTTTTTTTATTGTTATTCTTCTTGACCGCTACTTTGTTTGTTGTTTGTCTGCTGAGAAAAAAAACTTGTGTTATTTTTATTTTTGGAAATGCAGAGGAGAAGTTCATAGAGATGGAGATTACCACAGAGCAGCAGTTCACGTGTGAATTGAACTCCGAGAGGTAAGAGGAGGGGACGATTTGAGAGATGAGAGGAGAGGAAAACTTGTCCAGTACCGAGAGGGATGAGAAGACAGTAAAAGCTGTAAGAAGAATGGGGGAAATTAATTAACATGAACAGTAAAATTTAAAGAGGGATGAACTGAGGATTCTAAATTCTGTTCAATTTTATGATTCTAAAATCAATTCAATTTTATGATTCTGGTCAATTTTACCGAGTTAGAACTAATTTTAATGGAGTTCGAATATTTTACCTGATTTTACTAGGTTTATAAACATTGACTTGAATCTTCTTCGAATCCATCCTCACTTGGCTCATACTCATCAAGTGTCCCAAAAACATGATTTTGGTGTTTGCAAACTCACATTTCTCTCTCTCTTCACATATAATTTATTTTCTATTAGTCTGT
>CM055428.1:4765527-5013543 GCA_029228465.1 Salix viminalis
CAATAGAAATCGCGAACAAACACCCTATAACAATAAATAAAAATATTTAAAAATACTGTTCAGATTCTAACTTACTATTATTTAATAAATAAATAAAATTTGTCACTATTATGATTATCACACCATAAACGACACCGTCCAGCAGCTTAAATAGCTAATCATTTCCCTAATTAGCGACAACAGCATTATAAATCAACAAAAATGTAAACAGATCTACACGGAAGCGTTAAGAGCTAAAAAATAATCGATCCAGATCTGCAGCATTCTCTCTATCAGATCAAAGCAAAAAAAAAAAAGGAAGAACAAAAAAGCGAATCAGATCTATCATGTATAAGAGATCGAAAACACACCGAATAAGAGAATCGCCGATACCACAGCACCACGTGTTCTCCACGTGCCCGCCATCTCCTCCTCTCTGTCAGTCTATCTGTATCTCTCTGAATCTACAACGGAGGAGTTTCTGGTTGTTTCGAGAGTAAATAATATTCCAGAGAGCTTGTGATGATGAGTTCTGTTTGTTTCAGTGTTTTCTCTAATGTAACGCGCGTTAGTGAGCTTTATAGTAGTAACGACTAACGGAGGCTCCTTGGCGTGGATTGTGGAACTGAAACGAGAACATGTCATTACAACCTACGTGGACCAATAGAAGTTTGAGTGTGATGCGATCGGCCAATTAAATTCGAGCTCTTGCTGGGGTGATCGTGGCCGTTTCTTACTGGCAATCATTACGTGTCTCAGTCCAGCCTTCCACGTTTACTGGCGTTGTTTTTCAAAGGTCCAATATATTTGTAAAATTTCAAGTTGACCCCAGTGGAAAATTTTATTATTTATGATGGTGACGTGCATGTTAGTTCCACATGAAACTATAAATTCTTTTTCGTTTTGGTCCTTGAATTGGAACAAATCACGCAGCGGGTATTCCGAGTTTTAATTTCTTTTAATTAATTAAGTTCAGAGAATTTGTTTTTATAAAAATACTAGTTTCTATTTTCATCCAATACCAACATTTTACTTGGCGGATCACTTGAGTATGAAATTGTACATTCATTTGTTATGCATTCCTCGATCCTTAATGATGTTGTCATGTCATCATCTAACATTGTTTTTTCTATTAATTATGAAATTAAATATTGTTAAAAAAGCTCGCACACCGTGATATATGAGTTTATTAGGGCTTTTCAATCCAAAATCGATGCTTTATTTCTTCCTGGTTATGGTTTTCAAATCCAATTTACATGGCCCCTCTAGTTTTGTAAATCGATCGTATTAGCCCTTCAAATTCAACTGGTGGTTATACAAGACTTTATACTTTTAATTATTAGTCATATGAGAATATTATGAAACCACTAACATAAATCGAACAAGAACGAGAGACATCAAGCTGCTTTTTAGCACTCTAAAAATCAATTTGTCACTAAGGAAAAACCGGAAGCGGAACAACATGTGTTAGGATAATCAATCTAATCAATATTAGAGCACATAATAAAAGTAGCAGAGAAAAAAAAGGAAGGCCAAAATGGAAAGTGTCTTTGACATAATAAAAATACATGAAAGTGATTTTTAATGGGAACATGTATATATTTAACTAACATAATTGATAATATATGAAATATTAGGGCACGTTATAATGAGATATTGAAGAACTTCGACAAGAGACCTATATAAAATATGACTAAAGAACAAAGGACCATTAATAAACATACTCTAAGAGACAATCATAGGAGTAAAAATAGGCTTGTTATCAAGAAATTGAGCTCAAGTAAGAATATCACGTGCATATTTAAGATGTTTAAGAAAAAAACCATCAACAATAAGCAAGATCTCAAGACCTAGAAAATAGCTCAGAAAACACCAAGTCTTTGGTAACAAACTTTATAATAAAGCTTACAGGTAAAGCTATAAAAAAAATATGAGTCATTTCCAATAATAATGATATCATCAACCTAAATAAATAAATAAATACAAAGTGTTTATGAAAAACAAATAGAGTTGTGTCAACATAGATGTAAGTAAACTTAAGAAAAAAAAACACTAAAATCAAACATGCGAGGCTTGTTGAAGGCCAAATAAAACTTTCTTTAGTTGACAAACATGATTAGGAAAATGAGGATTAACATTGCCAAAAGATTGCTATATATTGATAATTTTACTAAGATTATCAATGAGAAAAATTTGTGATACAAAGGTGGTGAAGGGGCCACTAGTTAATCATAACAAGAAAAGATACAACGTGAATAATTATAGCCTAGATAATATGGTTGAAAGTATTATTATAGCCAAAACTAGAGATCCGAGTGTAACCCTTGGTAAAAAGACAGGCCTTGAATTTTTCAATAGAGCCATAAAGAAGATATTTGGGTTGAAACACCCATTTAAAGCCTATAATATTTTTCAAAACTCAAAATTCTTTATCCATGACGGCATGCCACAAGATTTTTAGTAGTAAGTTTAAAGTTTTTAGGTTTATCAAACACAAATAATGCTGGAAAAAAAATGTTAGAGAAGCTATAGACACCAAGATTCATGGGGTTATGAGTTTTGAAAATAAATCTTAACACGTATGAACATGAGAATCGATTAAATGGAATGCCATAGGGACAAAAAGGATCATATGTGCCTCAAAAGGACTTGCCATTGCTATATAAAAATAGACCAAAGGCTGAATAGGCAAAGAAGGACATGTAATGGAACCAATATCATGCAAAGATTTATAATTTGAATCTGATGCAAATAACACACCAAAACTAAGATGGACTTAATAATTAGAGAAAATAGAGGGCGCAAAAGATATAGAAACGTATTCAATACAGGGAAATTGAGTACTAAAAAACTAAAATAATAGAGAGAAATAAGGGATTGATCCTAAAAGATAGTGATTGTATGAAAATGAAATTTATCATATTGAGCATGACATGTAATATAAAGCATAGAGGCTAAAGGATCTAAACAATGAAATTTTTTGTAGGATTGAAAAAACACAACCTAGAAAAACATAAGAAATAATATGAGAGGAGAATTCATAAGGCAGAAAATCACGCAAACAAGGAAACACAACAACTAAAACAATGAAAAATAGCATAATTGAGAGATGAACCATATATAATCTCAAAAATAGACTTACATCCAAGAAGACAAATGATTAATAAATTGATGATGGACATCGTAGCGTTAAAGATGTCAACCCAAAATCGAGGAGAAAGATGAGAGTGAAAAATAATGGCAAAACTAGTTTTTTTTATGTAACAATGTTTTCGTTTAGCTTGAAAATTTTGGGCAAGTTTACAGAGACATGAAAGATGATGATGAATGGCAGGTGAATGAAAATGATTTGTAAATCATGGGCTAGTGAATTCACCCTCGCCATCACACAGTATCCCGTGGGCTCGGGCTTCCGTGACTGAGCCCAATGTGACCCGGGTTCAACATAACTGGGCTCGCTTCACTCGTTTCGTAAGGCAAATGCCATGGGCCAATATTTTCGAGCCAGATTAGATTTTGGAGGCGATGTTCCTTTATTTGGAAACCTATCCTCGTAATTAAATGTACTCACAGTCGGTCTCCTCCTCCTCCACAATGCTAAGTTGCTAACTACTAATTAATAATAATACTCACCATGTTTTTCCTTTCCAATGAGAAAACTAATTGACCTGTCTCATACTAAAAAACTTAAATTTTTTTCTAGTAATAAATAATTTAAGTTTGTTTTGTTTTTTGCATTTTTTTTTGTTTCAAAACACTTTTTTTTGTTTTCATTTTATTTTGATATATTGATGTTAATTTTTTTTTAAAAAAATTATTTCAATATGTTTTTAAATAAAAAAAAATATTTTAAAAAACAATTAATATCACACTTCCAAAAATACTCTCAAATCCTGTGTTCCAACTAAGTCATCTTGCTTTGTCCTTATGGGATCAAGATGACCTTTTTAATTACAAGAAAGTATGAGAAAATGCAGGCTAGTTGATGAATTTTTACCTTCTAGCCATACCAAAAAAATATTTTCTATCAATTTTAGATACCCATACAGCTCACAGATTCAATATTTAAAGGTTGAAGTATCAATTAATTATTAACTTGCAATCATAAATTCCAGCCAGCAGATTACCCATCTCTGTTGATGTTGCCAGTCTTAGTTGTCATGCCAATGTGGCTAATCTCAATCCTCTTCCTCAGCTCTCTATCAATTTTAGGTACAATATCAATATATATATATATATATATATATATATATATATATATATGCAACTAAAAAGGAAGAAAACCTCAGCACAATTGCTTGCAGACAAAGAAAGCCTGTAAGATTCTAATATGTAGGGTCTTCTTCAGAAGATTTATTAGTAAAAAGAGGAAGAATAATAATACAAAAAGATTGCTTATAAACTCTAACTATTAACCCCAAGATGGACTAGGGCATTTTTTACATGAGGTTTAGAATTCGGTCTTGGAGATTTGGAAAACCATATATAGCTTAATTTAGACAAGGAGTTATCAAATTAATGTTGTCTATTGAGGTAAAGAGGGAGACAAATGGTGTAATAAGCTATCATTGAATCTTTGTAAGAGAAGAGGACTAATTAAAGTTTATAAAGAAAGATGCAGGAAGGTTGGGTGGTCAACTTAAAGAAGGTGCTGTGACTTTTTATGATATGATTTGCACCATCGCTATTATCATGAGCATTTGAATGCCAGCAAATTAAATAAGAGGGCTAGACGTGTTTTCATATTCTTTATCTAGGAATTAGGGGTCCCCTCCATGGGAAGTGACAAGCTCTGTCCATTACCATACAATGATGACACTGTAAAGAGTTGCAGTGAGCAAGCACCATGAACAGCAACGTCGAGCAATTCTTTGGACTTCGGTATTAATTTGACATTCTGTAGAAAAAAGAGTTGGGGCAAAGATGATGAGTGGGGTGGCATGCTTCCTTTTCAATTTCAAAGACTGTCAAAGGAGAACTATGATAATTGGTGCATGTGTATGAAGGCTATTGGTTCTGATCAAGATGTATAGGAGATTGTAAAGAAAGAAAGGCCATGAAGAGACATGATGAGATGAAACAACCCTGATTCAATAAGCTTTGTAATTAGTTTATAAAATGGACTAGCAAGCCTGGCCTCACTTTGATGCTCAGATAAAACCATGTTTACATGGTTGTGCATGTACCAAGGGTTATATAAATGTTTGAATTGAGAATGTAGAAACAAGTTATTTTTCTACTTCTCTCTTTCAAAATATCAATAATTAACATGGCCCTCCTGCCAATGGCTCATGTTATCGATAAAGACAGCACTTAGCTACACAGTGTTGAAGAAATAAAGCCAAAATGGGCTCAGCAAATGTGGAGAACCACTGGATTGGAAAGGATGCATGGCTGAGACCAGAGAAAACGAAGGCAATTACTGAAGAAAAAACCTAGCTATATATCCAGTTTAGCTGAATTGATGTATAGAGCGTACGTGAGCCATGCAAATGCAAATTAAGTTGTTTTTTACCTACCTAATCAATTTGGCTTTTGCAGAACAGGAGGCCAACCCTTGGAACCTGACTCTTGAGGCCACAAATTAGTGCATTTGACTTGGTTGTGTTCTTGCTAATGGCTGTCGCATTTTTCATCATAACGTTCTACAAAGCACCATGAAGTGTTTTCATGGTCGTGTCCCTATAAATCTGACACCTCCTTTGTCTTCCTCTCAGAACCTACATCAACAATATCACCAGATCATTTACAATGGGTTCTCGGGCCAAAACTTTTCTTCTCATTCTCCTCCTCCTCTTCATTGATTTATCTGGTGGTGAGCATGCAGTTATATATATAGTTCTCCATGTAAGAACGTACATCTTACTATTTCCTATTGATTAATTCCATTCTTTCCCTCTTGCAGCCAGATTTTTAGGTAATGTTCTACCGAATCCACCAGATGAGGTAAGAAGACTTCATTAATAATTAAGCAGTACTTGCCAATGCAACTATATGCGTGCATGTCATGCCTTAATCTTTTGTTATTTTCACCAATAAATCATACTTTATAACATGATTTGATACTGCTTGAATTTCATCTGAGATGACCGATTAATCCATCGATGCTTTTCCGGTTCAAGTTCAGACTGCCAGAAAGTCTAGACGGATTTGGATTCCTGTCCTAATTACAAGGGATAGATCACAGCTGCATAATTAGCATCACCATTGATTAGTCATTGTCGACCGATCAAACTCCTCTGTTAATTATAACATGTTTTATGTTGCAGCTCATTATTTATGAAGTGGAGATGAGAAAGCTCACAGAGATGGAGGCCATGGTGGATTACCAAAAAGATCCGAAACCTAATCCTAAACATGAACCGCCAAAGAAACCTGGCGGTAATGGCCCCTGAATGTTTAACTACGACTACAAAACTTCAATGCCTAATTAAAAGGCCTATATATTGAAATAAAATATATGTATTTATGTGGAGTGTTAAGTAAAGAGAGATAGCAGGTCTCGAGTTCAAGTTAAAGTGTGCATCTCTTATAAGAGCCTGAAATAGCTGGAGTTTTACTCGCTCACCTGAACCCACAATATATGTTTTCCGAGAGTGAGGTTTTCTCTAATAAAAAAAAAAGGTTAAGTAAGGAGAGCCTCAACGAGAGAGTGCATAAATTATGGGATGTATTCTAGAAAATGAATAATGAGAAATTACTCTTTGTAGCCTCTATTGGTTTTGATAGAGAATCTGCAACTCCCACCATATCTTCTGATCTAAAGATTCATCCAATCGTAGAAGCCATGCAAATGTAGCACCTTCTGATAAGCATGGTAGTATGTCCCTTCTCTTTTCTTAATAGAATAATAAGGGCTACCTTTTGAGTATTATAACTAATTTCCTCGAAATGACTTGCAAAGTAAGCAAGCTAATTTAAATTCAACTGCTGCATACAAGCTTCAAATATTTAAATAAAGAAATGCAGCTTTAGTTTCAAAGTTTCTTTTCATAATTAACAAAAAACAGCAGAATGGACCAGTTTTGTTGCTAAGTCAATTTTTCTTATAATGAATTCCATGGGAAACAATATTTTTTGGCCATGCCAGAGAATGTGTCAGGATATAGAAAAATGATGCAGCACTGTATCATTTACAGATACCCTACAGCTCGCAGATCCAATAATGAAACGCTATAATTAATGCCAGCACTCCCGTGTTTTGGTAATACTAAGAGCTTAACTCGATCAAGCCAAAAGATTGCTATCTCTAATAATGAGTCCATTCTCGGTTCTCAAACCAGTTTGGCTAATCTGATTTCTATTTCTTCAACAGCACCATCGGGTACAATAAAACTAATCGACACATAAATGGCTTACAGCAAAGTAAATCAACATCAAGGTTCTGAAAAAAGTTTGTTAAAATTTCAAATAACACACCAAGGTCTGAATTGTCAAAGGAACCATCGTTAAGCTGTAAAGTAATGTTTCAGAATATGATTTATATTATTTTTAACACATTCCCTCAAGTGAAAGTTATTTGGACTTAAAACTTGCACACATACCCACAGTATCTCGTTTTATCAACTACAATGAGGATGATGAGATTCAAACTCGTGATCGACAGGTCACCAAAGCTCTAATATTATGTTAACAAACTATCTCATCTAAAAAAGATTAAGCTATTAAATAAAATTCTAAAATATAATTTATATTATTCTTTAACATGAATTCAGTTTTTCTCTCCTTGGAAGGTTACGAGGTCTCGGATTGGAAAACCATAGCCTAATTTCTAATGTCCAAGGACTTCAGATAACGATTAAGTACTGATTTAAAATTTTTTTTGGAAGCAAACAGAGAGAAAAGGAGACAGTTGGCGTGTTAGGCTGTCATAGAATCTTTCTAAGAGAAAAGGATTAAAGTTTATAAAGGAAGATATGGAAAGGTTGGGTGGTCAACTTGAAGATGGTGCCGTGACTTACGTTATTGGTATGGCTATCCACCATCCATTAATCATGATATATATTGAGTGCCAACAAGAAGAAGGTAGATGTGTTTTCATATTCCTTGTCTTGGCCCTCCATGAGAAGTGATAAGCTTCGTCCATATTACCATAAAATATGCAGCTAAAAGGAATCAGCAACACGATTTAACAGTGTGCAAGCAACATGAACAGCACAAATCATGAGCAATTCTTTGTTATTTGATTTTTTGACAAATATTAAGGAATTATCTTATCTAAAAATTTAAACTGTTAGGTGAGTTTTTTTATTTGATTTATAAAATGAAAGCTTTTTGGGCTTTAAATGAATTAGTTTCTTGATATATAGGACATCGCAGTCCCAAGAACTATTGTCTATTTTCATAAGAAGTCGGTTCATTTAACCTAACCTTCTCCTAAATTGGTTTTGTTATGATGCTCTTTGTACCAATACTGTGTTTTAAGATGAAATGCATCATTCACTAGAGAGTTGAATCGTGTATGTGGAATCAATAATTAGGTCATGGCCTGCAGCTAATGGTCCATGCTGTTGATTAGGACACCACTTTAGTAAAGAGTGAAACAACGCCAAAAATGGTTCAATGTTTGTGGAGTATTAATAGGGATCGAAAGCAGAAACCGCACAAGCTTGAGCCATGTAATGCAAGTTAATTAGTTGATGGCTACCTTAGTCCATGCGTTTGACTTTCCCTATAGGGTACTGCATTTTCATAGTAGCACTATCTTGGAAAAACGGTTCTTAAACATGGTTAATGATCGTATTATGAGACCAAATTAAATGTGCCGTCCATCCACAAACATGTTTATGTCAGTCTTGTTCTCTATCTGCTAAATGTTCATTAAAGAAGCGTTATTTCCATCCCTTTTTCTCTTGCGAACAGAGTTTTAGGTGTGCGGGATGGCAAGACTCGTGCAAATTCACTACATGAGGTAACAAAACTGCATGAATAATTGTTGATACATAGAAAGTCTGCTGCTATATACAATAAATACTATGATTGCTCAATATTTTAGGCCATCGCTGCAATGGAGATGAGGAAGCTAGTAGAGATCGCTGCTGAACTTACTTGCTCAAAACTTCAATGTCCTGAAGGGCTTGCTTCATGTTGAATCAACTCAATAGGAGAGAGCATAAATTACGAGCTTGTACTTCAGAACGGAAATGAATAATGGAGAAACTGGTAGGGTAGACTTAGCAAAAGCTGCTTCGGATGATGCTACCTACATCTGGCAGTGAAACCACTAAAAACCCCTCTCTGTAGAGAATGAGGGTGCTATGATAAACTATGTTTTTGCCTGTAAATTTTGTGGCAAAAGGTCTTTATGCGCATAAATATACTCATAGAATAACAGCCCATGCTTTCTGATCTCTGTATGATGGCATGTTCTTCAAAAAATCATGTTTTTTTACCATGGCATCTTACGCAATATTGTCTCTAAAAAGCTTGACATGATGATAAAAGGCTTGAGATCTGCATATTATATCTTAAGTTTGAGTTAGAACATGTATTTTTTTTATAAGAGACCAGAACAACCAGAATTTTACTCGTTTATCTGAATCTATAAAATATATTTTTTAGACATGAGATTTCCTCGAATCCAAAAAAAATATTATGCGATACGAGTGCTTCACTGCCCGAAGGGATTTGTAAACATACATCATAATTATTGTTTGACAGTGATATGTAAATCTAGATTAAAAAAGGATGAGAAACGTGAAATATCCATGCTAATTAACCAAACTAAACTGGTAACAATAATTAATGAAGTCACGAACCTATTCTAGCGGGGGAAATTAAAGTTCCGATCACATTAGAGACGGATAAGAAAGAACAAGAAAAAAAAGAAGCTCCCTGTAGTTAACTGTACAGAAAATTGAAGGAATCTAGATGATCATAAGAAAAATCCCAGCATAGTAAATGATCATGCCCACAAAATCCAACGATATATTCCACTGCAGAAACTAGCTTCAATTATCATACTATATAAAGCATGGAGTTACCATCGACCTCGTCCATGGAACCTATATGCCGAGTGAGAAGAACAAAAATAAAAATATTTTTAGGGTTCGAATCCAGATAATTATGGGGACACCAGAGTAGAGTAGGTTACGGTACTCTCACTGTGGGCTATCTCTGTGATGGAGCATGAGGGTTAGGGTAAGCTCATTGTACGATTTATGAGCCAAAGATGACCGTTAGAAGGAGGATTTATTCAGCCTGACAGTTGGCAGTTGGAAAAGTAAAAAACGATGAAGGGAAAAAAATTCAGACATTTTATCCCACTCCGTACCATACAAATTAAACACAGAACATTACAGAGCTTGGAATCATGAAAATGTCCGACTGTCTACAATCTGATGTAGGTTGTGACATGTCCTAGCTCCTAAGAAAAGAAATAGGCACCACCTTCCTGTCAATTCCATCTTGGTATCTTGTCTTTAATCATCTCTCTTAATTGATCCTCTAATCACCTAATTCCCTCCTCCTCAACCTCCCTCCCTCTCGTTTTCCATTTCTTCTCCATAACTCTCACTCTTCTTCACACTCACACTCGCACACACATTCTCTCTGTGCAAATTTCTCACCAGACAACCATGCCAGGTCTTGTCTCTGTTAAAACCCCACCAGATGCACCGCCACTTCACATTTCTGTCCCTGAGATACTACCCGGATCCTCAGCCCGACCTGAACAACCACCACCACCCAGAACCCCGACTCCCAAAAAGCCCCCATCTTCTTCTCCTTCCCGATCCAAACCTTCCCCTGCCCGCTCCACTAAAAAACCTCCACCGGATTCTCCAAACCCGAACGCTCTCCTCTCGGACCCTTCGTTGGATAACCCGGATCTTGGCCCGTTTCTCTTAAAGCTCGCCCGTGACACTATTGCATCCGGTGAAGGACCCATTAAGGCATTGGACTATGCAATTAGAGCATCAAATTCGTTTGAAAGAGTGGCAATTGAGAAGGGAGAGGAGCCAAGTTTGGATTTAGTTATGAGTCTTCACGTTTTGGGTGCTATTTATTGTAGTTTAGGGAGGTTTGAAGAGGCAGTGCCTGTACTTGAAAGGGCTATCAAAGTGCCTGATTTCAGTAAAGGAATGGATCATGCGCTTGCTGGGTTTAGTGGTTATATGCAGTTGGGGGATACTTATTCAATGCTAGGTCAAGTTGATAAGTCTATTGAGTGCTATGAGAAGGGGTTGCAAATTCAGATCGAGAGCTTGGGGGAGAATGATCCACGAGTTGGCGAGACTTGCAGGTTTGTGGGTTTTGGATTTTCAACTGTTTTTCTTAATGGGTTGTTTTTGTTTTCTGAAATTTCCTTGTTTTTTAAGTGTTTATTATGTGTGAAAGTAAATCTGATATATTCGGATAATTAAGACTGGGACTTTTGTCTTAATGAGAGATTAAGATTTTCATGTTTGATAATTAAGACTGATTATGCTAATGCTTGTTGGATTTTTGATTTGCACAGTAACTGTTTAGAACAGTTACTATTTGAATCAAATTCTGGAATTCTCAGAATTTGAAAAATACGAAAACCTTAATTTGGGGCAAACTCACATGCCTATATATAGGCTTACAATACCATGAATTGAAAAAACAAAACTCTCAACAAAACTTTGAGAGATTATTGGATAACCACAGGTTTTGTAGATAAAACCTGTTATGAATAGTAATATTCGAAATTTAAAATACTTCAGCTAAATCTTGTTATCTTAAAGCTAATCTCATTAATTCTAACAATGCTATGTATTTGGAGGGGAAGTGTTGCTTGTTAGGCGTTCTTTGATTTTTTGAGTTTCTTTCTAATAGGGTAATTAAGATTGATTATTCCTTAAACAAATAGATTTGGAATTGTTAACATGAGGTAAATTGTGATATCGTTTGTTGGAGGGAATTATACTGGAGGCTATTTTTAGGAAGAGATGTGAGATTAAGTTTTGCTGCTGGAGTCTAAAATATCCATTTATTATATCTTCCTATTTGTTTGGCGTGTTGTATATTTGTATGTACTATGCAGTGATATGATCTTCTGTTTTATAGAAAATCCGTGGTTTTTTTATTAATTCTTTTCTTGATATGATTTTGTTTTTCAAATTCTCCAGCTATTGTTTTTTCAAAGTCTGAACAAATGAGCCTGACATGTTAATACTGAGTTTTTGCTGTTATCTGCATATGATGTAGAGTACAAGTTCGTTCGAATCAGCATGCTTCTTCTTGTATAACTCGATCTTAGTCTATTAATTTGGAGATGCCAGGTACTTAGCTGAGGCACATGTTCAAGCTATGAACTTTGATAAAGCAGAAGACTTGTGCAAGAAAACACTTGAAATTCATCGTGCACACAGTGAACCAGCATCTATTGAAGAAGCAGCTGACCGCAGGCTGATGGCTCTTGTATGCGAGGCAAAGGGAGACTATGAATCAGCACTTGAGCACCTTGTCCTTGCCAGCATGGCAATGATTGCAAGTGAACAGGACAATGAGGTTGCTGCTATTGATGTCAGCATTGGAAACATTTACATGTCTCTTTGTCGATTCGATGAGGCTGTTTTCTCTTATCAGAAGGCACTCACTGTTTTCAAGTCATCAAAGGGTGACAACCACCCTTCGGTTGCATCTGTCTTTGTACGTCTTGCTGACTTATACCATAGGACTGGAAAACTCCGAGAGTCTAAGTCTTACTGTGAAAATGCTCTGAGGATATATGCGAAACCTGTGCCAGGAACCACGACAGAAGAGATTGCCGGGGGATTGACTGAGATTTCGGCCATTTTTGAATCTGTAGATGAGCCTGAGGAGGCATTGAAGCTCTTGCTAAAGGCAATGAAGTTGTTGGAGGATAAACCAGGACAGCAAAGTACTATTGCAGGGATTGAAGCTCGAATGGGAGTGATGTTTTACATGGTTGGGAGATATGAAGAAGCAAGGAACTCATTTGAGAGTGCTGTGACAAAACTTAGAACCAGTGGAGAGAGGAAATCAGCCTTCTTTGGGGTTGTCTTGAACCAGATGGGATTGGCTTGTGTACAGCTGTTTAAAATTGATGAGGCTTGTGAGTTGTTTGAAGAGGCAAGGGCGATACTAGAACAGGAGTGTGGCCCATGCCATCAAGATACCATTGGAGTATATAGCAATCTTGCAGCAACCTATGATGCTATGGGAAGGTAATTTGTCATTCATTTCAAACTATTGCCCCTCAATATTATTACTTCAGACAACCATCTTATTATCATGACTAGAGTGGTTGAATTATCCATTTTGACGTTGGTTTTGTATTTTGTCCCTGGGGAGGATTTCTGGACAGATGAAAAATATTTACTTTGTTGTCTCTGTCTCCACAACATATGCATTTTGATGAGATGAGAAGATTTATGGTGGAGTTTAAGTGCTAAATTATCTTGAAATGTATATTCAAGTTATATAATTTTGTTTGTTATAAAGCTTATAATAGAGACAGCATTCTGGATAAATAAACGTATGGCTAATTTTGAGGTTTCAATCTTACTACTTCAAACATTACTTAAAGCTGGAGATTCATTTACTTATTTTCATCTGATGTTGAACTTCATGGCTTCCATTGCAGGGTTGGAGATGCAATAGAGATCTTGGAGTTCGTTCTAAAACTTAGAGAGGAAAAGCTTGGAATTGCAAATCCTGATTTTGAAGACGAGAAAAGTAGGCTAGCTGAGCTCCTAAAAGAAGCAGGCAAGGCTCGTAACAAAAAGGCAAAATCATTGGAAAATCTCATCGATCCTAGTTCAAGGAGGACTAAGAAAGAATCAACGAAGAAGTGGGGATTTAGAATTTGAAAATGCATCGCAAGTATTTATCCACTTTACCACACCTGCACATTCTATAGCTTAGAAGATCCTGTATAGTGTCAAGGTTATAATCTGGTGAGTTTTCTGTTTCTTGCGCTTTGAACCCCAATTTGTTTGTCTATTTGAATTGTTTTATTGATTGTCTGTCTTGTGACTTCAAAGTTCACTGGATCGAAGAATGGTCATTTGAGCAAATAATTTTTATGAATGCCTGCTGTTTTCTTCTGCTTTTCTCTATCATAATTCTGCATCCCCCACTTTTTGTTGTGTTACGAACTCTAGAATTCATGTGTTATACACGACTCCTCAAATGGTTTTGCATGGATTTCTCCTTTCAAGTTGGTGATAAAATTTTGCCAAACCCTCTTGTACTCTGCCAGAGTATGAGCCACCGGAGTGGCATCAAGAATAGCTGGTGAAAATTTATGCTGCCTTCATTCTAAATGATCGCACTGCTCGACCACTGATTGCTTGTGAAATCCTTTTGAGCCACTAGACACGGCGGACTGACGGGAGTTTCTTTCATAAAAGCAGCAACGTAAGTTCCCATCCATCCAAAGACTACCATGACTATGCATACCAGTCCCAACCATATTTCTATTGATTGTTTCAACTTACGTCTGAAAAATATATCCTATTATGACTCCAGTATCCGCGATACTCAATATTTGAGCATCTGTGTAATCAAAATAAAGTGATCAGATATCTACCAAATATTAGATAGATTGGAAGGAAGCACCATTTTTTTTTTTATAATCGGGTTATTTGGGTCAGTTTACGTGCATCACAACTAATCACCGGATTCACTGAATATCCTACAAGTCTAATGAGCAGGTAAAGAATCGCGGAGATAACAGACATGTATAGTAGGGCTAAAACCTTGGTGCAGAAGAAAGGAACAAGTCTTTTTCTCTGCTTGGCCAAGACCCCACCCTGCAAGGAAGCACCATTTTTTTGTTAATGGCCACGTTGCTGGGGGCCTGTTCATCAGACCTATATTTCTATAATTAGGGTTTTGTCAAAATGAAGACATCACTGTTTTTCCTGTTTTTTCCCTTTCTGTGCAAAAAAAAAGAGTGTGGTTGTTTGCTGCCGTTACATGCCCCCACTGTGCTTAATAAGGCATTCGGTGTCATAATGAATCATCCATCTATGACCTCGGCAAATTAAAGCTCTTTTTCCAACTTCGGCAAATTAAAGCTCTTTTTCCAACTTCTATTTCATGGTCAACAAATGGATAGCCAAGTCTGCAGCAAGTCAACTGACCTCACACCTACCCAGAAAACTTCCATGGATTCTGAACAGGATAGAGCTGCATTTATTATTGGCCAAATTTATCCAAATGGGGCACCGGGAAGATACTATCACCTGTTGCTGACGTCGATATATAGCAAGCCTGGATTTTGAAATCTTGAATACAGTGCCATGTCCAGGCCAGGCTACTCTCATATTTGTTCTTCTTTCTCTCCCACGCACACAAAAAAGTCTCTCTTTCTTGCATTTCCAGTAAATTATAGCAGTCCCTATGTGTATCAAGTTACTAAATCATCCCCTCTAATTTTAAAAATCATAAATTAATCAATAAATTGCCTTTTGACCTCTTAACGTAAACCAGTCAATAAGTGATTTTTCAATTAACATCAGATTAGGTTATGTTTGGTAACAAGTTAATAAGGGTTAAAATTAACTATTGCGAAATTTAAATTTGTTTTCTATTATTTTCTTAAAGTGAATGAAGGGACCTCTCAGTGTTTTTTAAGGCGAAATCTTGACCTCGGATTTTTTTTATTACTTTTTTCCCCTAAAAAAAAGCATGCCAAATAATTCCTTAAATCTCGCTCAAATCATTACTGGTAATTCAATTAATTAATTAGTTCTCATTCACTAATAATCTTTTAAATTATTAAAGCATCAAATATTTTTAAAACCTCGTAATTATTGTCACAAATAACATTCATTTTTTGGGGGTTTGTATAGTAAAATTGTAAAGGAATAGTAATATAACAATGCAGTTTTTTTTTAAAAATAATAAATAAAAAGCCTTTGCAAAAATAAATTAACAAATCACATAAATGATCTTGCCAAGAGGGATTATCCTTGTGATCAAATAAACCGTCTCATTAAGAGGCAATTACTCTCATAATAAAATAAATAGTTTCATCATGAGACGACTTCCTCATGACAATAAAATGCTTCATTGATTGAAAAGTTTAGTTTGACTTGTTGGCTACAAGATTTGGATGAAGATGCGTTGATTGAGACTCGACTTGATTTTTCTAATGCTAATGTTTGAAATTTTAAATTATTTTAGAATATTAATGGAAACAATATTCAAAACATGTGTAAAAGCATAATATATATATATATATTGTCATAAAGTCAAACAAACAAAACTTATATATTTTTTTTTATAGAAAATAATGGTTATTATTTTTAGACGACAAAACTCTACTTCTCGAGGATATGACTATTTAGAATTATATCATTCATGGATTTATTATTTAGATGAAAACAAAATTTTGTTTACACATCTTTTTGGCGAAAATCACACTCTTCAAATGACAAAATTCAACTTCTTAAGAATAGATCCTTTCAAGGATTATACAGTTAAAACAAGAGTCTCAACACAATCCCATAAACATGTCCATATGTAAAGGAACATCGTTCATGTATTATAAGTAATTCAATACAACTCAATTGCTATAAAAAGATATAATTTGATAAAAAAAATTCATACTCGCATTGTAAATTAACCAAAATAAAATTAATAATGACATATAAGAAAACATATATTCAGGAAACAAAAAACAACATACATGTTACAAATTATTATAAAATAAAATAAATCATACATCGAGGTTAAAATCAACCTTTACAAGTCGCTAAAGTTGGCTAAAACTATACTAAAGTTATTTAAGCAAAGGGAGATAGCGATGACATATGATTTGTACAAGGCTTCATTTCACACATTGGTAATGCAAGGACACACATGGACCTGTGGATCGACTTCTTCTTCTTTTCTTTCCTCTTTATATCGAGTGATGTAAATTGCCACCACTTGAAATAGTGAGATCAAAGACGAGGAAAGGTGGTTGTTGCTTCTATGAGACTAGTTTGCTATTACTCTTATAAAAATTGGTTTGATCAAAGATGATTAGAAACCATTTAATAGGTGGTCCAATGATGAGAGTTTGAGACTAAAAGGTTTGTTTCCCGTATGATTTCAGGGATGCTAATGTGATGACCACTTGAGACTTACATCGTCATTAACTTCAGGACTCGTATGATTAGTCAAGATACGCGTAAACTGACCTAGACATTCATGTTAATTAAAAAAATAGTTAGGGATTGTTGCTATTGTGGGTGGTACTGGGGTTTTGGACATGATGGGTTTGATTATGAGTGACTAAAATTGCATTGTCATGGACTATTTTGATTAGGATTTGTTGACAACTACAACTTTAGGTGACTAGGTCTTTTTTAATTATTTTTTTCTTTTCTTTTTTTTTACTGGGTTTTTAGATGGTTAGTTTTTTTTGCAAGAATATCTTCCCTTTCTCACTCTATTAATCTTTGTATTTATATTGTATACGCTTCTCTACAAATAGGAACAATTAAACTAGAAAAGGAAAAAAAAATTATTAGTTCCTTCTTAAACTAATATGTCTTTAGGATTTTTCGAATTTGCTTGATTATCCTATGTATTTTTCGTTTTTCATGATCTCCTAATATATAGTTTTTAGTTCCTTAGACCCTTTTTCTTTCTTTCCTCTTATTTCATCCCTTATATATTTTATCCTTCTTTTTATTATTTTTATTTCTGTTTATATATCTCAACAGACAGAATATATATTGAAAACATATTTTTTGTTGAAGGTTTTTTATTTTTGTAAATGCAAGGTAAAAAATAGACCATGACAATTATTTTTACAATAATTCATTTCTATTTTCGAACTCGTCCCATTCTAAAGTTATAAATGGACGAAAAGAGAGAAATTAAAAAGGATTAAATATGAGTTTTTCAGAACCTAAAGGACTAATTTATTAATTTCTTCAAATACAAGAAGCGAGTTAAAATACATGCGTTAGCTTAAATCGCACGAGCCAATTCCTGAAGTGCATGAATGTAACCACTTCTTGGATTTACCAGCCAAATTTAAGTCTGCAAGACAGATAGTCACCGAACACCTTCCATAATTAATTTCTCTCCCTTGTTTACGAGACTCTTTACTAAAGCATCTTCAATATAAGAAATTCAATTTCTTGATTTTAGTCTATAGCCTCCCATCTCATCTGAATCATGGTCTCTGCAAACCTTGTTAGAACTGTGGTTGGCATCATAGGTAAGAAGGTTTTGTGGGATTAATTTTGTGGGTTTCTTGTATGTGTATGAGAGAAAATCGATTATAATTGTTTGTCTAATGATGTGAGTTTATTCTGTAGGAAATGTCATCTCACTTCTCTTGTTCTTGTCACCGGTGTAAGTACTGCTGCGAATGGTTCTTGAGCACACAATCTCTCTTGCACTGCATGCGTGGATATTTCATAAACCTTCTGGGATTAATTTGAGATATCCATATCGCAATCAATTCATTTATTTGGTGGTTTATGCAGTAAATTATGATTGTTTAATTTGATTTTTACTTCCATCACTTCATTATATATATATATACACACACTGTGCAGGGCTTCTCGGATCACATTTGCAAGATGCATTTTCTTTTCTTCTTGTTTTTTTTTTTCAGAAATAAATTAAAAAGACTTGATTTGTTGAACCTTGTTTAGAAAGTAAAATGTAAGATTTGCACGGTTTGAGTAGTAACCTTTTCTTTTATTGAATTTCTCAGGCCAACGTTCGTGCAGATATGGAGAAAGAAATCAGTGGAGCAATTCTCACCAGCCCCATACCTCGCAACCCTGATCAACTGCATGGTTTGGGTCTTATATGGACTCCCCGTTGTGCACCCAAACAGCACGTTGGTTTGGACCATAAATGGGACGGGGATTGCTATTGAGATGGTCTACCTCCTCCTTTTTCTTCTCTACTCAGACAAGAAAGGGAGGTTTAAGGTGCTCCTAATTGTGCTCGTTGAGGTTATATTCATCGCTCTCGCTGCCACTCTGGTCCTAACCCTAGCTCATACCACCAGAAAGAGAACTGCCATTGTTGGGATTGTGGCCGTGGTTTTTAACACCATGATGTATGCTTCACCTTTATCAGTCATGGTTAGTCTCCGAAATCATGCAAGTTTCAGTTAATCTCTTGAATCTTGATTGCTCCATCTATCTTTTTAATTTCCTTGTGGTTAATTTGATCATATGCATGGACTGTGACGCAGTGCCTGATAGGAGAGAAACTGTGAGCTTATGGTCTAGATATAATCTGTAAAATTTGACTGATATGATTGTTTTGATCTGCAGAAAACCGTGATCACTACAAAAAGTGTGGAGTACATGCCATTTTACGTCTCCCTTGCCTCCTTTGCCAATGGTGTTGCCTGGTCTGCTTATGCTCTTATCAAATTTGACCCCTTCATTCTGGTGATCATCTCTCCCGATCCTCCTCCTCCTCCTCCTCCTCTCTCTCTCTCTCTCTCTGTGCTAGTTCTGGAAAATTAATAAAGTCGTGGTTTGTTTTTCAGGTCCCCAATGGAACGGGAACATTATTTGCAGTGGCCCAGTTGATCCTATACGCAGTGTACTACAGATCCACACAGAGACAGATAGCAGCGAGGCAGGCGAAGGGTGACGTGGGCTTATCAGAGATGGTTATCGTCAATGGAAGCTCGACGAAGACAAATTCCTCTCGGAATGGCCTCGGTTCAGAGGGAGGGCTGAAATAGAAGAAACTAGCAAGCTTTTCGCGCTCTGGTAATGCGGGCTACAATATATAATGTAATGAAAAACAAGTGCCTGCATTTATTAAAATAAAATGAGAAATATTTGAGCTAAAATAAATAGTTTTAAGCGATATTCTTAGATTGAGATGATGATATCTTAGATTAATCTCGGTTAATCCGGTTTAATTATCAAAATCATAACTTATGCACGTGCTTCAATGGCCTAGACTAGATGAAATTCAGGATTAAACTTTAAAGTTATTAGGAAAATAAAGATTAAATTGAGAAGAAAAAAGGTCTAGCATGTATAGCACGTGTCAACGGTGGTATTAGAAGGGTACATGTGGCTCCTTCCGGCCCAAGAGGATTGCCTTTTTAAGCCATTAAAATCTGTGGAATGGGCTTAAAGGGGACTATAGAGTATAGACTATAACCTTTCGATGACCAATTTTTCTTTCTTTCTTTTTTTCTTTTTGATTTTGATCTAGTTTCCTCTTGATTACATAGAAAAGTTTTTTTTTTTTTTTTTTTTTCCTCAAGCTCGGTTCCATAATTAAGGACGTTGACTTGGTTTTCTAACTAGATGGTGTCCCTTGCAGTTTCATAGTGAATTTTTATACTTTTAAAACAGGAATACAAAATGAAATATGTCATCTTTATTGTATTTTTTCCGAACCAATATCTGTATTTCTATATGAGAGCAAGGATAGCAATCGATAAGGTTAAAATCAATATCTTATCTTAACAACCCCAATCCCAGACTAGTATGGATCGACACGGCATCCGTAGATTGCCCAACAAAATCACTTGATGGTCCACAAGCGTCGACGGGCTCCTGCAAGTCTGTATCACGTGCCAATGGGAACCCGGTTGTCGTCATCCGGCGGTCGTTTTGTATCTTCTTCCCCCCTGACTCAACATTCTCCCTTTATGAACTTTGTTCTGATATTGTCTCGAATCAACAATATCAGGGGGGTGTAGATTTCGAAGATTTTCAAGCTCCCGGCATTCAGAAATCTGAAACGTAGAAAACAGGATGGAAATTGGAATGTTTTGGCCTTCCACCAAACTCTTCGAAAGAAACAAACGATGCTTCTTACATGTGAGAACCCTCGGCATGGAAGGGGTGTGTGTAATCAAATATGAAGTCATTCCAGTCACCCTGGCAATATATGAAATCTACATCAAAGGAGAATTTCTTACAGTACAGTCAAGTTCTCTGAGCCAAAAATCTACAGCTTCGTTTGGTCTAGTAATCTAATAATTGTGCTAAAAACTTTCCATATTTACAAAGACAGCCTGATCATAACTCCCCGGTGCTCTCACAGGAGCTCCCGAGATTGGCATTTGCATCATGAACTGATAGCCGGATTATATTACTGCTTGATGATCTCGAAACATCCATGCACTCCAGCAAGTCAGCATCACAAGCTATCAAAACACACTCACGATCATCATCCAGATACTTGATGTCAAAAGTACCCACCTCTAACTTCAGCCTCTTGGCCACTTCCTCTTTCAACTCCACAATCCCACAACTCAAAGAAATTCGAAACCTTATTACGTCTTCCCTGTATGTTGCCTTTATGGTTACTCTCTTCATTTCTTGCATAGGTGTTGCATGTGGAATTGCATGCAAAGGAGCAGCTACCATTTGTGTGGACAGTATATTGGAACATGGAGGATCTGCCCAACTAGATTCCGGGACTCCCTCATCCACAGTAGCATCTGCCACAGCAGGACAAAGGTTTCTCAAATCTTTACTGCTCCCCGCATCCTCTATTAGCATTCCACAAAATGGTTCTTGGGCTTCTGTTGCCACAAGAGCATCAAGTATGGAGAATGCAGCTGACATATTTAGTTTCTTGGTTTCTGGTGATACCCCCCCAGCTTTAATACATCGCTCATGGAAAGGAGAAGCGGATGGGTCCTTAACAGGTGCACTTTCATTTTCTGGGTTATCTTGGCATGAACCATGAGAAGTAGGAGTCCCTGCACTCCCATCCCTTGAGCCACTCCCTCATTTTGGATCTGTTTGAGCCTCGACCTAACTCCGGTGAAAACCTGTTTTGCACAGTGAGTTTCTCTTGACTCAATATACTGCATCCTTTCAATTGATCTTCTAAACCAGCCTGCCCATCGCTTCCTGATGTTCTACAGGTTGATGATCCATTCCTGTCGCCATGATATTCAGGAGGTTTAGAGTCTGGTGAATTCTGTTGATTGCTCCCATTCAAATTGGAAGGCCAAGAAATGGCACCAACAGCAACATGAAGTGGACTTGTAGTAAGAGGAGTTAAATCAAATGTTCCTTCACTGCCCTTGGACTGATTCAATTACCCGCTTTAGCTTAGACAGGGAACGATTAACCTTGTTAATCTTGCGAGATGGCCAGCGGGAGATCCCATGCTGCCTGCAAATACGCTTCATTGTAGTAGGGCAAACTGTAAAGCGTGACACAAGAAATTGTATAAGAAAAGGCCTTTTAATACATCCTATATCACAACATTAACCAGCATTTATAAAGAAAGAAATCAACATCTTTGCAATGACAAGAGGAAATTGCAAGCAGCAATTTTTTAAGTGTAACCATACCACCAAGTCTCTTTGCAGCATCTTTCAGACTTCCAGCAAAATATTGTTGGAGAACCTCTAGACTAATTGTTTTCTCTGCCTTTCCGCGTTTCCTCTCTGATGGCTTTTTTGTCTCTTTCTTTTCTGGATGGGAAGCAGGAGTTTGTCTTTTGTCTGCTTGAACAGCACTGCCTCTGTAGTTTATGTCATCCAAGTCAAACATCAACTCGTTCTTTTCTGAATCAATTTCCCCAATGTGTACTTCATTTGGCAACGCATTATCATCAGGAAAATATTTTATAGGCTGGGGCATCTGAATGCATTCAAGTCTCAAATCAAGTTTCCCATTAGTAGTGGCTTGAATCATCTCTACAAATCCTTCGTCTTCAAGGTCCATCCCAGAAGCAACCTTAAGAGACTGGAAATCCTGCTTCATTGTTGACAATATGGAGCCTAACAGAGTCTTCTGTTCGTGACTGTCTGTGATGCTAGGGGGCAGAAAAAATTCCAGAATATATTCATCATCTCCAGTATAACTGCTCCGCAAGAAGATTGCAAAACAGCTGGTTAATCCAAACATGCGTGCATAATGTACTAGAGGATACTCATTCTTGCTGAACTGGGTGATATCTGGGCAGAAACATGAACTGTGGGACAAAAACGCCCTCCCAGCAACACCCTGGCCCTTTTGTAAGTGATGCTCAAGACAGGCCTCCCGAAAACCCCATATGTGAGCATCCACTACGTAGAATGCCACATCGGTAGTGGACATACAGACTTGGCCATTGCAGTTGCCATCAAAGCTGGTACAACTCTTCTTCAGACCACCGCCATATGTCAGAACACTACGATGCATGCATGGAACCCATGTCTGAGCCAGGGGCAATTTATGAGTTTCACACACCATTGTCAATATCTCCAAGATTTCAGACAGTGCATTTTGGCGACCTTCATTACAAATCTGGTTTAAAAGCCACAAAGTATAAATCTGTGAGAACAGAGGGGGAAGAAATGAAAGAAGGGCACAAGTTTTGTCTGGCTGCTCTCCCAATAATACCAGATTTTACATAAAATATATTGTGACAACTCACCTGTATGCATGGAGGATCCAATATCTCTGAACTTTTTAAATCTACTGCCTGCAGGGAAAACTGAAGCTATGTGACTGGGGAATCTCAAAATGTATTATTTTCCAATCATATATCAAAGTTTTTCAAAGGAAATCCAACTAAAAATTAAAGGATAGCACCAAGATCAATTAGCACATTGAGGGAGATGAAACCCAACCTCAAGTGCCTTGCACACTTTATCAACCTCAGGTGCATAGTTGATCTTCTGTGAATTCATAATGAGCTCAACAACACCAACACAAGACTGTCCAGAAGGTTCAAAGACCGGCAAAGCCAATGTTCCTCGAACATTGTGGCGCTGAGCATGATCAAGCCGTGAATACTCCTTGCTGGAATAATACTGAACATTTGGAGTCCACTCTGGAGATTTTTGTCTGAAAACACGGCCAGGAAGCCCAAGCTCTCTGTTACTCTTGTCGTCCACAGAGAACGTATACATGAGAGAGACCATCCTATACTGATGAAGTCCATTACTACGAGGGTCCAGAACAAAGGGTTGCCCTGAAGTTGTCAAAACATGTTGACCCCTGTACGACACAGGTGCCCAAACCTGGGCTAGAACATGTTGTTCAGTTGATTCTTTGAAATATCTTAAGGCCTGTGTCATTCTCTCTTTAATCATACAATACCCATCTGGGTTGTCAATAGGCATCAATCCCAAAAATGGAGAAGGAAATTTACTGTTATCATCAATTTCCCCTTGGCTTTCGTCTATTGAATTTGGATTAACTGCATTAAGAGAAATTCCAGGTTATGAGAGAAAAAAACAAACTAATGATCATCATCCTGATAGTGCTTAGTGAGTTGCTGTGCTATATAGAAAAGAAAACTGCAAAAAATAAAATGATGCAGTTAATTGGTGAAAGAGCAAGAGCAGCCTACATAGACTTGCAAAATCCTCAGTATTGTCACAAACTTCAAAGGATAGAAAATTTGCCATAAAGATAGAGAAAAGAACACTAAACTTGAATGAAGTCTCCAAATTGAAGAATGTACTGAGTTTGGGTATTAACTAATTATCCATTCGAGGGAAGACAAAATTAAGGCCATCAAAACAGAAACAAATTAATGGCATCACCTTCGTTCTTCTTAGTTTTTGGCTTTCCCATCTCCCACAGCACTGGAGATCATGTTCATGTTTCATTTCTATTGCTTTAAGTATTGGCTTTTGTAGAATCATTTCTATTGCTTTAAGTATTGGCTTTCAGCAGCTATAAATCTTGAGAATGTGATGTTAGTCTGTTGTGGGTATCCATTGTTTCATGTTGATGCAACTTCTTGTTCTTTATTCAGCTTTTTCTCGAATCTCTAAGTGGGAAATCCAACAACGATTCCTAAGAGTGAATCTTGTACTTTCCTTTTACAGAAGCAAGTGCCTTTTATTTTTTGGTAGATTGCTATATGCTGACATTTTCTTGCGATTTTTATGTTTTTCCAACTCCATTTTATGGAATAAACTATTTCCAGCTATCATGTGCATGGATCCTATTGGGATTTGTTTAAAATGATTTTGGGTTTCTGTATCTATATATATTGATCGTATTTCTTTAGCTATCATGAATGAAACACTAGCCCAACGCCGAGTAAATTTGACTGCTAATTAACCTTGATTCTGCTACTCATGTTAATTTATTGGACGCACTACAGCATCACGGGACCTGCTGCTCTGCCATAAGGAAAAATAATGGAGAATAATAATAAATTCGAATAATCACAAGCTGAAAGTTGAGAGGAATTTTGTCGTAAAAGTAACCCCGATGAGTTGCAAGTGAAAATGACTTTGGAGTGTTTCACGTGATCCAAAGATGACTAATGAAATATTATAGAATTGTTTACAGGAAGAGGGACAGAGCAGGGTAAGAGTATTGAGGACTGAAACTCAAAGTAATCAATGGAGTCGTGGGATAATTTGACTAATTATCCATTTGAAGGAAGACAAAATTAAGGCCATCAAAACAGAAACAAATTAATGGCATCACTTTCGTTCTTCTTAGTTTTTGGCTTCCCATCTCCCACAGCACTGGGGATCATATTCATGTTTCATTTCTATTGCTTTAAGTATTGGCTTTCGTAGAATCATGTTCCCAGAGTTCCAGTTTCTGTGATAGAGATAAACTCATGCCTTGAGAAAATTCTAATCAAATTCAAACACCAATGAGTTTTCAATCCATCAATACAGTAAACAAAACAAAATAAATACCACAGGAATCACATCAAAAAAGCTCAAATTAACCAATCAAAAGCACAAAATATGACCATAAGAAAGGCAATAAAACTTAAACACGTAAAAGAAAACCCAACATCAACTCTCTTTCCATCTCTCTCTCTCTCTCGTCTCCACATTCACCACTACACAAAGTCACAAACTTTTCAATCTGAGAAAGTACGAGGAAAAAGTCAAATCTTTTCTAAAACAAAACCCACCAAAAGAAAGCTAAAATTACAACCTTTTCACCTCTTCTCAATGGAAGCAAGCAACTAGCACTTAATACTCTTCATTCATTCAAGCAAAACACCAAAGTTCAAGCAAGAAAAAAAAAGACAAAAGGAAGGAAAAGAAAATTAAGCAAAACAAGTGACTAACTTGTGAGGAAAATAGGATAATCAGACAAGCGGGGGGCAGCAGGGGATGCCTGACAGGCAGCAGCAGTAACAGCTAGTCTATCATCAACGGCATCAGAGAAAGCCCAAAGAGGAGAACAAGGCTGTTCAGTAGAAGTAGAAATAAGAAGAGGAGACATGGGGTTTGAGGAAATAAAAGAGATCTGATCTAAAGGAAAAGAGTTATCGAGATCAAAATCCAACTCCATTGACTTCACTCCTTCTGGCTCACCTCCACCTCCTCCTCCTCCTTGACCTTCTGTTGGTTTTGGCATTTTGTTTCGTTTCTTTAAGATTGTGAGTAGATTATATCAAAGAACCAATGGTTTCACTTTCATTATGTCATTGGAAGATATGATATGGATGATGATGCATTTTCCTTCTTTCGTCGGGGGGAGAGAGAGACAGAGGAAGTGGGGTCAAAAGGCAATATTTTTTTGCAGGATAATGGTTTATGGAATCCATCAATGGGGGCTACTTGCTCAGGGAATGCCAGTTAAAATATGGAGCGACCATTTTCCAATTCACTTCTACTACTATTAGAACCTAGCCAGACAAACACCATACAAGTCGCCGCATTTCCTAATTTAAAAGGATTGATTTGCAAATTAGAGGTTCTCTCCTCCTATTTACTTTTATCTATTTTTTATATGATTTAAATTCTATTTGGAGTTCTAAGACAATTCCAAACACCAGAATTAATTTAATCCTTGGAATTGAGTTAAATTCCAAACATTCCAAACAGCTCGATAGTGAAATAACGTTTAAGTTTCCATGATTAAAGGGTTTTTTATTGCATGTTATGCATTGTAATAAATCTTAGGACCAATGACAAGACAAGAAAGACAACAAAGTAAGCAATTTAATGATCCAGAAAGGGGGGAAATCCATATATGCTCTCACCAAACTCTAAATGAGTCAAAATAGTTTTTTTAATTGAACCCTCAATAAATTAAAAAAAAATATAATCCCAATTAGGTCCTTTGTGGGGGATGTAATGATGTATCAATTCTTTTCGTCCAATTACCTATTTTATGCAATAAAAAAATGGTTGTTTTGAAGATAACTTAACACTTCAAGGTAAGGAATTACAAATATTTTAGGTTCTGTATCCAGATTTGTTAACTTCCATCTAAATTACGTATGTCAAGGAATGAAAATGGCATTGTTTGAAGATAACTGAACAAAATCTATCAAAAAAGTCAGTCATTTTAAACACAATTAAGGATTTTTTTTATTGGATGGGGACCTAATCACGAAACTATTTGTTTTAGGATCCAATTGAGAATGGCTTATAAATTTGTGGCCTGAACGAGATTCTCTAGAGAAAAAAAAAGCTTTTATAATGTCAGGAATCAATTATATAAATTACTCTGAGAATAATTGGAAAAAAAAACCCTTACGTCTCAATTATTTTGGCTTTTCATGACCCTCTCCATATTGTATGTTGTTACATCATTGCTTTTATTTCTTATATTAAGCAAATGACATAGAAGGAGTAAAAGCCAAACTGTGAGTGGAAGCACTGCTTTCTTCAAATATCATATTTATAATATTCAAGTGTCAGCTTAATTATATATTTAAACAAAGTCTTAATTGTCCTTGTTGCTTAATCATGATGACTAACATATGATTTATTCACGCCCAGCATTGTTCAACAAAGTGCTCTAGCCTAGTGAACTTTACAGATGATTGAAATTATTTTTTAAAATATTTTTTTATTTAAAAATATATTAAAATAATATTTTATTATTATTTTTTAAAATAATAAAGAAGTCCAGAACTAAAATGACAGGTAGACAATAGAATCGATGGAAACGATTTGCATTGACATGCAGCCCGACATGAAGTCCAGAACAAACAGACTAGCTAGATGCGTGTCTGATCAATATCTCTCGTAAGTTGATGTGGGTACCAGCACTCAAAAACATCCCAATCACAGCAATTTCAGCCAAGAAAGATAAACCCTAATTATCAAGACATTATCGTTCATACTTCATACTTAGCAATTATGAAGGTCCATGAAGACAGCACTTTCATGACATCTAATGGGTCAAAAAGAGGCAAGTTAAAATCTTAAATGGAGAAAGAAATTTCAATGGGCAATTGAATTTGCCTTTACTTAATCATCAAGGATGATCAACCCATCCCTGATAACTTGCAAGTTAACTAAGTTAGATTCATTTTTTTTAATTGATTATTTTTTAATTTAATTTTTTAATATTGAATTGGTTAAAAAATATTTTTATTTTCTTCCTATGGAGTTATCCTGCTCTTCTAACCTAATTTTAGTACTTGGACTCGATTTTTTTTTTCAATCTAATCTTTTAATACTGGGTTGATTAAGAATTGAGCTCTACACTTATTTTTATTTTCTTTCAATACGATTATCACATTCCTATGACCTCGGTCATAAGTTATGTCGGTTATCACATTTATTCCTAGATTGACTGAGAGTTAACTTGAGTTATTAGGATCTCCTTATCGAGGTAATATATTTGATAAGTTAACTTGAGTTGATCCAAATCGATTTTATATGTTATTGTTTTAATATTTAAAAAAGAATATCATCTTGATTTATTCTAGTTAAATTATATTTTTATTAGTTGTTTGTTTTATTTTGTAACCTTTCAAGTCAATCATATTGATCGGGTTAATCCCAAATAGTTTAAGTTTTCTCTCTTCTAAAAAACACATTAACAATACTTAAATGTATTTTCATTTCAAGAAAATTTGATCCAATACGTAGCTTAGCTTAGCTTACGGGGAGCAATAAGATTGGTTGGAAAACCTATTGATAATCATACAGAAGTATTTGATGTCATCTGTATTCGAATACTCGAGGGTCAACAAGCAACATGGTATTATTGGAATACACACCATTATAAAAACAATTTAGCAAAAAGCTGGCTTAATGGTTTGGGCTAGTGGTGCTCCCCACCTAAACTAATTAAAAGACTATGAAGAATCCTTTAGAAAGATGTTCAATAATTAAAGAAAATGATTGTATTATATAATATCTAACAAATATTACAATAACCTCGTTCCAGTACTTTTAGAGGGTCAACATATTTTGATGGCAGACTCATGGGGGTTAGATTGTGATTTCACTGTAATTGGATAGAGCTTCAAGTAAATAAAGTTGCCTGAAAGTTATCAGTATGGCCGGAGATTAGTCATGGCATTGACAGATATCATTTACTCGCATTGAAAGCAAGTGAGATGAGCTGCTTCTGGGCTGGAATGGACATAATTTTAGTCTTTAATGGCCTAAACTATACGCAAAGGAGTAATTTTGGGCTCGAAAAAACCTTCCGAGCTTTCTCTGTTTCTCTTCAGACTCGTGAAGAGACAGACTTCGTTTATTTTTGGTCAAGTGGGGAGTAAAATAAGCAGATCAACATAAGATAATTGAAGTCAATCATGAGGTAGGTGACCAAAACAAATCAAACCTATAAGGGGATACATGGATGTGTCACGCTTTAGAAAGGGACCTTGTAAACCAAACTAGCACAAATCTAGAACATGCACTCGAGAAAGAAAAAAATGCCCTGATTCCGTCCGGTCAAGTATTTGAGAGGCAGAAAATGGGTATCTCTGTGCGTGTGTATACACACACGTATATGACTCCATGTGTATCGACAAGAAGTTTTCTTAAATGAATAGCAAGTGTAATAAAAGCTTTCAGAAATTTACATATAGTGAGATCTTGATATCAACAAGGGTAATCACCTCTCCTGTACCGCGTGTGAAAATACATGAGAGGCTATAGTCTTGAACTACACAATGCTACACTTCTGTGCTAACACAATGCTATATTACAACTACTGCTTTCTCCTTTACAGCATGCCCCTCTCAAGATTATCTTGCACCTTGAACGTGTAAACTCGGAATCTCCTGAAGAGATGCAATGAAGCCTTCAATAACTGTCCCATACATGAAAAGTGGAAAACCTTTTTGAATTCGATGTGGTCTTGGATGCATTTAACAGGATCGTTCATCCACAGCTACAAGGTTGGGCTTCATAGATGTTAAAAAAAAAAACTATTAGCCTGTCTAGATGCCATTTGCTAACTAGCGTCTTGGTTTTTGTTGGGGAGGGTATCCAGTCCCCGCTCCAGGAGGGTCTTTCCTTCTCAGGTGATGCTGCTGATGGGGCTGGGCAACACCACGAGGCATAGGGATGTTACCAGGATTCATTCCACCACCCATCCCTGCCTGAGATGCGAGATTATAAGCCGCCATGCCCTGAGTTTGCATTCTCTGCATGCCCATAGCCATTGGTCGAGGTGCAGATCTGCTGTTAACTCCATGAGCACCTGGTATGCCTCCAGAAACTGCATTTCCAGATGATACTGGCTGTGGAGGTTGAAGGCTAGTTGTCCCTTCAAAATCTGTATTCGTATCTACTGGACGAGTAGGATAATTGATGACTTTCTCTCCAGGTTGAGAGGGAACCAGGGCATTACGTCCAGGGAGAGGTTCGCTTCGAAAATAATCATGCTCTAGAGCTTGTGCAGCTGTTATACGCTTTCGAGGATCATATTCTAGCATCTTAGAAAGGAGGTCAAATGGAGCACCTTTTGGAGGGAGAGGTACAACACTATGCAGCCCAGTATTCTCATACTTGTGCCCTTGGATATGCTCCACGTCATTGCGCCAATGTGGAAGGCTTGCAAGTGTTGGCCATTTTTCCAGTGTAGGATGGCCTAAGACCTTAAATATCTTGTCAAGTTGATCGAGCTGGAAAGGATTTGGTATTGATTTGGCTTCTGCCCCTTGAAAAAGTGGCTTCAAAGTCAGAAGTTCAGCAAAAATGCACCCAACAGCCCACATGTCAATAGCACTTGTGTAGTGCTTAGCCCCAAGAAGCAACTCAGGTGCACGATACCAAATGGTTACCACAACACCATTATCAGACAACGGCTTCAAGGGAGCTTGATATATCCTTGCAAGACCAAAGTCAGCAATTTTGACAACCCCATGTTCCTCTCCCTCACCCATAACTAAGATATTTGATGGCTTTAGATCTCTATGCATGATCCAGTTACTGTGCAGATAGTTCAGTCCATTGAGTAGCTGCCAGAGCAATGATTTAACAGTGTATTGGTTGATCAAATTGTTACCCTTGTCTCTGTGATGCCTGATGATTTCATAAAGGTCATGTTCAGCGTAATCAAAAGCCAGATACAGTGACATATCAGTATGATTAATGTGCACATTCACAAGCTTCACAACATTCTCATGAGTAATTTCCCTAAGCAGCATGATTTCACGGATGGCAGTGGGAGAGACGCCATCGCCATCCTTAGACTGCTTGAATTTCTTGATGGCAATGGACTTTCCACGATTTGCAGTAGACTTGGTTTTTGCCAGGAACACGAGACCATAAGTTCCTTCACCAATCTTGCCAATAAGATTGTACTGTTGCAGCCACTCTGGCTTCTCACTGTTACTGCTGCTTCTATTATTGCCATCTCCCATGGTTGCAAACCTTCTTTGGCTGCCTGTCCTTACAAATTAGGTTGCCACATTGGCATTGAGATTGAAAAGAAAAGGACACCAGTCTCCTGCAACAGCTTATAGTGTAAGACCCCCTGAAGTTAAAAGGCAAGGACTCACTGTCATGAAATTATTGAAAAGGTAAGAAAAAGAAACTGAAATCTTTGGAAATATGAATAGATGATATATTGACAATATTTCACAGTTTCTCTATAGCTCCATGTTCGAAAGCATAATGATTACTTCAATAAGAGATTTCTGGAAATAACAGTTCAAAATGATTCGGCATCTGCGAAGTGTTCAAATCTCAGTGAAACCTCTCCCTATCCAACAACTACTTGGAACACTATGTCCACAAACCCCACCATCTCATTTCAATCTTATAAATCAAAGTAAGACACAATAAGATGACAGAAGAAATAACGTTGCAGAGATTTTCAGGGTTTCAGTTGCAGAATTAAAGCGCTGCCAGAATCACGCAAACTTCTTTTCCATAGAAATGGATTAAATTTCAAAGCAACTTTGGTCATTTTTCTAGTGACTTGATGAGCATGTGAATTGCATCGGATTAATCCACATGCTCCACCGATTGTGTGCCCCGTCAATTCCCCTGTGTTTCATTCTAAACTTGTAATACATGCATTATTTTCCATTCAAAATTCCCACAAATTTGAATCTTCGTAAAAGACATGACCAGCCTGCTTTGAAGTCTTCGGCTTTACAATAACAGACTCTTCCAGGGAAAAAAAAACTAATCTTTAAAACTGAAACCATGAAAGAACTAAGTTCTCAGTTCCTAACTAGTAATAATACTCAGAAGAACCAAAAAAAGCACTCTCAATAGCTAAAAACATAAAACTGAATCCCACAAACCAAGCCCAGAACTCAGCCAATATTGAATGGTCAACAAAAAGCTAAGAGATCAACATAAATGAGAGAGAGGAAACTACTTGAGCAAATAAAATAAAAAAACTACCTGTCGAGCTGAAATTGGATCAAAGTCAACACCTTTACTACCGCTCAATAAAACCCAGATCTCTATTACGGTCTCAAAGCGTCAAAAAAGGCAGTGCGTTTATGCTATTGAAAAGCTCGCATAAATCAATATGCCATGTCCTAACTCCTATGTCTTGAGTCGGGATTTTTTTTTTCTATACAGGGAACTCTGGTGTAGTGCGGGCTTGCTGGTTTGGAACGCAAGGTCCTGTTTGGTCAAGAAAATAAATAATCAATTTATTTTTAGGGGGGAAATAGTATTGCACATGTGTCGTCACTGAATTCATCTTTCATGTTTTTCTTTTATTCTCCTTTTGGATAAACACATTACTTAAATTTGGAAATTTGGTTGACTTTTTTTTAAATTATTTTTTATTTATAAATGTATTACAATGATATATTGTTTATTTTTAAAAAATTATTTTTTGATATTAGTATATGAAAATAATTTTAAAATACTAAAACATTTAATATAAAAAATAACAATATTTTTTAATTTTTTTAAAAAACTATTTTGAAAAGCAATATCAAACAATATTTTATAATAACATATAGATATCTAATTTCTGACAAGATAGAAGAAGGTGTTAGGTATTTTTTGATATCATAAAATTTGTTCATTGACGAGTGAAACTTTATGTATGCATTTAATAAAATATATTAAAACATATATGAATTAATAAATCATATAAAAAACCATTGTGAGTGCTAATTAAAGATTTAAAGTAGAAAGTTTATCATTCTAATAAGAATCAAAACATAAATGAATATTCAAATATTTGACCATGATTATCAATTTTAGTTTATATATATGTGTGTATATATGTATGTATGTATTATTTATCTTGGTGGTTTATTATGATTGTTAAGTATATATGGATTTTATTCTTTATAAATACATCATGTAAATATAAGGAAAATTTTTAAAAAATAAATTCTTTAAAGTATTATGAATATTTGAAAACCATCAAAAGAATAATTACTATTTTAAAAAATAGTTAAACCAGATAATTAAAAAATGAGAGAAGATATTAATTAAAAAAAAACAGAAATTAATAAAAGAGCAACTATGATGGACCTAAAAGTTTAGTCCCGCATTATTTGTTTTTGTTTTTTTTTTTGAAAAAGAAGATGATGACAAGCTGTTTATTGAAGAATTGTTTTAAATAAAACAGACTACTTGTCGTCTACAACAGAATTCAAGTTTAAAAATCTTTAAAATCTAAATTTTAACTTATTTTCACTTTTAAAAAAAACTATAAAAATATCATAAGAACCTCAATAAATTTATTTTTAACCCCAAAATACCAAGATTATTTTTTTTATGGTTGAAGCGCCATTAACCAAATATTTTTCTCCTCTATTTTTTTTGTTAAGTTTATCTTCCCTTCCCCAACATTTAAGGACTAAAATATGATAAAAATAGAATTTCAAGGATCAAATTAAAGTTTTATACTCCCTTTGAAAGTAAAAAAAAAAACTCATTATCTTAACAATATCTAGATTTATTTATTTTTTATAACATTTTAAAAACAAATTGATTCCACCCCTCGCATAACATGGGTAAATAATCTGCTCTAATAAGTTATTTATCCCAACATAAAAGAAAAAAAAAGTTATACTCACTCTGTTGGTGATGATTATTAATTAATCAGATAATAGCATCCGAATTATAAATAGGGGGGGGCTCAAGAAACTGAATCTGGGTACAAATTATACAGTCTGTCTGTTGTTTCCTATCATGCATGATCTCCATTTATTTTTTGTTTCAAATCTCATCCAAATATTTATACATGGAGCCTTCCTTCCTGGACTTGCGCATGCTGAGCAAGGCCTTAAACAGGCGTTTGCTCTTGCCAGAATTTTGCTGCTCACTATCCTTTGCCATGTCCCTTTCAGAATACGTTGACAAGGAAACTGATCTCCGAGGCTCAGATGGATACTGCAGTAAATGAAATTAATTAGTGAAAGAACCATGTTTATTTCAGCCCAATCTCATTTTACGTTCCATATTCTTTGTCATGGTTGCGCTTACCCTTCGTCGTGTTCGTGCATCAGTAAAATTTGAAGATACTGGTCTCTTGAGAGGAGATCCAGAACGTATGAGCGGAAAGTGGTGAGGAGAGGATGATCTTCTTTCTGGTTTAAACGGATAGAAGAAATTATAAGAAAAAGTCACGCTCACTGCAACTTCGTCTAGATAAAAATAATAAGAAAAAGAATTCATTCGCACAAACCAGGTTTGCTGTTGTTTGAAGTCCTTGTGATCGTAAACGTTCCTTGTCTGGAGTAGAGTTGTGGAAACGGTGATTTAGAATGCCTTCCTCTGCATTAAAATTAAAAATTGAAGTCCTTGGTCATGGCGGAACTGGCATGGCAAGATGATCGGTGATATCAAATATATCATCAAGATTACCTGATGGAAGAAGGAGCTCCTTTGATTGTTGCATGAACAGCTTGGTATAACAATCACACAAGGAAATAATGAGTTTGAAAGAGGTTTTCTGGATCATAAAAACCTGGTGTTTCACTGGTTTATTTTAAGCACTCCAGGGGAGGAAGTAGCATACCATTTTTTAACTCAAGCAAGCTCTGTTCAGTACTAGGGCTTCTACTGTGATAATTTGATTTAGTACGGCTATATGCATCCATGCTCTCCTCGTCAGCTGAGCAGAAAATTTCAGTGTCACAAACATCTTGAAATATTGGAAATGCAGCGAAAAAAATGCAGAAGAAAATAGGAGAGGTAAAATATTTGCCTGGAAAAATGTACCGCTTGTGGTGCTTTGGAGTTTTTATTACCACTGACTGCTGAGAAAGGCCACCGTGGTTGATATATTCTTGGCATGCTTCCAGTCTCTGGGGCATGCCACGTAAAAAGGTCAACTATTGAAGTCTAAGACAGTCTGACATGATTAGAATTCCATTGCAGACAAGTGAATGGTCCCAGAAAGGCAAAATAATTTCATAATAAATGGTTTCACGAGCATGCTGAGATAGGCTTTCAGCACTGTCCCAAAAGAACCTGGACATGAATCTTAATTGTATTCAAGAACGTACGATGAAGGGATAAGGAAAAGGCGGAAGGGCGGGTACCTGTTCGATGCAAAAGAAACGAAGCCCCATTTCTGAAACTTCACCAATCTTTTGATCTAAATATCTGTTAGTATTGTCTGCTACAGAACCCAAGTGGTCAACCGTGCTGACCAAAGCTTTGATGGCATAATCTTTCAAGGTCTCAACCGCTCTGCGTTGGGACAAAGCCGGTGGCCGGAGACAATTAGCATAACCATGGCATGTACGAAAAGGGATTGTAAAATTGACTCACATTTGTTTCTGGTCCTCTTTGTAGTAAGCTAATTCAAAATAATCGGCTGCTGAGTATAGCTGCTTCCTAAGGTTCTTAAAGTCCTAATCAAAGAAAACAACTTTTATCAAAATTAAGGCAATTTACTTGTACAATCATCTCTGAATTTCAATTAACTGTTGGAGTTTTCTGTAGCTAAAAAGACACATAATCATGATCCGCCACATGGATCCACTAATGAGAGAATTTTACAGGATTGAGAGTACCTCGAGAGTATCAGAAAAGAGCAAGCTCTGCTTCATGAAAAGTTCATCATGATTAGAAGGTTCTTGAGGACCATTTACCGTAGAGGATGAGGTCTTACTATCCATGACAATGAAACCTGGCTCTTTTTAGCTGCCAAATTAATCAAAAACCACATCAACATTTAAGACTTTCCTACCTCTAATTATTTCATGAAAATACCACCACCATAACACTACCTGTCCTTGACTCTAGAACAAGAGTGTAGTATACAGAGATAGAAATTAAGTCACAAAAATATATTTCCAACTAAAGATTATCTGGCACTGAAATGGAGAAACCAATAATTCATATTCTGAGACTAAATGATTTCCTGGAATCTGTGCCTACAAAACTCTTCATCAGCTGAACATACAGTATATTGTCATTTAGCTTAGTTGAGTTGAGGACTCTGATTCTGAAACTAAAGCAATCTGACTGAAAGCTTCAAAACTTTTATTTTCCTGTTTGAGGTTGTAAGCCAATTATCAGAGAACATGATTACCAACAGAAAGTGGACTAAAGAGATTCTAAAACCAGAAAACCTGAGATAAAATTTATCCAAAACTCTCCATATTGATACTGTCAGTTAGATATCGATCCTTATCATCTTTAAAAAGGGAAACGTTCATTGAATTCTACTGTTCCTAACAGCACCAGTACTGTAATCACAGAGGTAAGTTCGAGTTCTTTATGTTCTCTATCAGAATAACAGCCTAAAACATCTTTTTTTTTTCTAAAAAAAAAGAAAGAATAAATATTGGAAAATAACAGAGAAGAGGACAGGATGGATAGCAGAAAACATAAACCATAAGAGAATGAGACAGCGAGGTAACCTGGTCTTCCTTGTTATAATTAATCTGGAACTGGAAATTCAATCCCAAATCCACTCACTATTTCTGATGTACCTCCAAACACTGAAAAACAATGAAAACGAAGTAAAGGGCATTACACTATATAAAGCCTCTTGACTTGCTTTCGACTAAAAACATAAAATGATAGTGAAATTATTGTCTTAGAAAAATATCAAAGTATGCATGCCGTAAGAGAAAAAAGAGGGAACAGTTATTACTGGAAGGAGACAGATCAACATCCATCTGTGCAAGAAAAGATTGTTTTTGTAGCTGAAAGCTGAACCTGTGTGTTACTGAAAGCAAGATACCAACAGCTTGTATATGCAATTTGCAAAGAAAAAATGATTTATTTTACCTGCTGCTAACCGAGGTTGCTTCTTCTTCTTCTTTTTTAATCAGGAATTAGCCTCATGTCAACCATTTGGCAAGTGAAAAACAAGTAGTGGCTGCATCATTAAATTTCTTTTTAATAAGATTCCTCCGATTTGGTAATGGTTTTTTTTTTGGCTCGCAAGCCAGTAGGTCAGTGGCACCTTATCAAGGAAATTATAAACATAAAAATGGTGTTGGTGACGAGCGAAATGGTTTTCAGGCTTAGAGTTACGTCTCAATTACTGCCCATTTGAGGCTGATCAAAGAATCTTAACCATAAAAATAAGAGCAGGTGATATCTAACAAGTAACGAACTCACCCATGACGTTTAATCAGGAAATAGCATAGCACTTTTCTATACATGTTTTTGCATAGGTTTTCAGGGAGTATTTCCTCTCTCCTTGGCCGTTCTTTCCTTTTCTTTTCTGGGATGAATTAATTAGAGAAATAACACCATTATTAAAACAAACAAAAAGGTTGGATTGATCATTGTGTTGCGAGCACAGAGTCATTGTAGTGAACACGAGTAGTATAATTACTATTTACACAATAATAAATAGATCATTATCATCTTGAATAGAGTCTAGAACGTCCTTTTCTTTTTTAATTGTACAGTCTAGGATGCCCCTTGAAAAAGCGCAATAAATTTATTTCGGCAACCCGATCGCGAAGGGAAATGAACATGTGCCCCGACACACCATGTAAAGACGTGGGAGATACAGCAAGGAAAGATGGAATTCCCTCCTGGACCAAACAGAGCAACAGTTATAATATCAGTGAATTCTTTTTCCAGAAGCAGCTGCAGTATTTCATAAGTTGCTATCAGTTTCGTTAATGGATCACAATATTTCACCTTTTTTGTTGCAGGATTATGTTTCAATTGGGAAATTAGCTCATCTAGCACAGATTAGACAAGAAATTCCTCATTGGTATAGCATTCCGAGGTAAGATGTTCCATTCTTTGGTGGGTGGAGGAATGATAATCTTTCAAGAAATTCCTCTCTTGTTGACTGATAGAAACATCATTCGTAGTAGTTACCTACAAGAATATATTTTTTTTTACTAGGATTTGACCCGAAAGGATAATATTTGGAGTGAACCCATTTAATTGAATTCAAGGAAGACCGGCAAGGGTTATTAAGATATTGGCCAAGTCACCCCTACAGAGCGTAGTAGTTGAGGGCTCGTTATCTGGAGTTTGTACTGATGTGATTATGCTTTTTGGTCTGATCGTTACATTTCAACAGCAATTATTCGATCACGGTTGAGTTTTTTGAATGGCCAGCATACACTTTCTGTACCCCCCCTGGAAGACAAAAACTCCTGGTTGACTTTAGAGTTCCGATAGACAGCATTAAGTTGAACCACTAACGCCTACACAAGCACCTTCAAGTGTGATTTTAAATTATCCGACCAGGAGAAATGAGATCTCAAATTCAAGTCCTGCCTTGCCCAATTCATGACTTGCCTGAAAAGCAAAATAGCCCAATAGCTCATCAGAGCTCAGACACACACCTTAATAAGCTATCACACGATTTGTTTTTCGTTGAATACTAGACGCCTGATTGCCGTGGGCACAAGTTCACGGGCGAGTCACCTGACTAGCCGGGGCATATGCATTGGTCAATTATAGACCCCTGCCCTTTTTTCTAGCTCTGCCGTAACCCAGAAACACAATGGGCATAAACAATTGTTCTGTCAATTTTCCTAATATATATGCCCCTTCATAGCGGGCTTCTTTGTGTGTGTGTGTTGTGGGGGGGCGCCGGCGCTGTAAGGGTAGGGTAAATTTTGATAGCAGCATGAAACAGAATGAATGTCAAATTGTGAAATCAAACGTGAAATATACTGGAGAGTTACAAATCAAGTGAGAAATGCTGATACTGTAGGCCTCTGGAGTGACCCAATTGAACTACAAAAGATGGCAACTGAAAGTTATATCCTCAAATGAAATAGTTCCAGGTTGAAGACTTGAAGTTTTGTCTCCGAAGATATCTGTTACACAATCCGCTCCAACTCTCTAGCATAACTCAATGTCTGGTTGATGAGTTGAAGAGATGGTATTTCCTTGCAGGGGGCAGATTCTTTTGCCTTCTGGAAAACTACAGAGCCATTCTTTATCTCCCACTCAGGATGCTCCTGCATTAAGCAACAGGACATGTCATATTTATGTTGATCATGAAAGTAAATCTGATAATGGAAAAATAGGATGTTCCGTTCTTGATCTAAGCACCAAAGGAGATGGAAAACAATATGAGCACCTTGCTTCGTTTTGTCAAATACCCCAAAGCACCACCAGCATCACTTGGTGAGCTAAAACAGAGGGCCAGTTACAAGATCTGAAGTAGTGCTAAAGGGATTTCTTATCTAAGTTCATATAATTTTTAATCAATCTAAAAAATTAAATCATTCAAATCCAAAAGCTTGGATGTAAAAAAAAACATCAGTGCAGAAGAAACCAGTACCTCCTTGATGTACTCCAAAAGCTCATTTTCAGAAGGAAAGAGCAACACCTGACAGGCATCACTTATAGAAAGATAGTCATATGCCTTCTCACTGCATCCAGCTATTTCATCCCTGGAGGTGATACAGTAGAAATCAACTAATAAGAAAATAGAAGGAAAATGCAGTGTGCTAAATCCATTCATAAAGGATGATAGGGTGAGCTTCAGCTTCTAACCAGGAATTCTAATGACAGATTTTCATCGCATAGTTGCAAGATGAGATTTTAGTTTACACAAAGTAGTTGAAATGAACAAAATTCCCTGTTTTCAAACTTGAACTATGCATGACCTAAGAAAACAATGAGCCATGGTGCAAGACATGTGCAAGGAAACTTACAAAAGATAGTTTACATACTCCATCAAACCAAAAAAATATTAGATAAATCAAATTGAAAAGAAAAAAAAAGGACCATGGCAAAAACTTTATGGAATGGAGCTTATTGTTAGAAAGGAAAACTATATTGATTGATTAAGTTGACACTTTTAAAGAGGCATTACAAATAGAAATTAATATTAAAACTACAGGCAAACAAGCAAGTTTTGAAGAGAAACTCATTTAGAACAAAGATGGAACACATGCACCTTGAAAACAATGAACTTAACAACAACTAAAAGTACATTAATTGAGCCCAAGTCTGGTCTAGTAGGTTTGCTAGAACTGACCATTTTCACCTAAACATGGATGTTTCCAACACCTAGAAGGACATTAATTGAGCCCAAGTCTGGTCTAGTAGGTTGCTAGAACTGGCCTTTTTCAACTAAGCATGGATGTTTGTATGCCCTCTGGAAGAAAAAATCTATCTATCTTACCCTTTTATTTAGGGTGAGGTGGTGTGCCCATAAACAAATATAATTTCCAGGAATGAGTTCTCACTGACTAATCAATGGCCACTTGGCTATTACTATAGAGTATGAAGAAATTACCTCACAGTCTTCGCCAAGAGATCCATAAAATAATCATAACTCTTGTATGGCACATTATGTTTTGCAGATAACACGCGATTGTAAGCCCCTTCCATAAAGGACTGCTCCAACTCCACAGCATGCTTGATGCAAGGATCCTCCAAAGCAGTAGGGGAGAGCAATTCCAATTCAGTATGGAATTCAGCGATTCTATTTTGGACTAAGAGTCTCAAAAGGTTGAGACCCAGGATCATATACTCCTGAGGAGATTGGGGAAGACAGCTACTGCTCCATCAAAAAACAAACCACGAAAATCAAGCTCTGATATTATACCACTCAACATTGGCAAATAAAGAAGAGATAACAGCAAATTCTTCCTTGTCTGTGCTACACGTGTTCTTCACTAATAATGGTTTCTTAGTTAAGACCTTAGTAATGTTTAATACATAAAAACCAGATCAGTTAATAAAAAGGAAAAAGCTTATAGAGCCAAATCAACAACTATAAAAGCAAACCATATAGTATTTTCTACTCTGAAATGATACAAAAGGGAGGTAAATCGAGTTCACAAATTAAATGAAGCCTTGAAACAAAACTCGAAACATCAAACAAGCTGTGTAGGAGAGCTTATTTGTTATGAGCCTTGTGCAACAGTTCCATTCCTTGGTTTGCACTAGGTTGTAAAAACTGACAAATTAAGAATAAAGTTAATTATCCTATCACAGTAAGGGTATCTATGTCTGATACCCTACATGTAATAATACTCCACACTGACTAAAATCAAGCAAATTAATGAAGGTGCTGAGACTATGAGGTGCTGAATGTCTCGTCAGAGTTCAGACTCAGTAAGCAATTCAAGTCACCATTCTCTACCAAACTATGGAAACAAAATTAACAATGCATGCGGTTTATATCAGGTAATTTATAATAAAAACACTACCCCAAGTACAAAACCAAGCATGTAAGCATGATTCCTTGAAAACCGAGACCAATCGAAAAATTACCCGGCATCAGTATAATAAGGCTTCAACTGAAAGAAATTCCTTTCAAAGGCCTCCTGATCCCCAATCTTCACACTCAAAAGAACAGCATGCTCATATACATCCCCTGAAATGGCATGCCACACACTTAATAAATATAAATAAATAAAAACCACGCGTCGAAAACAGTCTTATAACCTAAAATCATAGATCATTAAGCCCTAAGTCCTGCATTACAACCCTGAGATCATCAAAAAATAAGGAAAAAAACCACAATATTACTTGCTATTGTTAATTCTTTATCAGCATCAGGTGTGTTTTCAAACAACGGCGGCAAGCTTCGAAATCCTGTCAACAAAACCTGCAGCAAAGAAATATCAAAATTAATTGCAATTAACGCTAATTACTAGTCAAGTCAACTGAAACAAAATCATTAAGAAAGAAAAATAAAAAATAATTGAATTATGCCGAAAATGAGTAAGAGTTAGGGTTTTAAGGTGTGAAGATTAATTGTTACCTTGAGCTGAGAGAGCTGGTTCGTCGAAGTATTGAGATCGTCTCTTGTGCAAGCCGCTTTGAATCGCTCGAATAGCTGCGATACTTCTGTTAGCTTTGGATCCATCTCTCTCCCTCTACCTTCTACAGAAAGAAAAGAATTCTGTGTTTTACGTTTTATTTTATAGGGGTTAATAAGGAGTTTTGGTTCGGGTGATATCTTGACCAGATTGAGTCTAGCCCAGATAAGATGGGCTGGTCTGATATGATATGGGCTGGTCCGGTATGGCTCGAGAAAATTTTGAAAATAATACATAAATAAGTTACGACAATATCCAAAGCGATGATAAATCTACAACGGTTTTTTTTTTGCTCTCTTTTTTGGAGTAATAAGAGGCATTTATTTTTTATAGTTAATTATTATCAAATATTTTTGTTTACTATTTATCTTTTATCTTGACAATTTTGAAATTAAATTTTGAAATTACTTGTTATTATTAAAATGAAGATAATGTTAATGATCTGAATATTGAGTTTTTCTTTTTGAAAAAACATTACCGTCACTTAGAACAATGTTTTCAGGTTAAAAAAATTCAGATCAGCCTACTCCGTATGGTATACCACCAATGTGCACAAAGTTGGCGCAGACAACGCATTTATTATTATTATTATTATTATTATTATTATTATTATTATTATATAGTTTTTTGCCTCCAGTTCTGCTTCACTGACCAGATACCAATAGCTAGAAAAATGGCATCATCTTCTTCCTCTTCTTCACTCCCATCAAATCCATTCCCATTTTCCCATTCATTACCCCTCCTCCCATTATCTCAAACCCTCAAGCCTTTCCGACCGTAAGACCTCAAAACTCCTCTACAAAACACACGGCAACCCGACAACAGCAGTCAAGGCCCAAACTGCAGGCTTCGCGGGTTCGTTTTATGAAGACGGGCTCGGGTCTGTTGACGAACCGGATTCTCCATTTAAATCGGTTACTATGACTGCTGTGGAGGAGTTTGAGACGCCTCCGTGCCCGCCTGGGTTTCGACAATACGAGACTATGGCTGTTTTGAGACCCGACATGTCGGAGAATGGAAGACTCGCTCTTACACGAAGTACGAGGAGGTAATAACACAGAAGCACCCCGTCTAATATTTTCTGTTTCTATTTAGTTCTTGCAGTTTGAAACTTTTATGATTTTGTAGTTGCTTTTGTCTTTAATCCTCAGCGTTCTATAGATGTTGAGATTTCGTTTAGTTTTTTTCTTAAGTAGTTTTTGAGTAATAACGGCAAGTAAATTTGAAAATTTGTCAATGGGCTCCAGCATTTTTGAAAAACTGTTCAGAGGATAACTAATAGGGTAGTGATCGAGGCCAGTCGTCATTCTTTAGGTGGTACCAATCACTGCAGTCGAATTGCTTTGAGTTGAATTGCTCTTATTTTTGTGACAGTAATTTGTCAAGAAAAATATTGGCTTTTAGCATGCGTTGAAAATTGGCAATGTTTCTAGGCCAAATTGCTTCAGCTTGACTTGTATCTGGAGAGACAATGTTTTCAAATTTAGTGAACTAGCAGATGGGTCGGCCTGATGATTTTGTATGTCAGTTAGTTTCAACGCCTTGCTGAATAGGATCTGGTGTTACACAGATCTTGCAATGGATGGTCCAAGTTCCAGTACTTGTGCTCGTGTAGTTGACGTTTACATCCAAACTTGATATCTCTGGGATGGTCTAAGCTATACACCTTGTATAAGAAAAAAAATGTCGAATAAGATCATTATATGTTACGAGTTGTGCCCTCGAAACAAATTGATGATAGTGTTGCATTTTTCATTTTTTTTTTTTGTAAATGTTTACTTTAGGAGCTAATTAAGGAAACTATTTAGGCAAGTATGATATTGTTTGCAACTTCCAAATTAAATTAGTGTCGAGAAGCATAATGGTTAGTTATACACTTATTGGACAACCGGAGTTTTACTCACTCATCTTGGCTCACAAAATGTGTTTTCCGCAGGTAGAGTTTCCTCGAATCCAAAAAAAAATAGTCATACACTTACTCCGCACATTCCTTCATTGTTTTTGCTGACGATAATCGTCTTGCAGTTGCTTGTTGCTGGTGGTGGCATGTATGTGGAGGTATTCAATAGAGGGATCATTCCCCTAGCTTACAGCATCAGGAGAGAAAGAAAAAAAAAAGCTGGGGAGTCTAGCACATGCATGGATAGCTTTTATCTTCTCTTCACTTACTTCACAAAACCAGAGTCCATGGGAGTTCATGAGATGAAATTGAACGCCGACGATCATGTTATTCGATCATCCAGTTTTGAAGTGAGAACGAGGAAATACTAATGTTGGTTAGTTTTAGCGTCAATGTAATCTTGTTTGCTATGGATCTTCTTGGATTATAATGATTGAAAACTAATTTGCTTGACTAAAATAATCCGAAATGGCTATATTGGAAATTATACAGGTGCTGGGATGTGGACATACGCTATTCTGCAAGTACTGTATGGCATGGGAAAATTTCACGACATATAAAAGGTAAATTTCTATGTTAAGCAGAATCTTCGTCTGTCTGGTCTGATAATGTGGTGCTTTAAAAATACACTTCCATTGAAATTATTTTAGAATAATTATTTACATATTTTTTTATATACTTAAAATAGCATATCAAAACATCTAAAAAATTATTAACTACCAAACGGGAATGACAATAGCGATTTGAGTTGCCACTGACATCTTCTTTATAGTTTTTCTGCTTCTGCAATCTTTGGACTATACTGCAGCATTCTTTCTCATCCTTATATATTCTAGACGGTTCAGAAAACTCTTGATTTGCTTATTGAATGAAATTTGCCATCTGAAAATCGAATACAGATAACATATATAGGCATTCCCAGTAGATGAAGCAGAAAAGATCCCAATCAGATAGCATCGGGGTCGTCACCTGGTAATTTTTGGGGTCACTTTTCCACTTGTATACAAGAGATTCTGCCGGTGCCAATACGAGGGGATTACTGGGAACAATTGTGACAAATGCGTCGAAATGTACGATCAGAAATATTTTTATAGGCAGAGAATCTGACTAGTAGTGCAGTTTGAGATCTTATCTGATACCCACTTTGTGTGTGAGATGGCTGTCTTCATGATCCACTCACAGCAGTGACATCTTCTCGATTAAAGTAAGGAGCATGCTCACATTGAACCGCAGCAGCTTTCTGGAAAGGATGACAAGTTCCACCAAGTAGGATCATAAAATTATTTCAAGTCGCAAATCATGCAAACCAAGATGTTTACATTTAAGCATTTGGAATTAGCCTATCGAATCAGATATTTGACTTTTTGAAAATGAGATGCTGGATTATGATCTTTGATCAACTGGGGCCATTAGATAGCATTTTTTCATAGAAATTTAAGCTAATAAGTAGATATTAAGACATTATTGATTGATGAGATCATATCTAACTGGGGCCATACAGGATATTTAAACCCTTGACCTTATTATTCAGCTATTTGGTAAATGATCCAGGACATTACCATTCTTCAAAAACAAAAATTTGTTCATTTCGAAAATGCCGTGGTGGAAGGACGGGATATAAATATTAACAGCTACTTTACTCGCGGTTCGCAACAAGTCGTGTATATATATATAATTAGTTATGTAGATTGTTTTATGTATTTTTATTTAAAAAGACGTAAATTGAAAAAACTTATGTAAAGTTATAATTAAATAAACTTGTAAAAAGACAGAAATGTTCTTATGCCATTGACATTTTTTAAAAAGAAAAGGGAAAAAAGTTGAAGACTTTTTTTTAAAAAAATATAAATATTTTTTTATCAACATAAAAGGAGTAAATTAGCTATTTTAATATTATGTAAAAGAAGTAAAAATACATACATACATACCCGTCAATAATCCTTTAATAACTAATCTACTATTAAAAAACGATTAAATTATCCCAAGTCCAAGGCATCTATCTATATATTTTTCAAAAGAAAAATTATAATTTTACTAATGAAATGAATAATGATCTGTGTAGTTAGAATTTTTGTTAATGTTGTCATTATTATTCATCACTCAACTGTTGTTTATGTAATTATAAGAAGTTCGGGCATAAGCATCACCTTTTTTTTAATGCAATCCTTTTTTTTTATTAACATGAGTCCGAAACAGTTTATATGTACTTCAATTAATTTTACAGGTTTTGAAATTGATAACTATATAAATTTTCAGTGATTATCATATTAAAAACTACTTGACTCAAGCTGAAACTATAAAAAAAGCAACAACCTTAATCCAAAACTCTTATCGTTATATTAATATTCTTATAACTAGGTAAACTATTAGATACTTGAAATTCCTTCTTTTATTACAAAAAAATGGCTCTTCCATGTTTTTGTAGCGTAGACCAAAAGCTTTGGCCCCAAGAACCACTTTGGGGTGGGTCTCCTTCCCGTTCCTTGCCTCAACTTCGATTGCAAAAAACAAAACACCACTCCAACTTCTCAAAAATTGAACTCCAAATTGAAGAACAGATCGAATCTATATATATATATATAAAACATTCTTTTTTCAGAGGGTCTTGACAATTAAAAAAACAATTGCAAGATTAGGTTAACAACTTAACATCTAACAACAACAGATATCCATGTCAAGTGGGAGGGTTACAGCCCTAATTATAGATGGCTAGTGGTGTCTTGTATCAATCTGAAGTCGAGTCGAACCCACCTTGCAAACCCCTTTACGTTTTTCGATTTGAAGGTTGTTGAACCAGTGACCTCGCAACCATGAGCCAGGCTCTGCCTTGAGATCTTAGCAAACACCATTCTAAAAATCTTATTTAAGCAAAGATTTGCAAGAAACCACCCACTGCTCAACTCATCTTCTGCAAGTGGTGGGGTCTTCCCGATCTCTCTATGCGCCATTCACAAGTACAAATAGGATGTGGGGTGGTTAGTAATTGCATTAGCTAACCAAATCCTCCATCTTTCCAATTCACCAAACCAATCATTTCTACCTTCTCCCTGTCCGATGAACAGAAAGTCCAGCATTCTTATGGTCTAGGCATTTTAGAGCTCATAATAGTGTTTTAGGTCCCTGATCGAGGAATGAAGACAAACCAGTCTTCAGTGCTCATCAGTGTGAGGACCCATGTTTTAGTGGACAGCATGGGCTTGTCCCATCATTGAAAAAGTGAGAATATATACTGTCATCATGCAAATTTGATCTCAAAAGCTCTAATTTGCTGGCTTCAATTTTATTATCGAAGGTTGCTTTATTAATTAATGTATCCTTTCCCCCCACCTCTTAACCACCTCCAACTCTCTTCGTTCCCTCCATAAATACATTCAGCAAGGCATTTGCAGCGCTTCGATCTATAAAACTTCAACTGAGCTGGTCACTAGTTTCCGCACCAATTCTATTTTGAATCTTGGAGAGTGATGGGTCTCCCTCAATCCCCAGCCCCTTCTCATCTTTATCCTCAGGAACTTCAACTTAAACTTTACCAGGCTTTCATATTTTCAATTCCTATCCTCTTCTCCATCATTCTTTTTCTGTTGTTTTACTTGTTCTACCTCAAAAGAAGGACTTCCTCACTTTCGTCCCCTCCACATATAATTCAAAGGAGTTCCAATCAAGCTACTCCACATGATCATGTCTCCTCTGTAAGCCCTCTTTCCATTTCTCTCTCTCTCTCTCTCTCTCTCATGTACCACATGCATGCAGAAAGTAAATAAAGGAAAGGCAGAAAAGCTGGAGCGTTTCTTTGTTTTCATGTTGTGCTTTTGAAATGGAGCTGTATGCTAAAGCGTCATGCTAAAGCTATCATCTTCAGATTTTTCTAATCTTCTTTCTTGCTTCATTGATTATAATTATAGATTTGTCAGAAGGAAGAGATTATAAACAAGCTTCCAGTTGTCTTATTTGATGAAGAATTAAGGACAAAGGACTCTCAGTAAGTTGTCACTTTACTCAATTTCCATTTAAGATCATTGTTTAACTCATATGATGAGAGCTAGTATTTACCCTGCCCTACAACGTGTACTCAATCTAGGGTTATATTGCAGTAATGATCACCTTCAACAAAGTTTCTCTGATTAATAAACATGGGAAAAGGACCTTGGATAAGTTCTCCCTTTTTACATCCCCCTTAAATTAGAGTCATCCTCAGTAGTAATTATCTAGTAAAGCAGTAAACCCCACGAACCATCCTTCATAGGCTAGCGAGGCAGAAGAGCTTTCACTTTTATATCAGAGGCCACCCAGAATCTCTAATAACACCCACCATTCTCTTAAGGCGCTTCTTGATAAGATCACGGTGAAAAACTAAAATCGCTGTAGCAATTGACATGTATATATGGAGGTAGCAAAGCATGTATGAAAAAAAGTTGGAAACTGTGTATTCCTTCAAGGCTTTTGAGATTCTTTAGAAAAGTTTAATCACTTGACCTATTGAAAAAGACATGAAATGTTAAGTATGTGCAAGATTTTTCAGTTTTTAGAAACCTAAATACCTTTATTAGGGTTATTTTTTGCTCATAGGTCCAACAGTAGTCCTATCTTTCTTGTCCTTCATGGGTCCCAAGCTTGCATTATTTCCAATTGCACTATCTACTTTGATTAGATATTTTTATAAGCTAATGGTTAGCAAAAATTTAGACCCTCCAATAGGCCTTAACCAAGCAAAATGCGAAGGGCATCGAATTCTAATCAAAGACTATCCAAATTATCAGAATTTCTATTGATGCTTCATGTCTATACTTTGTAAGCCGAGACAACTGAAACTGTAAAGTTTTTCTTCCAATTCAAACGCAACAAAGAATCTCTAATTACATCCGCTACTTTCTGAAAGCAAATCGGCACGCAAGCTTGTGCAAGAGTTTTTGATTCTAACAGAAAAAATCAGGGGAATTGATATAGGAAATCTATCTAGAATATTTTAAAAGAAAAGGTGAAGGCTTCAATTGATCAACTGAACCAAATTGAAACTTTTTGGTTGCAGATGCTGTGTTTGCTTGGGCGAATTCGAGATCAAAGAGGAATTGCTTCAAATCCCATCATGCAAGCATGTGTTTCATATTAACTGCATACAGCATTGGCTGTACTCAAACTCAACCTGTCCACTTTGTAGATGTGATGTCATGTTCCCCACCACCAAATTATGTACCAATCCGCCACAATCTGGTGGACCTGTGCTACTGCCGCAATCTAGTGGTGGTGGAAACTCTCACCAGCCTCAGAATATAACACCACAACTGCAGCAGCAGCAACATGTCGGTGCTGGATCGACGGAGCAGCTTGTGATACCTATGGAAGAATCATCATCAAGTGAGGCAACACAATCGAGGGACACTTCCAGGTTACCTGATCAATCCATTTCCATGGAGAATGGAAGGGATTCTTCAAATGGAGAATATGTTGTTCTTCATATCGAAAGACACATTACATGAAGGATTTTTTTGGCTGTATACGTAGTTGAAATCAAGTAGATAGGTAAAAATTCTCAAGGCATGATCAGCAAATGGCATGCGCACGCTTTCAGCTAGCTAGCTGCGTGATTCTGTATTGATAAATTTTTGAAAGGGGTTAGATATCAAAAGGCCGATCAGTACTTGTAATAGTATTGGTGGAATCACAGATGAGATCAGCACTGAACCGGGATCCGGTTTGAGCACATTTCATGTCATTCAATGTAGAGATTACACGAGAAGCATGCGAAAGATGAACATTTTTGCCCCGGAAATATAGTGAAATTTTGTGGTAGCATCATCTTGATCTTTTCAATGGTAGCGTGTATGCTATTTAGGTAATTGGCTGGTTAATTACATTGTAAATATATTTAATTAATAAATAAAATTTATTTATCTTTCATATTTATTGAGTATTTTATTAATGAATTTAATATTTTAATCAATTAAGTTTTTTTTTTTTTCATCTATTGATTAAACCAGACCGAACCGGTTTAAAGGACCAAGTTAGAAAATGGGTATAAATACTGAGTTTTCTTAACCCTAAAGCCTGAATCTAACATAGCCCCCCAGCTTTCTCTCAATCTCTGTCACCTTTCCACGTCTGTCATTTGTTCTTTTCTCTCTATCTTTCATCGCCGTTGCGGGTATCTCTCTCTCTCAGTCCTCCATCACCGTTGCCTGTATCTCTCTCCATATCTCGTTTCTTACTTGCTGGCTGGTCCAGGAAAAAGAGATTTGAAATCAAAGGTCAAAGACACGGTTAAATCTACTTGTATCTATTACCAGTACTGTTTCATTTGTCTAGAGGCAAAGGTAGTTAATATATTTTATAATTAGATGAAATCAGACTGAATTTGTTGATTTCTGAGTAGATTAATTAGTGGTTAAGTGGCTTTTATTAAAATTTCTCAACATGTACTTTTTCTGGCATTTAATTCTCATAACCTTGCTTGGTAAGTGGAAAACTATCTTAATCAGCTGGGCTTTATGGGAAGGTGAGTTTTTGCTTATTCTTGTACACATGCATGCACCTGTATGGTGTGGATATAATACTATTTTAGATCATTGAATATTTCTTCTTTCCTTGTTTTTTTTTCCCATGTAGTCATTTATCATCAGAATTTTCTTCTTTTTTTCAATAAAATTTGCCTTTGGTGCTTGTACAATAATAAGTTTCAGTATGATGTTCATACTGTTGCTAGAGAACTGCAATTTTTCTCAGAGGGATGCTGCAAATCTTGTGGAATGCCTTAGCTTTTCTTGCCGATTGCGTCTACGGTAATTCATAGCTAATCGTTCTATTTACTCTTGCCAGTTCAGTCGTCAGTTTGCTGAGTAGCTCTTCATACCAGGAAGGTACAGGATCTAATGTTCAAATTTGAACCTTTCGTTTTCTTCATTGTTTTCCATCAATCTTTAAGACATCCCCCCTCATTTCAGCATAGGGATCTTTGAGATGTTTCTCTAGACATTTTATTTTATTTGGGTATCACCAAACTTCATTCGCGTGCTAATATCCTGTGAGAATCTCATATATGTTTTCTGCTACCTTTACATTTTTTAGTTCTTTTTTGAATGATTTGATTATCAAATACCTACTATCTTGAAGCAGTGCTTGCTTATTGTGGTTAACCACTGCACTATTGACCAAATTTTACTTTTCCTACTGTGGTTAACCACTACACTATTCAATTAAGCCCAGTTGCTTATGCTGAGCTCGTTGAGGAGGACGAGATAAATATTCCAGCATGGTTCTCTTTTAATTCCAATGATGGAATTGATGTGGTTAGTGGTGAATCCATCCTTGAGTGTTGGCGGATTCATGCAAACGAGTCGTTGATGTTGGAACCAATTGTACCCCTCCTAGATTTATCCATGGACTGGTTCTCTCCCTCCAAAGGGTCTGTTTTCTGAAATAATTAATAATTTTTTTGTAAGGTAACTTTGCAATTGCAAATTATCTCGAGTCAAGTGGTTAAAGATGTTTGCATTACGTGAGTTAATATCTCATTAGCTAACTTCTGCTACTTTGTTTTGGTAGTGGCATACCATCCCTCCATCTCCTTGCTTTGGCTTTTGAAATACAATTAAACTGAGTTGGCTTGATGGATATATATGTTTGACATACAGTTAAACTGTGATGTAATTTGTTTGATGGGTATGGTTTGTATCATTGTGTTTATGTGACAAAACTGTTGAAAGCAGGATGGGTTAATATTGTGAATAGCTCCTAAAAAATAAATAAATAAACCAAGTTCAAAGATAAAGAAGACAGAAATTTAGGTAATAACTTTTTTACATCAATTAAAAGTCTTTTAAAAACCTAAAAAAAGTGGGGAAAAAAATGCATGAGCTGTTTTGAATGGTGGAAAAGCATGGTCAAGTCTTCAGATTTTTTTTTTTTATAACCGGGATGTCCGGGCCAGCTTACGCACACTATAATTAATTCTCAGACTCACTGAACATCCTGCAAACCCAGTGAGCATGTAAAGCACCGCAGGGAGTGACAAGCGTGTATGATGGGGCTTGAACCATGATGCAAAGTAAAGAAACAAGTTCTTTCAACCGCTAGGCCAAGACCCCACTTGCACTCTTCAGATTTTGATATATAGAGCACTCCCAAGATTCATTAGATCTCGTTATGAAAATAAATAAATAAATAAATAAATCAGTCGAATGATTAATTTGAGAATTATTTTTGACATATACATGACTATAACACTACGTTAAATTCTCGTGTATATATAGAAAATATTCTTTTATGAATTAAAACATCACTTTAAAGTATCTTACCTTAATCTTCTCAGTCAGAGGTGCAAGGATGATTGGATTCAAAATATGCCATCACTGATAAAGCCGTATTCACTGCATCTATTGGTGGCTCCCTGTATGGATCAGCAGTGCATATGAACACGTCAAAGCTGGAAAATCACTTCTTTTCATGACTTTCCCGCCATTTTCAGGGAACTGCTTCCGATAAACTGGACACGTGCGAAAAGTCTGTGCATTGATCCACATTGAAGTAAGGACAACGTCGGGGAGTGACAAGGCGAGGGTTTATGAGCAGGAGGACCACCGCCAATAGAGGCTTTTGTCGCGCCAGATTCTTTAATTTGAAACGACCCTCCATATTTTCTGGTGGTGGTGATCATCTCAAGAACAATGATTTTGTCATAATAGTTCCTCCTATCTATATCTATACAGTACTGGGGCGGTGGCAAATTCAGGAAGGAAAGTATTTTTAGGGGGCAAATATTTATTTTTATAAAATTATTTTAGATGTCAAACAGATACAAAGATAGATAATAATCAAATTTTATATTATTTTACTTGTAGTAGGTCATAATTCTTTTTGTAAGCTTCCATAAAGATTGTTTTTTGGTTTCACTGTTTATATGTAATTTTCTATAATACGATTGGTTTTTTAAGAGTTCATAAGCCTCTTTTTCTACTCTTTTCAGCTTCTTCTTCATAGCGTTTTCTCTCTTTTCTATTCTTCTTTTCAAATCCCTTTATGCTGAAAAATATAATCTGTTTGAGGTTATGGTTTGGATTACGGATAAAAATCACAAAACTTTCATCTATAAATTAATGCACACAAAAGCGTTTCAAATTAAGACCTCGCTAGTTATAAAATATGCTGACGCAACATGAAATGAACCTCCTTTCAATATAAAAAAGAAGAGGAAATTCGAAGGAGGGATGCTGCAATAAATTATTACATCCATCGACAAATCTCTAAAGTCATTATCACTGATGTTCTTACCTGAAAATGAAACAAGATGCAGCATACAGTGTACCTGCCAGAAGTGTTGCAATAATACTGGTTTTCAGAGGCATTTTCCCCTTATCGTTTCTCAGTGCAATGGCTTCATAAATCGGCCAGGAATTCACCACGGCAAAACCTGATATGAACATCTGCACGAACAGTCCATCCAAACTGTTTCCTCTGAAAACTTCAGCAAGCCCCAGGGCTAGAGAGCTTAAATTAATTATTGCTGCCACTGTTAGGGTCACGAACATGGGTGAATCCGCCCCGAACTCAAAGATCCCCTTGTTCATATCTTCTACTTTGTTCATCATCAACAACTTTGCTTGTCACATTGAAGCCAAATGCTGATATTCCCAGGAACTTGAGGAAGAACTCTGCGGAACCAAATACGTAGCTTGATAATCCCCTTATGATCCAGAATCGTTGATCGCTCCACCATCTCTGGACTGATCCGCCGGCTAAGATGAAGTCAAGAAAATCTTGCCCATATGCCCCCAGGAAAAGAAATGCATACAAGAAAAACCATGGCTCTGAGACCTGCATATCCACGTGTTTATCCAATTTAAAAATCAATGGTAGATATATTTGGAAGCACAAAAGGGTAAGAACATCAGCAAGAAAAGAAATGCAGTATGACCGATTATTTTGCTTTTGATGAAATTAAATAAGGTGATAGGTAATGATTTTAAAAGAAATTAATATTCTAATTATAAAACAAGACTTTCAATTATCTACATTTCTAGAAATAAATATAATAATAATATTTGATATTATTTTTGGGAAAAAATTGAACTATCATAATTTTTTGAAAAAATATAATTAATTAGGGGTATCTTGATCTATATATATCATATTAAAAGGAGGTTATAAAGTGATTTTAACAAAATATGGAATAGAAATCACACGATCATTTCATTTTCATAATAGAAATCTCGTATAACTGAAAGAATTAGAAGATAGTGAATTTATTTTAGTTAAACAGAATAATTAAAAATACGAAATTAATCACATGAATATTTAATTGGCCTTACGGTAAGACTTCTTTCGGAAATAAACGTCGCCTCATAATTAATTTCGGACGAGCTACGTTTTTATCCCTTGGACATTCGATAATTTAAATTGTAGTCCCATATAGATTAAAATCCTACTATGTTAATTTTACAGCTCTTTTAAAAAAATAAAATTCAACGTGACCCCTTGGAAATCCCAAGTTTTTTTGTTTCTCCTTTCATCTTTGAATCACATTTTCCTCCGAACCTCATGAATTAGATAGTTTTCCAAAAAAAAAAAAAAGCCCTTTGAAAATAAAAATATTGGACAGACAGAAATTCAAATAATGGATTTGCTTTTAATTTTTCTTCGGAGCAAAGAATCACATTGTAATTTCTGGAAACTTTGAGGATCATGCTGTGAAATTTAAACTGCTGAGCTGAATTATAATATTGTGGAATCTTAAATATTTTTGAAACAAATTAAAAAATATTTTTTATTTTAAATAAAAATAAATTAATTTTTTTAGATATTTTCGATATCAAAAATAATTTTAAAAAAATAAAAATAATATTAACAAAACTCTCAGTCAGTTTTGTTTGGAAAAATAGCATACCTTGGGGAATATATAGACTTTGTTGAGGAGAGCTAGCTGGGGAAGGAAAGCGTATGCGGTGATCGGAATTGACCACGTGGCCCAAAACGCTGACTGTGCATAAGCAAGGCCCATAGAAAGACCCAGAGCCTTGACACCGAAGGTTGCTGGGCTATATTTAGAGAACCCCACCTCGAGAAGTCCGATTGACCATCTCTTTTGTTGATTCAGCGCATCATTCAAGGTGATGGGAACATCCCCCAAAAATGCAGGTCTGTCAGGATCGCAAAAAATGGACTTCCAACCCTCGCATTGCATCCTGAATCCCGTGTGGTAATCCTCCGACAATGATCCGTATCTAAACCCGATCTGCGCATTTTCAAACCAGTTATATAACATATTCAAAGATACCGAATGAAACGAAAACTTGCTCTGCAAATGAAGTTCATGTGGACAGGCTGCTGCAAACTGCAATGGATAACACAACTGGTTTGGTTCACATGAAATAGGTTCATGTAATGATTTTTAGACAAGAGCCATGTAGAAGACTGTTTATTCTGTCAAATGAGTCGTTGTTCATCCAATCGTTGAGTGATTTCAATAATCGATTCATTAAAAATCTTATTCTGAGGTCAAAATCTTACCTTCGAGCCCCAGTTGCTTCGGCTTTCATAGTTGCAGCTTGCTACTTGATGTGCTAGTGCCAGAACTGATTGGGACTGGACAGGCTTGTCCACGATGTAGTCAGGAGGTAGTTCAGGAATCTCCGGTGATGCGAGGCTTGACGGACTTCCGTAAAAAGCTCGTCGTTGAAAGAAACATCCGGTTCCGAGATAATTAGGGCCACTTAATCCATCAAATCCCATGACATTGATTTGATACAGACGTTTGAATTCGGCATTGTAGATATCACTTCTGTTGATTCCTCGGAATATTTGAGGAAATTGAACATACGCTAACTGTGGCCGAGTTGCCGGGTCACATAGATAACACAATGCCCTCAGCGGTGTTTCGGGATCATTAGACAATGAGTCACAATCTAGAGTTAGGATTATTGGCGCATTGGTCATGCTACCTGATACTCTTAGCTACAGCACAAATAACAAAAATCAGTATCGTTTATATTAAAACCTTCGCAAAAATTTAATTTGGCCATATATACAGTGTTTTTGGATTGTTTTAATGAGCTAATATTAAAAAAATATTTTCAAATAAAAAACAATTCAAAAAATAAATTTAATTAATAATGTCATGGTTGTACTGGGCGGGCAAACAAACCAAGGCATTGAGGGCACCAGCTTTGAAGTGGTGAGGTGAAGCCTTGCTTTTCTCTCTAGAGACGTAGATGAGGTTTGGCATCGAAATAACCAGCGATGTCTTTATCCTTGCTAGCATCTAACAAAACCTGTTCAAGATTCAAGAAAATGTTAAGTAGGTTTGTGAATTTTGACCAACAGACGTGGGATCTTTTTCCCTTTTCTTTTCTTCTTTTTTTTTTAAAAAAAAAAAATATTTTAACTTCAGTATAGCTGTCCAACCTTAACCATGATCGACTGGATTGATTGAATCAAGAACCCGAGACCTAATTTTGATGGAATTTAAAATTAAATTAGCTAAGAAATTACTCGTTTGGATTAATTGTAATATATAAAAAAATGAAAACGATATTATTTTACTTTCTTACATTAAAAAAAACAACTTTAATACAAACTCTCCCCCACCGAATTGGAAATGAACTATCGACTGAAGGGCGGATAAGATCACCGTCAAAGAATGACTCATGCACGTGTTTTCCACTACACACACACACATATATATATATATATATATATATATATATATATATATATATATATATATATATATATATATATATATAATAAATGGGCGTTGTAATTTATATATATATGCACTTTGAAACCCAGCTTTGTATGAGCATAATTAAAATAAAAACCTGAATCACAGCTGGATGGTCTTGTCGTGTGAAGTTACGAGTCCACTTGTTGAAAGCTTCTCGTTCTTGGTCACTAGAGATGTACTCATCATCAACCTTTCCCCTCTCAAGAACTTGCTTTACCTTCACTTTCATGCTTTCATAGATTTTCTGTGACATGGTCAAGAAACCAAACGATAAATTATAAATAAAAATATATTAAATAACAAAATTATAAACATTACACTTTTATATCAATAGTACTAGTGTATAAATATTGACTATCAAATAAGATAATTAACTTCATAATACATAAAAAATGGGTGGGTCTATAAGAGAAAACAAAATGCAGTTTGCTCCTCTCTTTTTCAAGGGATGTGATAAGATTGTATAACAATAATCTCAATCATAGAGGATGAGGATATGATTCTCCCAGATGAAGGAAAGAGTAAAACAAGAAATATAATAGCTATATATAGTCACGAATAATTGTCAGTCAACTCCCCGACGGACGACTGTCCCACTTGCACACAGAAAACTCCAAGATGACACCCCAATTCGTCGTGTCATCGTATTAAGATACAGAAAAAATTATAGCCCTGGACCGCGCATACAGATGAATTATAACTGTGCAAATCAATACGAATCTTTTCATCTTATTCTTTTCAAGAAAGTTTCTTTAGATCAAGCCTGTTTATATAATTTCCTTAAACTATTGTGCTGAGTCGACCCGGCAAGCACTCACACCGCAGAATGTGCTGTCTCTGATATGTGAATGTAAATTCAAACTAGCAGCTACGTGAGGAAAACGAACAAAGATTCGAATTAAAATAAAATATAAAAAAAAAGACCAAAGAACTATATGTGCTTGTCTTTGTTTTTTTTTCCTGTACTTTTTCTCCAAGAGGCTACCTGTTGGTGCGTTATTTTAATTAAAATAAATAAATAAATCCGAACCACTATGGATTAATCCACACAAAGAACGCCTTGACAAAATGATGTAAATGTAGGAAAACAAACACATTAAAAGACAAGAAATCTCAAGAAAATGTTGAAAACATTCATGTTCTTGTCTTCTTTTGATGAATGAAAACTTTCATGAAAGCATCTTACCTTGATGTTGACAGCCTCAGATGTGCATGTATGATTTAATTCGAAATATGCTTCAGGGCTCCTCTCTAGTACATTGTTCTTCTTACAAAATGGTAACCAGTGGGTAGCAAACTTAGAGGCCTCCATGAAAGCAAAACAGAGTCAAGGCTGAGCCTCCATCATCAGATACATACACTGAGATCTTCTCTGTTGGATAGTCATACACCATTACAGATAAAGCCGTGTTCACTACACCTATCGGTGGCTCCTTATATGGATCGGCAGTGCATATAAACACATCCAAGGCAGGAAAATCACTTCTTTCCATGATTTTTGTAAGGTTTTCAGGGAACTGTTTTCGACAGACTGGAAACATTCGAAAAGTCTGTGTGCTGACCCAAAAAAAAGTTAGAACAAGATCGGAGATTAACAGAGCGAGGGTTACAGAGAAAGAGACCAGGGTTGTGGGGTAGAAAAGTGTTTTTGCATGGTAAAAGAGGAGAGCTAGAATGGAAAGAGCATAAATGGCTGCAAATACACGGTTGAAAAGTGTTCTGGCCAGGGGCTTAACCGTGTGAAGAGGAGGATGCCCGCCGATGCTGGTGACTTGGATGGCGCTACCTCCTTGCGAACGAGCCCCCATACTTTTTGTCGGTGCAATATCCTCAGTATGATTACGGGTCTTTATTTAAAGACCTGTGTGAAGCCGGACAGATCAGTGAATAGTGTAGAAATGGAGAGATTACAGAGAAAGAAGAGAGAGAAGAGAAGGAGTTGTTTGAGAGAGAAGAATATACTTTTACTTTCAATTCAGTTGGCCTTCTGTTATTCTATTTTTTTCACACGCAATACATGCTCTATTGTGAGCTATTTATACACATATCTATGTCATGTATGTATGTATGCATTGCAATGTATGCATACTCATAGTATGCATACATTTCCACTTCATACTCTATCAAATAGAGCCTTAAGGGCCTTAAGAATATATTGTCATATGCAAATGGAGTTGATTTATATGGTTAAATGACATACCAAAATAAATTGAAACGAAAGCGGGTTTATAACAGTGGTTTTACTGTAGCAAAAGATATATTTAACTGTGTATTTCACCATTGAAATTATTGCTTTGCTGGCATGTGGCCTCGCTTAAAGAGGTACCAGGGTTTTTTGTTTTATATGAACAGTAAAAATATTAAAATACTATGAGAGATCAAATTAAATGTTCATGTTTTTAGTTCGAGGGCATTATTGTTTTTTTTCTTATGTTTGAGTACAAGTTAGATTACTAAAATATCATTTGAGTCAACAAAATTAAAGCTTTTGGTTGATGGGTATTTCTATTTTTTCAATGATATTATTGTATTTTACCATAATAAAATAATGTTAAATTTAAAAAAGATGTTGACTACAAGTTTATTCACTTCAAGCGATACATGTGATGTCTCTGGTGGTTAAACTTGTCGATCCATTGTGTTGGCTTTTTATTCTTCTTTTTTTTTCCTCTTGTAAAAGTTATATATTGTCCATCTTTGTTTTTTATACTTGTGATTTGGTATTTCTTCTTTTAATTTCTTATTTTTGTCCTTGCCTCTTTAATAAAAGTTTTATTTTCTTTCAATTTAGTCCCTCAATTCTAATTTGTAATATGTTATGCTTTCTAATTTTTGTAAACCTTCGACTCGAAAAAAAAGACAAATCAATGGTAAATACAAAAATGTTTAATGTAATAATGATAAATTCAGGGGAAGATTTCATCATGATTTAAGTAAATAAACTAATGCATAAATTTAGAATATTTTTTATAAATTATTAATCATCTAGTTTTACTACGTCAGACATATCTCATAATTCAATCGTTGTATTGAAATATTACAAAGGGGTCTTCATGATATAATGTTTTTATCTAGTGTTACAACTTGATAGCAATTTGAGCTTGGAAAGATCTAACGATAAAAAAAAAAATCTCAATAGGGGGTGATTACAACAAATAAACTTTTTTTAGGGGGGGATTAAGTAGGGGTATAATGGTCACTAAAATAAAAATAGTACTTTCTAGCTACATTACACATAGTTATTGATCCCGTCCCGGTCCCGGTTCCGGATTTGTGTTTGGAACGGGACGTCCGGTTTCGTATCAGCTTCAGTACCGTTCGGTTTTGTCATCGTTTCATTTTTTATTTAATTATATATATGAAAAAAATAAAATATTAATTTAACAAGTATAATTTAAATTCAAGATAAATGAAATTTAAATTATACAATACAAACATAATCTCAAAATTAGAAACATCTTTATGCTAACTATTTTTTATGCTAATTAATAATAATAATAATAATAATTATTATTATTATTATTATTATTAATTATTATTATTATAACACCCTAATAAACCTACTTTTTTTTAATTATTATTATTATTATTATTATTATAATTTATAACACACAACCACTGCCCCCCAAAAAAAAACGCGAAACAGGCTCTCGGCTCTCCTCCGCTCCTAGTCACTAAGTACTAAGTAGTGCTATTTTGCCCCCCAGAAACCTATTATTATTATTATTATTATTATTACAAAAGCCCACAAAGGCACAACCCTAATTCCCTTAACACATTTTTTCCTTGTGCCGCCGCTCATCTCCCTCTCTGGTGCTCATCTGCTCATCTCCCTCCCTCGTGCTCATCTGCTCATCTCCCTCGTGCTCATCTGCTCATCTACTTCCCTTTCTTGTGCTCATCTCCATCCCTTTCTTGTGCTGCCGAACTGAGAACTGGCGATTATCAAAACGACGTCGTTTTAGGACCCGATCGGGAACGAACGCATGCATCGGACCAGGGCGTTCCGGTACGAATTCGCCGGATTTTTCCCGGACGGTCGGGATTCTAGCCGGGACAAAAACGTCGCCGCTTTTGTCCCGGATTTTGCAACGGAGCTGAGCGTTCAGCCGCTCGCAGGGGCCGATGCGTTCCGACGTTCCGCCGAACGGGACGGGATCAATAACTTTGACATTACATGTTGTTGTTCACTTAGAAGAGAGAGAGAGAGAGAGAGAGAGGGAAGGGTTAATCTTAAGCTACTTAAAGGCGGGGTGGCCAAATTCCAAATTTATTTTTGAAAAGTCATACAGAGTACAGACATCATATTTTTTAAGAGTGAGGTATACACGTCACATAATGCACCATAAACTTAGCTTGCAACATTCCTTTCTTTGATAAGAATTCTTGGAGAAAGAGAATTATTAGATGGCTGTGACAGCTTTTTTATTTTGAGGAGTCTCTGATTTGTTATGTCGTGACAGCTTTACTGAATAAAAAAAAAATACATTTTCGAATGTTTTGTTATGGTCATCGTCGTCATCTTTGTATTGAAATGGTATAATGATTTTAAACACCAAGCAGAAAAGTCATCGCCTGTATCTCTATTTTTAATGTTGACGCCATCAAACTATCCAGCTTGAAGAAAAGCTCAATCGGACATGGGAATCTATTGACAAGACTATTGTAATTACACCCCTAAGGACTTATTTGAACACATGTGGACCGAATTCAATCACGTCAATCGTTGAACAAAATGTCTTCACATGTTTCTTCTACCAACAAACCCTTGTAATTTATTGTATTTTTCTATCTAAAAATCTTACGTGATCTTTTAGGGATTTACTAGAATCTAATATCTAAATAAATTATCTTTTTTTCAATTCAATTGTTCCTATGTATTTACGAAAAACCCACATCCGTATCATGATAGATGTTGTCTCCGTACGACAAACAATTTAACCGACAGCACACGGGATAAGTTATCAATTACTCTGTACAAGGGAAAGGTAAATGTTTACAAAGTGATCCTACTTTTGTAATTATTGCATCAAGAGTACATCTAAAGAAGGAATGCTGCGGTAGATCGGCAAATAAAGCAAAATCGTTACAGCATGAACCCAGGTGACAGAACTGAAAAGAAAAAACAGAGAGAAAATTATCGTGATCAAGGCCGACGAATCAAATGCCGTCATCTTCTTACATGAAAATGAAAGAAGATGCCGCGTAGACTGCACCTGCCAGAAGGGTTGCCGTGATGGTGGTTTTGATTGGCATTTTCCCGCTGTCGTTTCTCAGAGCTATGGCCTCGTAAACTGGCAAAGAGTTCACCACAGCGAAACCTGATATGAACATCTGCACAAACAGTCCCTCCAAATTGTTTCCTCTGAAAACCTCAACGAGCCCTTGTGAAAATGCGATCAGATTGATTATGGCTGCCGACGTTAGGGAGACGAACATGGGGGAATGCACCCCAAACTCAAAGATCCCTTGGTCGTATCTCTTACTCTGTTCGGCGTCAACTGCTTTGCTTGTGACGGTGAAGCCAGATGCTGAAATTCCCAAGCACCCGAGGAAGAACTCCATGGAACCGAAGAAGTAACTTGTCAGTCCCCTTGCTATCCAAAATCTCTGATCACTCCACCATCTCTGGACTGATCCTCCGGCCAAGATAAAGTCAAGATAATCTTGCCCGTATGCCCCCAGGAAAAGAAATGCATACAGGAAAAACCATGGCTCTGAGACCTGCAACACATTTTTTCCAGTTTTTTTTAATAGTCTGCAAGATAAATATTTTGAATTCCAGGGAAAACAAATTTCGATATCAGATATTCAAATCTCGTGATTTTTTCAGTAATGGAAATACTATATTACTGACACAGTTAGAAGATTTTAAGTTTATTAAAATTCAAGAACAAGCGTTCAGGTCATCCCCCTGTTCAGCTCTGCATGATTTCCAAGAGATTTCCTTCCTAATTTATTTTGGACAAGCTATATTTTAGCCCCTTGATTAATCGGTAATTTCCTGTTCCGGCCCTATCAATTAAAAATTAGAGAAATTATACTTTTCCAAAATTGCAATGTGATCCCTAGCCCTCAAATAGCTAAGCAACTACTGGAATACTCACTTCTCCAACTTTCTCCTTCTTGCTTTCTTATTTTCCTCTCGCTTTTACCTCAAAGAAAACTCAATGAACATAAGATAGTGTTCCGCAAAACTCTTGAAAATGTAAATACAACTTTTACCAGCTATTTAACGGCAACGAATCAAATTAAAAGATTTTTAAAGAAATTGAAGGCTAGTAATGAAAAATGCTATACTATTGATGTTGAAGCAGAATATTAGGGATCAGAAAACAGAGTACTCTATTATATTATTGGCTTGTACTACGTTACAAGTTGGATTAGATTTTTATAAAATGAAAAAATAGGTGTTTTTAATGTTTTTTCTAGTAGAAAAAAAAAGAAGCTAAATCATGTAAAAGTTGACTTGATATGATATAACTAACTTGATAGGTCTAGAGATAACCCGGACAGCAAATAAAAATGCAATTTCACAAAAAATAATTAAGATAACATTTTTTTTTAAATAATTTGACAACATAATAGAGTGATTTAGGAAAACTTGGATTAATTTATCAAATTCACAATCCTAGTAATGAGATCATAATACTTTTATGTAAAGCAAATAAAATAAACGATAAAGTTTAACTCTTCAAAATTAAACAGAGAAATAAAAAATAATAAAAATATTAGGGGAAGTGATATACGGTAAAAGAACCACCTCTTCTGATTTGTTTTTGTGAGGAAAGGATAGCATACCTTTGGGAAAATATAAACTTTGTTGAGAAGTGCTAGCTGGGGAAGGAAAGCGTAGGTGGTGATCGGAATTGACCATATTGGCCAGAATGCTGCCTGTGCATAACCAAGTCCCATTAAAGGACCCATTCTCCGAACACCGTAAGTTGCTGGGCTGTATTTAGAGAATGCCACCTCAAGAAGTCCGACCGCCCATCTCTTCTGCTGATTAAGGGCATCAATCAAGCTGGTCGGAACATCACCGAAAAATGCAGGCCTCTCAGGATTGCAAAATACGGACTTCCACCCCTCGCAATGCAACCTAAAACCTGTGTAGTAATCCTCAACCAGTGATCCATACCTGAGCCCGATCTGCATATTTTAAAACCAGTTAATTACACTCTCAGCCTCGAACGAGTCTCCTTCATCCAATAATCTGAGGATTGCACTTCAGTTTTTTTTTATATATATATATATATACAACTTTTGAGGTAAAAATGAAAAGCCTGCTCAAAATAATATGAGTAGTAATCGATGACTTGCCTTGGAGCCCCAGTTGGTTTGGTTTTCGTAATTGCAGCCTGCTACTCGATGTGCCAGTGACAAAATAGATTGGGATTGGATAGGCTTGTCTACAACGTAATCCGGGGCTAGTTCAGGAATCTCTGGTGATATTACGCTTGTTGGACATCCGAAGAATGATCGTCTTCGAAAGAAACATCCGGTTCCGACATAACTAGGGCCGCTTACTCCATCAAAACCCAACATATTAATTTGAAACAGACGTTTGTATTCAGCATTATAGATATCACTTGTGTTGATTCCTTGGAACAGCTGAGGAAACTGAACAAACGCAAGGTTAGGCGGAGTTGCTGGATCACACAGATAACAAAGCACCCGTAGAGGTGTTCGAGGATCATTCGAGCGGAAGTCACAATCTAGAGCTAATACTATGGGCGCATTGGTCATGCTACCTGATACGCGTATCTGCAGCAAAAACAAGAGAAATACGTATTAATCTACGTATTAAGAACTACTAGCAAAGTGAATATACAACTTTAAGATGCTATGATTGTGGAGATAAGGCATGTCCGTCTACCAGGGCATTTAGGGCACCGGCTTTGAAGTGGTGCGGTGAAGATTTGTTTTTTTCTCTGGACATATAGATGAGGTTTGGCATCAGATAACCATCGACGTCTTTGTCCTTGCTAGCATCCAGCAAAACCTGCCATTTTTTCACAGAAACGTGTTAGGATTACAGTAAATAGGCTGGTGAATCTCTCGACGTGGGGCTTGTTTTCTTAAAAAAAGTGCACCTGGATCACAGCGGGATGATTCTGTCGAGTGAAGTTACTACTCCATTTATTGAAAGCTTCTCGTTCTTGGTCACTAGTTATGTACTGATCACCAACTGTGCCTCTCTCAAGAACATGCTCTACTTTGACTTTCATGCTTTCATATATCATCTGTCATATAATCAAGAAACGATATCTTTATTGGTGCAAGCTACTTTTATAATTAATGAGATGAACTCTCTGATTAAAGCACTCAAATTTATAAAGGATTTCATATATATGCAAAAGTGGAGCCCTTGATCTCCAAAAGAAGAAGCAGAATCAACCTTGTACAGAAGATAAACTATTCTTTTATCCGATGTGACTGAAAGTATAATGTAAGAAAAATATTAAGAGTGCAAGATTTTTTCTATAATACTATGAATTTTAGCAAAATAATAAATATGTGTAGAATTTTTGTGAAGCGTGAGACTCCAATAAAATATATGAATTTAAAAAATAAAATATATAACTAATTTCAATTATAGGACAAAACTGCTACAAATAAAATCCTGGGATAAAAAAAATCAAAGGGATTTAAAACAAACAAAAAATAAAAAGAATAAGGGTCGAAATGAATAACATCATATATGATCACTTTCAATTGAAGGACAAAATTGAACAGGTCATTATCTACACACCAAAAAAATTCAAGGAACCAAATACAAACCAAAACTCAAAAGAATAGAGGCTGAAATAAAAAATAACATATATATGATTAATTTCAATTGAAGAGTAAAATTGAAGAATAAAACAAACTTCTATAGAAGAATTCGGGAAGAAAAAAGAAATCCAAAGTTGAGGGACTAAATAAAACACCCATCAACATAGAGGACCGAGATGTATTTTTTTGTTGTAGGAGAAAGAGAGAGAAAAACCAAAAAAAAGAAGAGTTGGCCACTAGTGATCCTCCTCCCGCCATCCACTAACATAGCGGTGCATCTAGAGACACAACAGTTTGATATTTTTAACCACTAGAAGACACCAAATGTGTCACCTGAAAGTCACATTCATTAGAAAACTGTTGGTACATCAAGCAGATGTGTCTGCAAAAATTCTGAAAAAATATAAAAGATATAAAATTATTCAAAACACCCCTAGAGCCTTGATAACGAGAAAACAGGCACAAAAATACCATCATACCCTAGCATAGACCCGTATGTTTTGTCGTTTTAGGGGCGTTGAGGTAGTTTCAGTATTCATAAAATGTGAAAGCTAGCTAGCCACTCTCGACTGCAGACTTGGTCTTTATCCAATCGTTTTGTATGTATACCATCCAGAATCAGAATGGTACCTCCACCAGAAATTATGAAGTTGGATCTTGAATTAGTGGGTGGAGGTATAAATGAGAGTTAACTTACTGGCCTGGATATTTTATTTATCTTTTCTAAAATTAAGTTCCTTGATTTTGATTAAAAAACATCTCAAGTATATGTATATGAAGAGAACATCATCAATGTCACAGTATCTTACCTTAATCTTCTCAGACTCAGAGGTGCAAGGATGATTAGATCCAAAATATGCTTCAGGGCTCCTCTCTAGTATGTTGTTCTTCTTACAAAATGGTAACCAGTGGGTAGCAAACTTAGCGGCCTCCATGAAAGCAAAGAGAGTCAAGGCTGAGCCTCCATCATCAGATACGTAGACTGAGATCTTCTCTGCTGGATAGTCATATGCCATTACAGCTAAAGCCGTGTTCACTACACCTATCGGTGGCTCTTTGTATGGATCTGCAGTGCATACAAACACATCCAAAGCTGGAAAATCACTTCTTTTCAGGATCTTTTCAACGTTTTCAGGGAATTGCTTACGATAGACTGGACAGATGCGAAAGGTCTGCGTGGTCACCCACATGAATGCAAGAACAAGGTCGGAGAATAAAAGGGCAAGGGTTGCAGAGAATGAGACTAGGGTAGCTGAGAAGATGAGCGTTTTGGCATGATAATAGAGCAGAGTTAAAATGGCAGGAGCATATATCGCGGCAAACACACGGTTGAAGATTATTCTCCGCAGGGGCTTAACAGTGTGAAGAAGACGAGCATCATCGGTGGTGGCTCCTCTTACAAGACTACCCTTCATGTTTTTTGGTGGTGCTAGCTATATCCCAAGATGATGGTGGCTATGAAGGTCTTTATATACAGGCCTCAGCGAAGAACTGGTCAAGATGGGAAGGTGAAGACGGTCAAGTTTATCTATTATTGGAAGGAAATTTCTTCTGCAGTGATATACTGGAGCTGGAGTGTGAAGTTAAAAATAAATAAATCTTGTAGCGCTCCTATTGTATATTAAGTTATTAACGGTGTGATTAAATTATATAACGATAAATACATGCAGAAGAAAATGAGTGGACATGAGAGGTACGAACAGCAGATATGATATTTGCGTGCACGGAATATTATTGGTTTTCAACAAAATTCTTCGATTTATATATAGGCCCTGTTTGTTTCTTTATGCAGTTAAAGAGTGTTTTTGAAAAGAAAAAAAAATTATTTTATTTTTATGTTTTATTTTAAATTAAATATTTTTAGTATTTTTAGATCATTTGCATGTACTAATATCAAAAATAATTTTTAAAAAATAAAAAATATTATTTTAATATATTTCTAAATAAAAATTATTTTAAAAAACAACCTTAATTATAATCTCAAATAATCAATATGCTTGTCCTTAAGATTTTTCTACAGGCTGTTTATGTTTTGGTAGTACAATCATAATTTTATAAAAAAGAATATGTTTTTTATATATATTTTGTAATGTGCTAATATTTAAAATAAATCTTAAAAATAAATAAAGAAAACATATTATTCTAATATATTTTTAAATATTACTCTCTCAATAGCTATCTTAACTCAGCATACTTGTGTGTGTTAAAGACTAATCTATCATATCTATCGTACCTTGTGACTTATACGTGTTCTTGCTTATAATAGTAATAATCGCTTTGAAAAACAATCTAAGTTTGGACCCCATAAAAGATAAAATTGAAAATCTTTACATGGACTAATAATAATTACTCCAAAAAATACTCTAAGTTTGGACCCCGCCATGGACATAATTGTATTTTATTTCTATGCTCTTACTTGTAATAATAATAATTACTTTAAAAAATACTAAAAGTTTCGACCCGAGAAAGACATAATTGAAGATTTTTATAGGTAAAAAATTGGTGCAAGGACAATCAACTCTTTAACGTTGGATTATTGAAAATGACACATCATTTAATTATTTAATTTCTAACAATAATCCACAAAAGTCATTTGTATAAAAAGTCTCTTAATTAAACACTTTTACAAGAGAAAAAAATATTATGCCTAGAATATAAATATTTTATTTATAAAAAATATAATAAACTTGGTAGTTTACTCTAGTTATTAAGGGCAGTTGTAGTCAGGGTTGTCAGTTTTGTTTCTGAATTTTTCAATCAAATACTGACCGAAACGCGACGGTGTCATTTTTTTCCCGTTTCGATCAAATTGTATTTTTTTAAATAATAAATAATTTTACAATATCAATCATATATCTTAATCTGACATGGGAATCTATTGACAAACTATTGTAATTATACCCCTAAGGACTTATTTGAACACATGTGGACCGAATTCAATCACGTCAATTGTTGACCAAAATGTCTTCAATGATCTTCACATGTTTCTTCTACCAACAAACCCTTTGTAATTTATTGTATTTTTCTATCTAAAAATCTTACGTGATCTTTTAGGGATTTACTAGAATCTAATATCTAAATAAATTATCTTTTTTTCAATTCAATTGTTCCTATGTATTTACGAAAAACCCACATCCTTATGATGATAGATGTCTCCTTACGACAAACAATTTAACCGTTAACATACGGGATAAATCATTAATTACTCTGTACAAGGGAAAGGTAAATGTTTACAAAGTGATCCTACTTTTGTAATTATTGCATCAAGAGTACATCTAAAGAAGGAATGCTGCGGTAGATCGGCAAATAAAGTAAAATCGTTACAGCATGAACCCAGGTGACAGAACTGAAAAGAAAAAACAGAGAGAAAATTATCGTGATCAAGCACGACGAATCAAATGCCGTCATCTTCTTACATGAAAATGAAAGAAGATGCCGCGTAGACTGCACCTGCCAGAAGGGTTGCCGTGATGGTGGTTTTGATTGGCATTTTCCCGCTGTCGTTTCTCAGAGCTATGGCCTCGTAAACTGGCAAAGAATTCACCACAGCGAAACCTGATATGAACATCTGCACAAACAGTCCCTCCAAATTGTTTCCTCTGAAAACCTCAACGAGCCCTTGTGAAAATGCGATCAGATTGATTATGGCTGCCGACGTTAGGGAGACGAACATGGGGGAATGCACCCCAAACTCAAAGATCCCTTGGTCGTATCTCTTACTCTGTTCGGCGTCAACTGCTTTGCTTGTGACGGTGAAGCCAGATGCTGAAATTCCCAAGCACCCGAGGAAGAACTCCATGGAACCGAAGAAGTGACTTGTCAGTCCCCTTGCTATCCAGAATCGCTGATCACTCCACCATCTCTGGACTGATCCTCCGGCCAAGATAAAGTCAAGATAATCTTGCCCATATGCCCCCAGGAAAAGAAATGCATACAAGAAAAACCATGGCTCTGAGACCTGCAACACATTTTTTCCAGTTTTTTTTAATAGTCTGCAAGATAAATATTTTTAATTCCAGGGAAAACAAATTTCGATATCAGAAATTCAACTCTCGTGATTTTTTTCCGTAATGGAAATACTATATAATCGACACAGTTAGAAGGTTTTAAGTTTATTAAAACTCACGAACAAGCGTTCAGGCCATCCCTGTTCAGCTCTGAATGATTTACAAGAAATTTCCTTCCTACTAATTTATTTTGGACAAGCTATATTTTAGCCCCTTGATTAATCGGTAAATTCCTGTTCCGGCCCTATCAATTAAAAATTAGAGAAATTATAGTTTTCCAAATTTGCAATGTGATCCCTAGCCCTCAGATAGCTAAGCAACTAGTGGAATACTCACTTCTCCAACTTTCTCCTTCTTGCTTTCTTATTTTTCTCTCGCTTTTACCTCAAAGAAAACTCAATGAACATAAGATAGTGTTCCCCAAAACTCTTGAAAATGTAAATACATCTTTTATCGGCTAATTGACGGCAACGAATCAAATTAAAAGATTTTTAAAGAAATTGAAGGCTAGTAATGAAAAATGTTATACTATTGATGCTACTATTGATGTTGAAGCAGAATATTAGGGATCAGAAAACAGAGTACTCTATTATATTATTGGCTTGTACTACGTTACATGTTGGGATTAGATTTTTATAAATAAATAGGTATTTTTAATGTTTTTCTAGTAGAAAAAAAAGAAGCTAAATCATGTAAAAAGTTGACTTGATATGATATAACTAACTTGATAGGTCTAGAGATAACCCGGACAGCAAATAAAAATGCAATTTCACTAAAAATAATTAAGATGACATTTTAAAAAAAAATAATTTGACAACATAATAGAGTGATTTAGGTAAACTTGGATTAATTTATCTAATTCACAATCCTAGTAATGAGATAATAATACTTTTATATAAAGCAAATAAAATAAACGATAAAGTTTAACTCTTCAAAATTAAACAGAGAAATAAAAAATAATAAAAATATTAGAGGAAGTGAAGATTTGTTTTTGTGAGGAAATTAAGGATAGCATACCTTTGGGAAAATATAAACTTTGTTGAGAAGTGCTAGCTGGGGAAGGAAAGCGTAGGTGGTGATCGGAACTGACCAAATTGGCCAGAATGCTACCTGTGCATAACCAAGTCCCATTAAAGGACCCATTCTCCGAACACCGTAAGTTGCTGGGCTGTATTTAGAGAATGCCACCTCAAGAAGTCCGACCGCCCATCTCTTCTGCTGATTAAGGGCATCAATCAAGCCGGTCGGGACATCACCGAAAAATGCAGGCCTCTCAGGATTGCAAAATACGGACTTCCACCCCTCGCAATGCAACCTAAAACCTGTGTAGTAATCCTCGACCAGCGATCCATACCTGAGCCCGATCTGCATATTTTAAAACCAGTTAATTACACTCTCAGCCTCGAATGAGTCCCCTTCATCCAATAATCTGAGGATCGCACTTCAGTTTTTTTATCAGCGACCCTTTCTTCTTAATATATATATTCTTATACAACTTTTGAGGTCAAAATGAAAAGCCTGATCAAAATATTTTGAGTAGTAATCGATGACTTGCCTTGGAGCCCCAGTTGGTTTGGTTTTCGTAATTGCAGCCTGCTACTCGGTGTGCCAGTGACAAAACAGATTGGGATTGGATAGGCTTGTCTACAACGTAATCCGGGGCTAGTTCAGGAATCTCTGGTGATATTAGGCTTGTTGGACATCCGAAGAATGATCGTCGTCGAAAGAAACATCCGGTTCCGACATAATTAGGGCCGCTTACTCCATCAAAACCCAGCATATTAATTTGAAACAGACGTTTGTATTCAGCATTATAGATATCACTTGTGTTGATTCCTTGGAACAGCTGAGGAAACTGAACAAACGCAAGGTTAGGCGGAGTTGCTGGATCACACAGATAACAAAGCACCCGTAGAGGTGTTCGAGGATCATTCGAGCGGAAGTCACAATCTAGAGCTAATACTATGGGCGCATTGGTCATGCTTCCTGATACGCGTATCTGCAGCAAAAACAAGAGAAATACGTATTAACCTACGTATTAAGAAGTAGCAAAGTGAATATACAACTTTAAGATGCTATGATTGTGGAGAAAAGGCATGTTCGTCTACCAGGGCATTTAGGGCACCGGCTTTGAAGTGGTGCGGTGAAGATTTGTTTTTTTCTCTGGACATATAGATGAGGTTTGGCATCAGATAACCATCGACGTCTTTGTCCTTGCTAGCATCCAGCAAAACCTGCCCATTTTTCACAGAAACGTGTTAGGAATACAGTAAATAGGCTTGTGAATCTCTCGACGTGGGGCTTGTTTTCTTAAAAAAAGTGCACCTGGATCACAGCGGGATGATCTTGTCGGGTGAAGTTACTACTCCATTGATTGAAAGCTTCTCGTTCTTGGTCACTAGTTATGTACTGATCACCAACCGTGCCTCTCTCAAGAACATGCTCTACTTTGACTTTCATGCTTTCATACATCATCTGTCACATAATCAAGAAACACTATCTTTATTGGTGCAAGCTACTTTTTTAGTTAATGAGATGATCTCTCTGATTAAAGCACTCAAATTTATAAGGGATTTCATAAATATGCAAAAGTGGAGCCCGTGGCCTCTAAAAGAAGAAACAGGAGCAACCTTGTATAGAAGATAAACTATTCTTTTATCCGATGTGACTGAAAGTATAATGTAAAAAAAAAATTAAGAGTGCAAGATTTTTTCTATAATACTATGAATTTTAGCAAAATAATAAATATGTGTAGAATTTTTATGAAGCGTGAGACTCCAATAAAATATATGAATTTAAAAAATAAAATATATAATTAATTTCAATCATAGGACAAAACTGCTACAAATAAAATCCTAGAACAGAAAAAATCAAAGGGATTTAAAACAAACAAAAAATAAAAAGAATAAGCGTTGAAATGAATAACATCATATATGATCAATTTCAATATAAGGACAAAATTGAACAAGTCATTATCTACACACCAAAAAAATTCAAGGAACCAAATACAAACTGAAACTCAAAAGAATAAAGGTTGAAATGAAAAATAACATATATATGATCAATTTCAATTGAAGAGTAATATTGAAGAATAAAACAAACTTCTATAGAAGAATTCAGGAAGAAAAAAGAAATTCAAAGTTGAGGGACTAAATAAAACACCCATCAACATAGAAGACCGACATGTATTTTGTTGCTGTAGGAGAGAGAGAGAAAAAAAAAAAAGTTGGCCACTAGTGATCCTCCTCCCGCCATCCACTAACATAGCGGTGCATCTAGAGACACAACGGTTTGACATTTTTAACCACTAAAAGACACCAAATGTGTCGCCTGAAAAGCGTGTTCATTAGAAAACTGTTGGTACATCAGCAGATGCGCCTGCAGAAATTCTGAAAATCTTAATTTCACTGCTGAAATCCATAATAAATTATATATAGGGACCCAATGAAATATCATCATGTTTTATTTTTGGTTAAATATGAAATAATTACGTTATCTTTGATTTCCCTTATTGGGAAAAGAACCAATACAGTAATTGCCCGTACAACTCTTGTAACAATGGATTCTTGTTTTTTTCAATTATTATTTTTACATGTATTCTCGGTCTAGCTAGCTAGCCACTCACGACTGAAGACTTGGTCTTTATCCAATCGTTTTGTATGTATACCCTCCATAATCAGAATGGTACCTCCACCAGAAATTATGAAGTTGGATCTTGAATTAGTGGGTGGAGGTATAAATGATAGTTAACTTACTGGCCTGGATATTTTATTTATCTTTTCTAAAATTAAGTTCCTTGATTTTGATTAAAAAGCATCTCAAGTATATATATATGTATATGAAGAGAACATCATCAATGTCACAGTATCTTACCTTAATCTTCTCAGACTCAGAGGTGCAAGGATGATTAGATCCAAAATATGATTCAGGGCTCCTCTCTAGTATGTTGTTCTTCTTACAAAATGGTAACCAGTGGGTAGCAAACTTAGCGGCCTCCATGAAAGCAAAGAGAGTCAAGGCTGAGCCTCCATCATCAGATATGTAGACTGAGATCTTCTCTGCTGGATAGTCATATGCCATTACAGCTAAAGCCGTGTTCACTACACCTATCGGTGGCTCTTTGTATGGATCTGCTGTGCATACAAACACATCCAAAGCTGGAAAATCACTTCTTTTCAGGATCTTTTCAACGTTTTCAGGGAATTGCTTACGATAGACTGGACAGATGCGGAAGGTCAGCGTGGTCACCCACATGAATGCAAGAACAAGGTCGGAGAATAAAAGGGCAAGGGTTGCAGAGAATGAGACTAGGGTAGCTGAGAAGATGAGCGTTTTGGCATGATAATAGATCAGAGTTAAAATGGCTGGAGCATATATCGCGGCAAACACACGGTTGAAGATTGTTCTCCGCAGGGGCTTAACAGTGTGAAGAAGACGAGCATCATCGGTGGTGGCTCCTCTTACAAGACTACCCTTCATGTTTTGTGGTGGTGCTAGCTATATCCCAGGATGATGGTGGCTATGAAGGTCTTTATATACAGGCCTCAGCGAAGAACTGGTCAAGATGGGAAGGTGAAGACGGTCAAGTTTATCTATTATTGGAAGGAAATTTCTTCTGCAGTGATGTACTGGCTGGAGTGTGATGTTAAAAATAAATAAAAATCTTGTAGCACTCCTATTGTATATTAACGGCGTGATTAAATTATTTAACGACAAATACATGCAGACGAGAATGAGTGGACATGAGAGATACGAACAGCAGATATGACATTTGCGTGGACGGAATATTATTGGTTTTCAACAAAATTCTTCGATTTATATATAGGCCCTGTTTGTTTCTTTATGCATTCTTGAAAAAAAATAAAAAAAAAATTATTTTTATGTTTTATTTTAAATTAAATATTTATATTATTTTTTGATCATTTGTATGTACTAATGTCAAAAATAATTTTTAAAAAATAAAAAAAATATATTATTTTAATATATTTCTAAATAAAAATTATTTTAAAAAACAACTTTAATCACAATTCCAAATAAATTCCAAATAATCTGTATGCTTGTTCTTAAGATTTTTCTACAGGCTGTTTATGTTGTGGTAGTACAATCATAATTTTATAAGAAAAGAATATGTTTTTTTTATATGTATTTTGTAATGTGCTAATATTTAAAATAAATCTTAAAAATAAATAAAGAAAACATATTATTCTAATATATTTTTAAATATTACTCTCTCAATAGCTATTTTAACTCAGCATACTTTGTGTGTTAAAGGACTAATCTATCATATCTATCGTACCTTGTGACTTATACGTGTTCTTGCTTATAATAGTAATAATTGCTTTTAAAAAACGCTCTAAGTTTGGACCCCGACAAAAATAAAATTGAAAATCTTTACATGTACTAATAATAATTACTGCAAAAAACACTCTAAGTTTGGACCCCGCCATGGACATAATTGAATTTTATTTCTATGTTCTTACTTGTAATAATAATAAAAAATACTAAAAGTTTCGACCCGACATGGACATAATTGAAGATTTTTATAGATAAAAAATTGGTGCAAGGACAATCAACTCTTTAACGTTGGATTATTGAAAATGACAAATCATTTCATTGTTTAATTTCTAATAGTAATCCACAAAAGTCATTTGTAAATTAAACACTTTTATAAGAGAAAAAATATTATGCCTAAAATATAAATATTTTATTTATAAAAAATATAATAAACTTGGTAATTTACTCTAGTTATTAAGGGCAGTTGTAGTCAGGGTTGTCAGTTTTGTTTCTGGATTTTTTAGTTAAATACCAGCTGAAATGTGCTGGTATCTTTTTGTTTTTGCCGTTTTGATCAAATTGTGTTTTTTTTAAATAATAAATAATTTTACAATATCAATTATATCTCTTAATTTGATCATTAGATTAAGATAAAATTTTACGAGGAGTCTCTTGACATATTTATATATATCATGTTAAAATTTCAAAGAAATCAAAAAAAATATAATTACCTTGTAAGATTGATGATTACATTCTCTTAATATTATACATGTTCATAATTTTGTTCAGAAAAATCATTTTATTATATTCTTTTAGATTAAATTGTAAAATTCTAAAAGAAAAATAGATTTGAACTAAGAAAAAATTGAATTAATATATTTAATTATATATATAAACAATACAATTCTAAAATTGTACCCCAAAACATTTCAAAACCAAAATATTCCATTTTAGAATCTACAATCGGTTGTGGTTGAAAATAAATCCCGACAAGAATCACCGGAGAATTGAATCACCGGAGAATCAAGCGTCCAGGATGAAAGCACGAGTCTAATCATCTCCACCACTTGACCACATGAATAATTGGGGCAGTGATATTTTTCCAATAAGCCAATCATGACAATTATTGGCACGCGGTCGATACATGTCGATGGTATTATTTAAAAAACAAAATAATATTCGTTTGTTTTTATAAAATTTATTTTAAATATCAATGTATTAAAACAAATCAAAAAATATATATATAAAAAAAAACTCTGATTGCAACGCTATCCAAAGTAAAATCCAAAATGAAAAAGATTACCAGCACCCATATTCTTATCAAAACACATAGCACGGCGGACAGATTGAACCATGAAAGTGAGAGATTATAGTGGATTGTGATGATATATAGATGATTTTGTCCTTTATCAATTCAACTCAAAAGGCTAGGCTTAGGTAACATGTTGTTTTTATACGACTCATTTTTTTTTATTTTTTTTTGTTTTTAATGGCTGTATTAATATTTATTATACCACCTCCTATAGCACCAATAAAACAATAAATTTACATTGTCGTTAATTTTAGACCCTACAGAATTAGTTGAGATGTATATAAGTTGTCCAAACATCCATGTTAATAAAAAAAAATGAAATGGTGGATGAAAAGTTTTGATTGGATAAAAAAATATACAAGTTAGACTTGTTGGAATATTTCAAAACCTAAAAAAAACTTTAATAATTGAAAAAATAATTATCCCAATAATAATAATAATAATAATAAAAAACACCCCGTCATATTTAAACAAACCTAAAAACAATCGATATTTTTGCCCTCGTATATTTTTTTACAGGACCCGGGAATAGTTTGAACTTCTTAAAAACCGTGGGCCCACTGGAGGCAGAACCTTCTGCACTTTGAATTATTTGCTTGCAAGACAACCACTCAGCCCAACCAAGCAATGCTCTCCACAAGTGGTGCGACTCAGGGGAGGCCATGCTTTAACCTGTAACCGCGTAACTGACACCACAGATTTATAAAAATGTTTTCGTGAATTGTCTTTTTAAGCGGCTGTAATGAAATATCTTGTCAAGCGGTTATAAAAAAAGCACACGAAAATAATAAAAAATAAAATACCAGATTATAAAAACTAAAAGCAAAACGAAATACTATATTACAAAAAACAAACAAATTTTTAGATTACATTTGTATTTTGACACCATGTTAAATAAGCAAAACAAACTAATAAACAAAACCTAAAGTTTTGTTAATAAGGAACATTAATGCTTCATTAATTTCTTAGCCTAAATACAAAGAGACCAGAGTGAAATAAAAAATAAACTCTACTACTTTCAAGAAATAATAAAATAACCACATTATTACAGTACAAGGGACCGGAGTGACATGGCATCCTAGTTTATGGATTCAAGCCATGATATAGCAATGTAGCCTTGAGTTGAGCAAACCGGCACAGTGATACGCATTGCTAAACGCCGCTGCAGACGGCGAAACGGCAGTGGACAAAATAATACAATGAAACTCGAGCATGAGAACTTCCACGCTGTAAAGACGATATTACATTTCCATGCGCAAAATATTTACAACAACAGACAACGTATCCTCCAGCCCCAGCCCTACCTGCAAATACCAAAAAATGTACAAACTCTAGCCCTATGGTCTTAACTTCCATCACTACTTGGAACCCAGTCAACGTCTATTTTTGTCTCTCCTTGGGTAGCAGTTAGCTCTAAAAACCGAGCTTTTAATTAGCCAGTGCCTCCTTTGTTTCCAACTTAAAGCATCTCCAGAGTCCAGAAACTAAAACAGAGTTCTATAACCGCAAACAAACAACAACAACAAAGGTAAAAGGAAAAACAAATGAGAAAAAGGGAAGTTGAATGGTTTAGTTTTCTGCTGAATCCGAGCTTGTTACAGTTCCTTCACCACCTTCCGGGGGTAACATGGGATGCTTGCTTCGTGGACTCATCTTTTTCACATCCTGACTTGAGCATATAAAGATTCTTCTCACCATGTTACAGAACTCACTGCATCAAATACAGCCAACTAATGAGTATCGTATTCTGCAACAGGTTAAAGAATTATCTGTGAAGTTTTGATAAAAAAAAATCCCAGTCACAATACTTACGGCCATGGATCATCACCAACAAGCATCATATCTCCTTCATCATCAGTATAGACAATTTCCCACTTATCCCGAGGGTTCAGCTGTCCCTTAATGTCAAATAACTGCTCCAGCTCATCTATAAGCTGACCATACCCCTTAATCAAGGTCAAGTCCACGGCTCGACCAACAGCAGTCCCCTGCAGTTGAACCTATTGGCAAATTCAACACCACGCAAGAATCTTTTTTCAGAAACCTGCTGAAGAGTGCAAAACATGTTTAATTAAACATGACATTCTTATTCTCGGTACCTTTGTGCGACTTCTAGTGGAAGTAGAACTTTGCTTGCTCTGAGTTTCTTTTGATGAAATACGCAACAGTTCTGGTTTCTTTTCCTTGAATACTTCAGATTTTCGGTCTGAATCACATGCAGACGGGGCAGCTAGAGCACGTCCATCAGTGGCACCACTAGATACACTGATTGGTTGTGCAGGCACTTTTTCAATAGGAGTTGAGCTTGTAGACTGATTTACAAGATCAAAGCCAAATAGTCGATAACTAGCAGGCACCTCAGATTTCCTCTCCTTATCGGATGGGTCAGGGATAGGGTCATTCTTCGACTTAGATGAGAGGGGAGTGGAATATCCTAAGAATACAGGCCAAGGGGAGACACTTTTGCTATCCTCCATGGAATCTTGAAACAGATGCTGAGAAACATTCACACAAGATAGCCAGCCCCCTTCACCCTGAGTCCTTGTCATAGAGTTGCTGTGGCCATTAATATCAGTCTGCTTTTGATGCCACATAACATGATTTTCATTTCTTTTTCCTTCACCAGTAACACTCAGTTGAGCTAAATCACGGGACTGTGCCAATCCAGAATTCCAAGGGGTTGATGCAGTTGAAGATAAATCTATAATAGTGGGGGAACCAACAACAACAACAACAGTGAGAGATTGCAATGACCAGCTCATTCAGTACTCAAAAGATAAAAAGAGGAACCAAAACTCTTATTTACCAAAAGCTGGAATTTCAATTGGAGGCCTGGGCCTTTTATTTTTTGGTTGAACTGTTTGAGACAGGTTTGTTGGTACTGAAGCCACACAGGGTTCTATCTCCCATGGTGAAACCCTATCAGGTCTTGGAAATGAAGCAGGTTCATCCCATTGAACCTGATAAAGAAACAAAGTAACAGATTAATTAATTTCACACTTATAATTTCAAATAAAAGAAAAGGAGTCAAGCTAAAAAGACATTACTTTCAATGACCGCCATTTAGAATCATTCCAATGACAAGAAAGATCTTCAACCCCAACAATTGTGCCTGAAAACCTGATCAATCCATAAATTCAGGATTGTAAGCCACTACAAACTTCTATTTTGCACTTACAGTAGAGCTCCAACTTTTAAAAAGAAATGCTTGAAGCAACCATGTACTGTAATTATCCCACCTTCTCTCAGGAGAATCCTCGCCTTCAAACCTCATCTTGAATCTCATGCCAACTGCAAACTTATTGTTAACAGCCTCTAAATATTTGTTCAAGCTTATGATGAACTGGCTTGTCCTGATAAGTTAAATTGAAGAAACTAAGGCATAAATAATCCATTCAAATAAAGAAAAGCTAAAGCAATCTGACATATTCAGCAAGAATGCCTCGATAAAAGATGTATGAGATGGCATGAGTCTCTGGTGAAAGATGTAGCATACCTTGGCTTATAATAAACCACGAAGAGAGATTGGGTTGAAATTGCATGAGATGCTGTTGCAAGAACTCCAAGATGCATGCTCTGACTGGAAATCACAGATGATGGCATGCTGCTCTGTTGGCGAGCAACACGCCTCACTCCAACACGCAATTCACCATTCTCCCCTCTAGACATCCAATTCTTATATGAATAAGCTTTCTGTCAATTTTATTTTATAGAGGACAGGAAACCAACATCTTAGAAGAATGTGCATACCTGACGAAGACAAACGAATCCCCAGCAAGTAATCTCTTGGAGGTGACAAATGTACTCCAACCTGTGGTGAGTAAGTGCCTCCTTGGTTGACCTGTTTATTTGACCAAATGTGAGTGGTGATCTGCTATTTTAATTCTAACTACTAATTACTTGAACAGTACGTCTAACTACTCCTAGACATAGCCAATGAAAAATGACAAATTCTATTTGAACTCAAGAATAAAACATCGACATCACATTGAAAGACAAAACACACATGGAAATCATTTACCTCTGAAAATATGCTTAAATCGCCATTCATAACCATGTAGATCCTTGGCAGCCAGTTCCTGAGTTGGGGTTGGCTGGATCATATCCTTTAAAACATAATGAGATGGCAAAGTTAATATATGATCAGAAGGAAGAAACCAAGACTAGCACAGCACACACATATTACCAGTGGAGGAAGGCATTCAGAGGCATGTTTACGAAGAACAGAAAATCCACCATGGGTGCTTGTATCAGAAGCAGTTAAAACCTTGCAGAACGAGTGAACTGTAGGTCTTGGAGGCTCAGACGGACATGAATCAGAACTTGTAGGTTCAATTTGCTGCAGTATTTCAACAAGATTTAAAGCCATTGAAGTTTAAAAAAATGATTGTCAACATATCTGCTAACTAAACACTAGAACTGTAGAAGTCAGAAAGAAAACTAATTAGTTCTTACGTCTGATTCAGGTAGCAAAGTAATCTGCGCATAAACCTCATCTGTTTCTTGTTCCGCCTGTACGGATAGAAGGACATCAACATAAAGTTTTCATATAAACCCTTTCGACCATTAAGATTTAGCAGTTCATTCAGTCACCAAGAAAATACACAAAAAATACGACTATGACCTGACTCAAACCAGCCTTACATATAAACAATATGATCAATTTCATGAAAACTCAATTAAAATCGATCTATACTCCACTGACAGAGCAACCAAGTAAAAAATGAAGAAACTGCAGAAAGGAAATTAAGATCAGGGAGCTAAAAATACCAGCAGCTGAATATGAATAACACGACAGAGAATCTTCGAAGGCAGATTAAACAAAGGAATCCTCTGATTCAATTCTTGATTTGTTGATGCCTCTAACTACACAAACCCAAATATAGCAAAATTAAATCTTTAACCAGAAATAGCACAAACCCACAAACGAAAACCAATCCAAAACTCAAATTTCCCAATTGAACCACGCCCATTCACTCCGTCACTCACTTACCTGTTCCATGTGACCCTGAGGAAAATAGAACACTCTTTCTCCACGCTTGGGAACATCCACAAGTGGACCTGCACATGCCTTCCATAACTCCATATACAGATCATCCTCTCCACATCCTGAAACCGAAAAAGAAAAGTCAATTTTCGCAGGAAACGAACAAACAAATAAAGCCGTTTCACACTTCACCTTCACTATTCCCCTGTGAAAACGATCCTCCTCCTTCTCTATTCATACCCATCATTTCTGAAAACCCACCAAGCAGCAGCCAAAGCAACAACAACAAAAAATCAAACCACAAAATAACTTCCTTTTACAAACCTTAATTAACTCTCACTATCTACACTTAAATCACGACAGTTAAATCCCTTTAAAAAACCAGCAAAAAGTCCCCAACTTTCACTTGTTTCACACTTTGAGAGATCCAAAAACCTGTAACGCAAAAAAACACCTTTCAAACCGTCACAAAACCACCTTCTTCTTCTTCTTCTTCTTCTTCTTCTTCTTCTTCTTAATTGATTCAAAAAAACACCCCACAAACTCTCCCTCTGTCCTCACTCTCTGTTTTTCTCTCACTAAAAGCAGCTGATTTTGGTTTTGTTCTCTCCTATTTGTCTCTCCTCGGACAATAAAAACGCCGTTAGTACCATAAATACTGCTTTGCGAGCTTCTTATATTATGCGACTTTGGGTTGCTTTTAACTATCATCTCCCTCCTATTCGTTGCTGTCGCTTTTGCTCGGTTTTGTAACGCTCACCCACCTAACCATAGTTAAGAGGTTTAACTTGAGAGAGTCAGTAGATGGATGCCGTTAACGAGCATGATGGCTTAGCCGTCGCTTAGCGGATGGCGGGTACTTTTCTTTCTCCTAGGAAAATAAGTTTGTTGGGTTGCTAAATTGTGGATCCCACATGGGATGAGGTGCTGCCAATTTAAGTATCTCATCTCATCTGCTCATGACAATTGCAATAACTGACTGAATGAGATTATGAAGTCCTATTTGGAAGTGTTCTGTTTTTTTAACATCAGTTTATGAAAACAATTTAAAATGTCCAAATAATAATTTAAAATAAAAAAAATAAGAATATATTTTTTAATTGTTTTCAAAAACAATTGAAATACAATACCAAATAGATCCTAAAGTAACTCAAATGACCTCATTAAAAAAACCTAAGGAATTAATTTTACTAAAAAATTATAGTTCATTTAAAAATATGATATTAATTAAGAGAGTTTTTCGGTAATTAAATTGTAACTACTAAGTATTTATATCATATGATAGAGATAAACACAAAAAGAAAATAAAGAAGATCATACATACTTTCACCAAAAAAATATATGATAAGAATTTTCTCTTGGTAAAATTTATTTATTTATTTATGATGTTTTTTTTCTTCTCGTGATGTAAGTATATATATGTATTTGCACGTTTTCATTTGGGTTCCCGTCATTTTCTCAAAAATAAAGTTAATCGATGCCTTTTATTTTATTTTTTCTTTCTAGTTATCATTATTAACTATAATGTCGTGGAATAGACAGAGATCTGTAAGATTTAAAAATTGTTTGTTTCAAGATTTCTTTTGCATTTTAGCTGAAGATAATAGGATATTAGGGATTTTTTTTTTATAATTAAGGATGGCGCTATATTTTTAAGATATAGATTGATGATTGACTCATGGTATACTTGGTCAAGTAGATTTGATTTAAAAGACCAGTAAAAGTTTAATGAAAAAAATAAGTTTGGAAAAACTATTTAATAATGAAATTAATTGGTAAATAAGAATTGATGCCTTCTTATTTGCTCATGTTCAATAATGATGATTTTTGTGCCTATCCTGGTTTTTTTAATTTCATCGATGTCGAAGATCTTGTGAGTCATGATGATGTTCTTAATATATTTTTAAATATATTAAAAAAAACATTACAGAAACTCTTTGAATAACAATAAAAAAAATAATTAGAAAATTCTAAAAAATTATTCAGGTTGCTGAGACAATAATAAAGATTATTTTAAAATATTTGAAAAAATAAACACATCCCTAAAACCACGTGTTGAACACACATGCACTATATGTTAACTACAGCTGCACTAAATTATATATATATATATATATATATTAATGGCGGGTAATTTAAAATAATTTGTGCGATCGTACGGACACTTCACTGGGATGCGTGAGCTCTGGGGTAACGGGGATCTGGAACTGGCGTTACCGTTGTTTTGCCGTCTCTTTCGTTGTCTGCTACGAAGCAGGCAACGACATGGTTGTCTCGAGTTAACCCGGCAGAATTTTGGGGCTTTTAATTATTATTTTTTTTATATTTTGACCTTAACACATAATTGTTTTACGAGGTTTGCCATTCTGAGGCGAGTGACTGTCGTCTGTGTTAAACCGGAATAAGAGACAGCCAAGCGACATGTCACCTTAGAGGTTGAGTGAAGAAGTTTGCAGACGTGTCATGGACAGGGACATAAAAACTGTTCGCTGATTGCCTGCGAAATAAAAGGCCTTCTGAAAAAGTACAGCAAACCATCACATTCACATCCCACGTGGTCTGGGCTAATGTGGGGTCTATCTGGAAGGTGGGTCCGCTTATATACTCCCCAATCGAGTGGTTACTCTAGATATTATGATGGTTTTTTACCATAAGCTTCAAAATTATGTAACACAAAATATAAAAAATATTTAAAATTTAAACTTTTTATATAATTTTAGATTATTTTTATATATTAAAATCAAAAATAATTTTTTAAAAAAATATAAAAAATATTATTTTGATGTTATTTTTCCTTGTCGAAATAGTATCCGTCAATGTGGATGCCATGCTTGTCTCAAATGATAAAGAACAGTCACGCAAGGAGATAAATTGACCAATTTACGAAATTGAATAATTACCAAGTTCCTTTCTTAAGCTGCCCTCACCTCTTTCTTGGAAGAAGATTGAAAAGGGGGATTGCTTAAGCCTTACTTTAGTTTAATTATTAATTAATTATTTGTTTTTCCAGCTTTTGAAGCTTCAGTACAGCGAGCAGCAACTATTGTCATCCCGAGCATGATGTATCCAAAGATGCCTCCCACGTCCACTTGACGGAGAAATTATGTCTGAAGCAAGTGATGATTGCTTACAGATTTTGGGTTAGTGCTACTAAAAATGAGTGAGTGAGTAGAATTGTGAGATGATATTGCAATCAAATCATAAGCACTTACATTTTGAAGCTTCTATATTATTAATAAATTTGTAAGTTGAATCTCTTTATAAGCTGAGTCGTGTATGTCTTTGTACACGTACTACACGCACTTTCATGGTTCGATGGGATACTTTTTTGTTTTTCATTATTATTCTCAAAGATTTTTGCCAAGCATTCATGGACAAGAACAAGATATCCCACAAACCAAAATCTTTTGACAACCATGCTAGACCTATCTTTTTTTTTCCAGGATAATGTATGCCTTCACCTGACCACAGATTGCAACAAAAAAACGAAGCAACACCTTTGAGTGATGAATTAAAGGGTGATCAGTATACATGCAATAAGCTGTTTTATTTTTTTTAAAAGAAACTTCAAATTGAGATCTCCAAAGGAATGACATAGATTCCAACCATGAAAAGATCATAGACTTGCTTGCTAGCTGTTTAACCAGATAGTTTGTATAATGAACTCCAACCTCTCTCTCTCTCTCTCTCTCTTTATATATATATATATATATATATATATATATATATATATATATATATGATTCGAAGGGACAAACCTTTATGCTTCTTATTTTCTTCCTTCATGCGGTGGGGTGTAGAGAGGTGGCTGTCTAAATGCTTGGCGAAAAAAGGATGGATGGAAACAATGTACCTTATATTATTGCTTTTACTTCAATTATATGTATTGCTATCCAAAAAACAGGCTAGTATTGTGAGTGGTAATTGTGGCGACGTACCAACATGTAAGAAAAAAAGAAAAGAAAAGGGGGTGTGATTCTTATATTAATTAACCCGCTACAGAATTTGTCATGGGGTGCGCGCACCCAAGAATTTTCTCACCGGCAACATGAAATGTCGAGTCCACGTTATCGTCATCTGTTTTAGTAATTAACTTTATTAATTAATGTGGAAAAGCATTCTTAGCTTAGGTATTAAACCTTTTCCAGCCTTTTTCATCAGAGAACATGAACAAGAACAAGAATAAACCAATCACAGTTTCTGTATGTGTGTGTTTGCCTGTCGTCTACGTGCCTAATGATGCAACAAAGGTAGTTTTCTTATGAATTTATTTGCTTGATAGCCTGTCTTTTTTGTTTTTTTGATAAACCCAACATTTACTCTTATAAATTTTGCCGAAACTCTAATAAAAAATTTTTATTGATGCAAGCAAAACCATTAATCAAACAAGGTGGATAGTCTAGTTGCGCTAATTTTCATGAAAGAAAGAGAGATATATCATCCTAACTGTAGCCATGCTGCCATTGATTCATTATCTACAGTCTCCAAAAGCGACAAGCCGTGGAATTCCCCACCAGCCCCCTGAAATAAGCGACTAACCATTGTTTATTTATTTTGTTTTTTGAGGGGAAAAAAGAGAAGGAATTTGACATCGGTCCAGTGAATTAAAAATGTTTTTGTACTATGATTGGTGATAGTTTTTATATTTTATGACACCATGTGGCGACCAATTTGGATGGTGTTCCTTGGCTGCCCTTAGCCTGCACAAATGAAAGAGACCCACAAGGTGAAAGCTCTAACCAATCCCTTTTCTTTGTCTTTCTACACACCTCGGACTCAGCACTGCTTTTGTAGGGTTACCCCACCAATTATTAATTAATAATAGAGGTGCAACTAAGATGGGATTTATTGGGGGTGGATACCTTCTTAAAATCATTGAATAATGCAACAGTCTGGGTTGGCATCATGTGAAGACAATCATGGGTTATTAGGAAATGTTCAATTAGTGGAGGCTTCCCCTTTCACAAAAAAAAAAAAAAGCATTTTATCAGTCGAAAGAGGTGTGGGGGTGGGATGAGTGGGATTTTGATCCCACCAGACGGGGACTACATGATTGACTTCCTTTTGACCTAATTTGAAGCATTACCCAGCCGTGGGATCGTACAACCAGATGCCTCGGCTGCCTTTGGATGTGGACTTGCCTACTTCACCGGTCCAAAAACCTTGAACTGGACCCCGTTTTTCCCAACCTTTTCCTCTCCTTTTCCATTACCTTTGCACACGAAGGAATGGACACAAACCCCCGCTTTTTTAAATCACCATTAGCCATAAAAGAGCGCATTTATCAGGGCCCTGACTTCCTCAATCTTTTTTGTCAATGCATAGATGTCATCGTCTCCAGCCACAAACCAGCTATTGAGTTTAGCACGATATCAACTGTGAGGTTATCGGGCATGATATGATAATAAAGAATTTATGATCTGCACAATAAATTTTGAGTTCAAGTCAGGGTTTGTATCTCTTGTAAGAATCCGGGACAATCTAAGTTTTACTTGCTCACCTAAATCCATAAAATATGGCTTTCTGAGAGATGGAGCTTACTCGTAGAAAAAAAACTGAGTTTCATTTCTTATTTTTATGCGATGCTGAAGTTTAATCCATTTATACGATTTAGTGCTGAAGTACTTGGTCGATAGGGTTTTTTCCTCAAACACAATTAGATCAAATCTGATGTCCATTTCAATCCCATGGTTGATTATGTATGATCATTTGCCATAGATCAGACAATAATTAAGACTGCTATGTCCAACACCTGCATGTGAGAATAGTCTACCAGCAGATATTTCAGGGCCTTGAAAGTTCAAGGTCAATGCATATCAAGCATGATAAAAGACATGATAGCATACTGATTAAATGCTTTTAAAAGCAGCTTATACTAGATTTGTCGAGTACCCTATGTCACCTATAGCACTCCGATTGGTTTAATTGAAGCGCTGCACATGCAGCATGATTTTCAGCTAAACTGCGATTACAGTGCTAAAATTTAGTCGACTAAGTGTTTCCCAAACCTTTCGACTTTGTATTTTAAGAAGAAATCACTGTGGAAGATTGATTGAAAGTAGGCTGTCCGCTTAAACATGTATTCACTTGAAGTGGAAGGAAAGAGAAGTACGAAATGAAAAGTGTATAAATGCAAGCCGAACGCTTTAAAAAACTGCAGTAGAAACAGCTGAATGCTAGCTGTGAACTGTGGTTGCCTTCTGCAAGGATTAATAAAATGTGAGCGCATGAGCACTCGAGGATTCTTTGAGAGGAATATCACCACAACTAAACTAGCAAAAGAATGATGCTTTTGGTAGTTTAAAAAGCTCAAGATGCTGTTTAGCTTGAAAGGACCTTACCAGCAACTTGGATTCTAGGAGATGTTTTGCCAATGATGGCCTAATCTATCAGCATAGCATTCACTTAATGGAGGAATCGAGATGCCGAAGCTCTCATCGTCAACATCAAGCCACCCATGTGCTTCCTCTAAATTCACTCGCTCAACAGTAACTTAGCACCTAGCAAGTGGGAACAATACTAGCTTTAATGGCGGCTCGAGGATATTTTAATTTGGAGAGGTTCTATTCGTCCCCAGCCAGAAGCTTTTCTTTACATTGATTCTTTGACAAATCCTGGTAAAAGGAAAGTGGAGAAGATTGTCATGCCGTTCTTTGCTCTGCTAAAGTGCCAGGTATATGTCTCTTTCTCCAGTTAATTCTCTCCTATTGCTTCCTTGAACTTTTTCTTAGCGTGACACCTCCAATTTGATTTCCAGAGCTAAAAGCAGAGAATGGCATAATTGATGGCGACAATAGCACAACCGTACATATTGTATAGTCAAACTAAACGGTGCACCTTAAACATTTCAACCAGTGATCGAGCTGAGACTTTGGAAATATCAAGGCATATACTTCGTGCCCAGAAAAACTTTAACCAGTTAGTTCGTGGATCCTTTAGTAGGAACACGATGCACAATTTCTTTTTTAATCAAATGGAATGCGGAAGACTAATTTGAAAAAATAATAAAACCAAGAGAAGACAGCAGAAAGGAATGAGATCATAATTTCAATGGTCATAACTCATAAGAAAGCTTGGAGAGGAATTCTAATAGAAAAAGGTATTCGTTGACAAGAGCACCGAAGGGAAGACAACAAGAATGTTTTATTATTGACTTGCAAAATGCAGAATCTGATCCCATGATACATATAGTTATGAGAGCAAATGAAATGATAAAAAAAAAGAGGCTTCATTTTCTTTGGTCCTCGTCATTGAAAAAAACCAGAGACGTTACGATATCTGTGTGCTATATCAGCCATGCTTGAGACAATCTTGACAACCGAAGCAAGACTGCTTGGCTTGAGTTTTATTCAATTAGGGTGTGAAGGGACCGAGAACCACCACAGAATTGTGCCCTCCAAAGCCAAATGAATTTGAGATAGCTGCAATGAAATGAAGGGGGGGAAATAAACATGTCATCATACAATCTATCCATTTATATTAACATTTATAACCAAGATATTGCATTTGTATACGTGCGCTATTTGATCCTTTTAATTTTCGGTAAGAAATGACCGACGGCGTCTATCATATGTACATGTAGAGAGAAGAACAGCACATACCAACGTTAACTTCATGTTGCTTTTTCACATTTGGAACAGTGTCAATTGTCACATCAGGCTCAATATTCTGCAGTGTCAAGTAATATATAACATGAGAAAAAAACTAGGCAATAGATCGAGTAAACTAACATGGAGCATGGCATCGGTATGGAAAAATAAGGGTGGCGGTTCATACATCTTGATTGATAGTTGGGTGAAGCCATCCAGTGTTGATTGCTTTTATGGTTGCAATGGCTTCTAATCCACCAGCAGCACCAAGCCCATGTCCAATCATTGACTAAGACCAGACAAGACCAGATTAGTTAGCATTAATATTGTTCTCCAGCATGATTCCTGTAGAATCCAATTTATATTTACTGGGATATCGCAAAAAGATGTAAAATGTACTTTTTTTGTACAGTATCTTACCTTAGTCCCATTCATCTTGATCTCAGAAGTATCCTTAAAGACTTTCTTGATTGCATTGACCTCGGCCAAATCCCCTGCTAGTGTCGATGTCGCATGAGCATTAATATAGTTCACCTGTAGATCGGATATTATTAGACCAGCTACACAATTGGATCCAAGGGGAAAATATATAATTTATCCCAAGGAAAGTGTAATTCAGGTTTCCATTCTGTCAAGAAATTGAGTACTCCTACCTCCTCGGGGGAAACTCCGGCATCTACCAAACTCTTAGCAATGCAAGTCGAAACTCCGAGGCCATCTGAACGGGGATCGGTCATGTGATGAGCATCACAATTTACAGCACCTCCCAAATACTCTGCTATTATATTAGCTCCTCTTTTCATTGCATGCTCCAAGCTCTCCATTATCTATTCCCATCGAAGAAAATTAGTTCCGATAAAATCCGAGGGTGCCTGGTGATACGATGCTAACAGATACTCAAACACAATGAATGAGGAAACTGCATAGATTATTACCAGCACACCAGAGCCTTCTCCCATGACAAAACCATCACGACTCTTGTCCCAAGGTCTGGAAGCTTTCTCAGGGTGTTCATTTCTTTGAGAAAGTGCCCGGCAAGCTATAAAACCACCGACACCAGTAGGCATGACTGCAGCCTCGGTTCCCCCAGCTACCATGATATCTGCTTCGCCTCTTCTAATATGATTAGCAGCCGAGTAGAGACAGTAATTCGCAGTAGCACAAGCAGTTGAGATGGAGTAATTGGGGCCCATCAACCCTGTGTCTATAGCTAACAATGCTGAACCCATGTTGGTGATGGAATAAGGAATGAAGAATGGAGACATCTTCTTATATCCCTTTTGGACAAGAGACTCAACTCCACTGCTAAAAGCACTTAAGCCTCCCATGCCAGTTCCCACCAGAACTCCAATTCTTGTTCTGTCCATCTGTAGTGCATACATGTCAAGAGATTTCATCGCTACCACTTAGTATAAGGTGATTCAAATGAAGCAAACATAGGTATATGACTTACATTTTCAAGAACTTCAGAGCCAAGGTTGGCATCTACAAGGGCCCTCTTGCCAGCAACCAGACAGTACCTCCAGCAATCATCCAGACGGCGATCATTTTTCCCGTCGATGTATCCTTTGGAAGAAAAATCACGAATCTGGCCAGCGAATCGAACAGAGAAACTTGAAGCATCAAACCTATCAATCAAGCTGATCCCACTCTCTCCCTCAAGGAGTTTGTTATAGAACGTATTAATGTCACTACCAAAAACTGAGACCAGTCCCATCCCTGTAACCACAACTCGTTTCCTGGGATCTTTTTCACGCTTGGGGGCTGAAACAGTTTGAGATACCACGGCTCTAATTGCTCTTAATTTTGGAGCTGGACATGGTAAATTCAACCAAAGTTAAATCCCATAAAAGATCAACGTGTAAAACTTGAACACGGTCAAATTGAACACTCCCGTGCTTATTCGTTCGTCCCCTAACATAATGTAAGAAAATTACTAGAAAAACGAACCAATGACTAAGAAAATCAAGAATCGAAAACATAGTTTCCGATTCTAATTCATGTGTTACAACAGCATTGTTATGGTCGGGGTTCTCTTTTACAACCCTTGCAGAAACATGTTGAACATGAGTCCTGACATTTTCTTTGGCTCCTATATATGTTGCTAACTGCATTTTATAGACAACCAAAACATTTCCAAGTAGCCTCATTTACTTATCATTTTAGTGCATTGCAAGGTAGAAAAAAACTTGTTTAATAGACTCGTACCTGGAGAAGAAATGGACCCGCTCGGCTTACTCCCTACTGGAGCCATTTGCATGTTTTCAACTGGTCTAAGCCCATTATATTGAGCCATGGAAGCTTCATGTTTCCCCATTTCTCTGCTTCTAAACAGTACATTAGACGAACAAGCTGCACCAGCAACGCCTGCCATGTTTCTTTCTTTCTGTCACCCTCCTTCCCCTCTCTGGGTAAAGCTTGGATGGTTTGAAAACTTGTTCAACTTTGGGTTATCAGTGCAAGAGGATTTAACAAAGAGTGAGTTCTGTGCGCTGGTTCGATGTAAGATTGGAGAATTCGCCAGCAGGGTTACTTGGGCGATGATAGCAAAATATTGCCCCCACATTTTGGTGAACTACCCTGTACTGAACAACTAACTTTTGGAACCTCGGCTGGCACTTATAAATGCTCAACTGTTCTAGCGGTTTGTCCATTGCTCTCCGATAATCACGTCGGCCCGAATTCATTTCAAAATTATTTTTTAAATAAAATAAAATAAAATAAAATTATTTTTTTCTTTAAATTAGTTTGTTTTGGATTTTTCATATTTTTTTAGATTTGAAATATATTTTTTAAAAAACATTTCTACTAACTCCCAAATTAAAAACGTTGCCGGGAGATGGTCCCAAATGGATCCATGTCTGTAAATAGCCGAAACTAGTGGGTAGCTCTAAATTTCCAAGTTTCAAAAGCTAGCTCTCTGGACTTCACTCAAATGCTGAGGCCCAGGGAGTTTCGATGTTGAAGCGCATATGAATAATGTCACCGAGTAACGATAAGTTTCGAGAGAGAAAAATCTTGATTTTAATGTGAGATTTAACTATGGTTTTCATTAATTCAATGACTCGTGTAAATATTTTTGATATAGTTACATCATTTTCAACCACATATATATTTTCTACTACATATAATTATATTTATATATATAGGTGGGTGGGGGGTTATATTTATATGAATACCCATATATATATTCATCTCCTTCCACACACTCATAGCCCCCCTCCCCTCCCCTCAGCTCTTCTCTTCCACACACACACACACACAAAGACAGCCCCAGCCGCCCACCCACCACACACAAAGATAGCCCCAACCAACTCTGAGTAGAATGATCAGAGATGATAAAGACTTGATTGCTGCCTTTTTTACGTCTTGATTGCTGCTTTTTTTGTAAGAGAGAGTTGTTTTTGTAGTTGCGGCACAACGATTATTTTTTATGGGATCCATAGTAAAAAGCTAGGGTCCTGTTCGGTGATAACTGTGTTTGATTTTGTGGTTCAACGTAAATATATCATTAACTACGGAGCTAAACAACATCTTGATAGGATCAAATTTAAAAAGTTACGCAAGAAAAAAGTACATGAACTTCTCATTTGCCCATGCAATTCAATCCCTGACGCTATAAAAAAAAATTCTGAATATTTCTATAAACTTCATATCCGATCCTCAAAACTTTAATTGTTTTAAATTAAAAAAAAATATCTTTTCAGGCCAAGCATTAATTATCAAGTCTAATCACAGGTCATACACAAAATAAAAGATGAAATTAAAAGGAAAGGAAATCGATTCTCGGTAACTTCTCAAACAATTTTTTTTAAAATGTTTTATTTAGTTTTCTATTTTTTCTATTAAAAAAACTGAAGAATTTCTACAAGTAAATGCAATCTTAATTTTAACTATGCTTTATTATTATTATTATTATTATTATTATTTAGAGTTGATGATTTCATATTGTTTGGAGCTAATGATATGTCAATTATTTATAATTCATAGTTTTTATTTTCAACTTTTATATATACTATGTAAATTAAAAAAAAATTAAAGGAGGTTTATTTATTTATTTTGTGAATATCACAAGGTTTCGAGTGAGAAAGATTAAAATTTTTTGATTTATTTATTTTGTGAATGAGTCTTTAGATACGTCTATTCAATAAAATAAAGATTAAAAACTATATAGCTAATAAACAATAACAGTTTTTTTAATAATTAAAAGATTAAGTGAGAAAGTTGAAGTACAGATGCATATTAATAAAACATATAATTTTATGTTATCGGGAGCTATTCAGTTTTTTTTTGTCAGGACATAGAACATTTCAACTCTATTGAATCTTTTTCTAGTTTAATTATTTCTTTTCTTATTAGTATATATTTCTCAATAAAGAAATTTTTTTTTCATGGTTTGTAATTTAATAAAAAAAAATATAGATATTTTTTCTCATTCAATATCAATGAAAAATAATTATCAAAATTCTACATATCATGTTGATACGTAATTATTATAAATAAATCAAATAATAATATAATTGTAAGAAAATATTCAACATGACACACCTTTTTATGCTAGGCATCTTCAACCCCTTAAAATTTAAAAATTAATTTTTTTAAAGGAGTTTTTATTTTAGAAAAAAAAAATATCATACTCTTAAAAAAAAATTTTCTAAGGCTCTGACATATCTGATCCTTTTCTTTTAAGAAATTTTAAAAAATAACTTAAAACATTAATAAATTATTTCCTGACTCGTTTTTTTGACAGAACTAAACATTAAAAAAGAAAAATTCAACTCATTTTTCATCATGACACTATAAAACATAAGAAAATAATTCACTTTTCATGAGCTCACTTCCAGGAAAACCACTTCTGGCAATCAAACACGGCTTAAGATTAAAAGATGTGGTGGTTAGACGTGATTCTATCGGCTTGGTTGGTAAAGAGATCCTGACTGAACCATAAAAAAGGTCCAAGAATAAAATTGATTAAAAGAAATTCTTGATCCGACCTCTTTACTCAATTCGAATTAAAAATTAAATCATGTGATACTTATTCCTAACATGATTTAGGAGATTTACTTAGTCCAAAACTAGAGCAAATTTAATCATATTTTTCTATGAACATATTAAAACGTGAAAATAAAAAACAATTAATTAATTTTTTTTTAAAAAAAAATATAATTAAACTACAATGTCAAGAAGGAACGCGGTTTATTGCCCCGTGAGTTGAATAAAAACGTGAATGGTTCTCTGCGGTTTGTGGAGGAGATTGGTCCACCGATGCCCCGTTCTAGAAAAAAGACGTGGATGTTATAGTCATACGGTCAACGCTATTTGTCTTGACCACACGTTACCACGTGATAACACGACTTCTGTACCTCTAAAGTTTGAAATTGGAGTTCCATTCTGCCAGAAAGAGTGCCTCCACTTTTTTTTCAATCCGTCGGTATTTGATTTTTTTATTATTAAAAACATATATTGTTATACTTTGAATTATTAAATTGTCAATAAAATTGAAACGGATTAAAGAATCTTATTGGATCTTAAATTATTAAATTTTAAATTTGAATATAACTAGTCATTTTATAATTACTATAATCATTAATTAAACTAATAAATAAAAGAGTTCAATTAAATTTTAAATGGATTGCCTCTAATATAATAGCGTTAGTAAAAGAAAAAAAATGAAGCTCCGTTACTAACGTATAAAAATGTGATATGTATAATATATGTTTAAAAAGAAATGACAAGAATTAATTGATGGTAGCACTTATGAATTATTATCAAAACAAATTTTATAAAATATTTTCATTTTTCGAAAATTATAAGCTGCCTTTCTTTTTTGTTGGTTAGTTTTTTCTTTGACTATAAAATATTTTATATTTATAAAGTTTTTTAAAAAATATATCCAAGGAATTCTCAAATAGATTTTTCTATTACTTTAATTGACATAATGGTTAGATAGTCATAAGAAAATCATATGATTTAATCTAATAACCTAAATTTACTAAAATAACATTACGGGCAAATCGACGTATCTATTTATATAGTTTAGTCTACCTTGCGAGTTCATGTTATTCAAGACGTGGATATATTAGAGAATTCATTGACGTATTATGGAAATGATAAATCATGTGATTACTTAATATTTTTGTTAATTAGAAGAAGGATCTCATTAAGAATTTATCAATACAATAATGACCAAACTGGGACAAAAAAAGTTAGACCTAATTGAGACCATCCTTAAATCAAGACATTATTTTTTATTTTATGTTCCTATGACATGTGTTGCCTCCCCGGCATGAGAGATCCAAGCCCTCAGTTTCTTCCTCAAATGTTCTCATTTATTACTTATTTGATAACCTATCTTCTTTAATTAACCATGTTTCCCAACCACTTTGCCCAAACATTATTTTTTTTATAATATAAAACCAAACCATTACAATCCATCCTCATTTAGAAAACCTTGCCGCTAAGGTGAGATTAGTGTTACTATGCCATGTGTCCTCTGCCTAGCCTACAACTTTCATATTTTTCTTTTCTAGTCAAACTAACATCTTGTATTTGATAGGTTTAACATTTGTATAGTGTGGTTGTATATATTTTTAAAAGTATTTTTTATTTATAAATATATTAAAATTTGAGGAAGAAGAATGATTAATATTACACCACCATTCAACCATGATTAATTAAAAGAATTTTTGTAGCAAGGAATAAATAAATAAATAAATAAAAAAACACAAAATATCATCATGAGCTACTATAAAAACAAAAACAAGAAATAAAATATCTTAACAATGAAATTTTCTGTGTTGTTTCCCTCTGGACTTGTGAAAAAAATAACACCGAACCTAGAAAAGACCTCTTCGTATGCTCGAATCATCTCTCGCTTTCAAAGCCTTAACACATAAGCAAAGACAAGTCTCCGAAACTCCCAATGTGTGAACCAAATCTCTTACATGCTATCCAAGATTGACCTTCTAGAAAGTGCACCTCCATTCTCCTTCCTCCACCTCGCCCCACACTACCACACCGCGTTTTTGCCACCACTTATTCTTGCTCACCTACAAAATCCAAACCAACAATTATTAATTGCAAATACTTATTTCTTAAAACTTCAAAAACTTACTTTCTTCACCAAAAAATCATTGTGTTCGATTAAAATGTTTCTCACTACTTTGACGACATTGACTTCCTGTAGCTTGAAATCAAACTGCGGATTTAAAACTAGGTTGTGGATTCACATAAACATAAATCATCTTTATGATGCGGGCAAAAACATATTTACCATCCAAGAATAAAATATATATCACGAACCAACAATCGTGGTGTTTACCCTTTTCTTCTGTAAACAGTAATGTCAAAGCCCCTTTTGCAATAATTTATTTTTTACCACATTAGTAATTTAATATAGAACGCAGTATATACTATTTTGACCAATTAAACTCAGAAATCTTTTGTGGCCTCCCTCCTTGACAAATCCACACGCAAAGTCTTGTTAAATCCTAGCAATTTCCAGGAATTTTCCATACTTTTAACCTAATCTTCAGCTATTAATACTTCCATTCTCACCCCGTTCTCTTTTTTCATATATCGAAAACCTAAACTCTCACCTCTGTTTTCTTCCCTGTTGTCTACATTTTCTTTTCTTCAAAACTTTTATATTTCTATCCAACCTCGAAACCCTTTAGGCTTTTTGTTTGTTTTTGAAGGGAATTGAAGTAAGAAATGGAGAATAACCGGCAATCGTTTTATCAGTTCAGTGATCAACTGAGGGTGCAGACATCAAATTTAGCTAATCTGTCACTCAATGACTCAATTTGGAGCAACTCACTTGGATCTAAGAGGCCAGATCAGAGGAGGAATTTTGATATCAGAGTTGGTGCTGAAGTCAACAATTTGAAGCAAAAAGGTTCTGATTTGAATAGTTTCAATGATGGATGGAATCCGATCAGTGATTTGAAGCCAAAAGGTTCTGATATGAATCTTTTCAATGATGGATGGAACCCTGTTAATGATCTGAAGGCAAAAGGGTCTAACCTGAATGTGTTCAATGATGGATGGAACCCTGTTAATGATCTGAAGGCAAAAGGGTCTAACCTGAATCTGTTCAATGATGGATGGAACCCTGTTAATGATCTGAAGGCAAAAGGGTCTAACCTGAATGTGTTCAATGATGGATGGAACCCTGTCAACGATTCGAAGCCAAAGGGATCTAACCTGAATGTTTTCAATGATGTATACAGTCTGAAGCCAAAAGGATCTGATTTGAATGTGTTCAATGATGGATGGAAGATGGGGTCTAGAACTAACAATTATGGTGTTAGTCCAATTGGACCTATGGGTCAAGTTGGTGGATCTCAAAAAAACGTTGGGGCCATTGGAGGATTCAGTAATGGGATCTATTCAAAGAACAATAGCATCCATTACAGCAACCTTAATATTAGTGTGAAGGGTAGCAAGAACAAAGGAGATGATGATTTTGGAAGCAAGAGTGGCAAAAAGAATAGCAACAAGAAGAGTAATAGTAACGATAATAATGACAACAAGACTGCTGCTGATAAGAGGTTTAAGACACTACCACCATCCGAGTCTCTGCCTAGATACGAAACAATCGGTGGATATATCTTTGTCTGCAACAACGATACCATGGCAGAGAATCTCAAGAGAGAGCTTTTCGGTAAGTTTCTCAAATTTCATTTCTTTTTGTGTGTGTGTTTTTCTTTTAATTTTCTTATATCTGTTTATAAAGCTCTGGTCTTTTGAAGAGTTGATCTTAGTTATTTGCTTTTTGTAACAAGCTAGGTTTTTACAAATAAAAAGATATAAATTCATTGCCCAGTTGTTATTTGAACCTTGTTGAGCTCATTGATATTATCTCTCTAATTCTTTTTTATCATCTTTGAAGTGGTTTTTGTTGTTCTTGAGTTCTAAACAACTGCGTGAATTTTTATAGGCTTGCCTCCCCGATACCGCGATTCAGTGAGGCAGATCACTCCAGGCTTGCCCCTTTTCCTTTACAACTACTCCACTCACCAACTACACGGAGTTTTTGAGGTTTGTTTCTCAGTTCTTTTCCTCTTCTTTGCAAAAGACTTGAGCAGTTTACACCTGTTCTTCGCTTCATGGCTATGAACTAATGATGTCTTTGATGGTATAGGCTGCAGGTTTTGGAGGAACAAACATTGATCCCTCAGCCTGGGAAGACAAGAAATGTACTGGGGAATCACGCTTCCCGGCTCAGGTATATATATCCGAAGTCTGCTTGTTATTAGTCAGATAAATATCTGCCTGTGATTTAATGTGACTCATATATTAGATCACTGCCCGATTTAATGCTTATGTTTTGTACAGGTGAGAGTTATGACAAGGAAAGTTTGCGAGCCGCTGGAAGAGGACTCTTTCCGGCCAATTCTCCACCATTATGATGGGCCCAAGTTCCGCCTCGAGCTCAACATACCAGAGGTAATTTGGGTCTCACTGTGACCAAAATGAGAGCTGCTCGATGTATTTGTTAATATTCATTGCATTTCCTCCAGCAAGATCTGAGTTCCTAACTATGTTTTTGTTGGGTTTTCAGGCATTGTCTCTCTTGGACATCTTTGAAGGACAAAACCGTTGAAAACGTTACTCTATGCAGTCATCATACACATATAAAGTGAAAAAGAAGAGTTGACAACAGAGAAGAAGATAAATTATAGTATATTGGCTTCAATTTATTAGAGTTTCAAGGAGAGTTTGGAGAGGAATTCTGGGAATAAGGAAGAGTCTGGAAATTAAATGAAGCCAGCGTGATGTATAATCTTTTAGAATGGAGGCTGTTTTGCCTCTTTTTTTTGTTCTTGTTCTCTAGCTTGTCATATAAATAAATGACTACAAACAATATAAATGAAACTTATATTTATGAAGTTGCTGTAATCAAGGATGAATTGTTGTTGGATTTTCTTTCCATCTGCATAAGAAGCAACGGAAATAAATGGTATTAAGGAATGAGATGACCTTAAGCTCATAGCCATGGTTCTTTCACGTCTCACCCCGCATTTTACCCCCCTCAACGCCGAGGTAGCTCGACGTTTGAGTGTGAATTTGTTTGTCCAATGCACTAAATCGTACGTTTGCCACAGCCTTGGTATCTTCATTTGCATGCTACCTTTGATTTTATTAGGTGTGCTAGAATTGAGTTGCAAGTTACAGTAGATTCAAGAGCTGTTCGGGAGTAAAAGACTTTAATCTTTTCTCGAATTTGGCCGGAAATAACAAGAGGCAAATATACAGAAACGACGGGATGGCAATTGACAAGGGTGATGGGTTGCCTGCTAAAGCTTTATTTCGTCACTCGAAGAAAGGTGAGTGGGGGGGAGGCAGTAGGGTAACCAGCCATGGAAGTTTAACTCAACTCAAAGATGGCGCGCCGCACTGGACAATCTATAAGTCTTCACCTACTACCAATTCAAAATGCGCCGACATCACCTTGACAGATTCTTCACCAATATTATATGAATAAAAATATGAAGAAGAAGAAGAAGTAGTAGAAGAAGACAAGGACATGAAGTGCCTTAAAAGGCTGGTGGGATTATTTTAGCCAAATAATTGGACCAATTCAATTCAAAAAGTTGATATAGTATTCTGTATAAACGAATATCGATATTATTAAAAAAAAATTAAGAGTTTTCACAAAATTATTTACATTTGAATTAATGTATTTCAAAAAAGAAACTTTGTTCTTTGAAATTGTTTGTCGTAAATCACAATGGGTTCAAGTCCAACCTATAAAACCTAAATTGACGTATCAATTTAAATATTAATGAATTCAACTATATTTTTTTCGAAAGAGAGTGGGAACTCTCATTTTTACCACACAACATGAAGGGTCTACTTCGTTTGTTGTCCTAAAAGCGGGCAACTCTCATTCAATTTTATTTACACAAACATACCTTTCAACCATTAGAATGGATAAACCAATGGATTTTGATGGTCGGAAAGGTGCAAAGTAAGCCAATAATTATTATTCTAGCTCTAATCGGAGCAGAGAGAGTGAGGTCCACGTTACGCCAGGCAATAATGGTGTTTGGGTTTGAGGGTAAACAACCACCCCCCCTAATAAATAGCAAATAAAGATTGCTTTTGGATCCAAGGCGCAGTGCATGCAGACTATCCATTCCATTGCTGGTTCATCTGATCCATTTGACCAAACTATTCAGATAATGCCCATCTCTTGACCTAGGCTGTGTTTTGGTAAGAAATCCGGGGGAAGATCAATGTATTTTAATGTCGAATGATGTCGAATCAGGATCAAGAGACAGGGCTTTTCACGGTTATGAAGCAATTGGGTACTCATAAGTCCCACTAAAACTTAGAACAAGAGTTAGAGTAAATATAGTTAATGATATATAATGGTGGGTACAGAGAATTTGAAATGAATAATTAAATAAGAGACCAACAAGATTTTCTCCTCCACACTTTCTCACCAAAAAATAGACTATATATATACTTAAACCCTCTTGGAAGATAGAATGTTAAACCTTTAATTTTTTCTGATCTTCTTGAGAGAAAAAAACATGAAAAATATAAATATGAAAGGGTTAGAAACATCATACTCTACAGACTCCTTGATCAAGAAAAATTGTTAACATCGAACTCGGTGAATGATCAACCCTCGAAAAATAAGGGATCCTCCTTAAAGGCAACTGGCCACCGAGGCCTTGGGTAATGTATAAAGCTTTTATCATTCCTTCTACACTGAAGTTGATATAAAACGTTAATAAAATTATATAGAATGGCTCGAGAGCCTTTTGATGCAGGAGTCGAACTATGAAGTTTTGTTGTTGCCAATTGACAGAATTGACTTCTTAAAATGTAATAACATTATTCGTTGTGTTTTTATAAAAATATAATTATTTTTAGATTTTTTATTTTTAACATTATTACATCAAAACTATATAAAAAAAAAACATAAATCTAAAGAAATATTTTTTTTGAAAAAAGTTTTAACTGCAAAAGTAACCACTCCTTTGAACCATCATCATAAATTATCTCGAGAAATTGATAATAATAAAGAGAGAGGAGGAGGGGAATCACCATTTAAACCCACACAATTATTTAATTTACAAATCCTCTTATCTCTGTTCGTATCAATGATATTTCAGAACTCAAGAGAACCATGAAACGCATCAATTATAAACTTGAAGGGAAAAAAAAAGCACCGCCATCGCCACCGCTCACCCACTCAGCACCCCCACCATGATTTTGTCCACAGTCACATCAAATTCAAATTAGCAAGCAAATGAAACACCGATCGATTTTGAAGGGTTTTTTTCTTCTTCTTAGAAGACGAAAACAGCACTAAAGACAAGTGGGGCAACGAACCAGCCCGTTCTCGTTACACTTTCCACACCTTTCCTTGGCCCCATCAATCAAAACCTTACAACTCCCACTACATTCCAAACATGGCACAAACCTAGCATCACCACATCCTTCACACGCTTGCCTTCCCTCAACTCGTTTCACACGTGCCCACACAAGTATCCTCCCGAGCTGACCTGACTCATTCAACTCAACCACCTCATCAACTCCTCCTATGTACCTTCCCTTGATGAAAACCCTAGGCACACTCGCTCCTTCCCCTACCAAACCCCTCAACTCGTTCAAAAAATCACCGTGCAACGACACGTTTCTCTCATCAAACACTACATGGTGCAGCTCAAATAAGGTCTTGACACGTGTACAAGCATCAAATGTCCTACGTATCCCTCTTAACGACGTCGTGTACAGAACAACTGAGTCAGCTCCACCTGGTGGACACTTCTCTTCGAATCCACTCAGCATGTCCAACTTCTTCAGAGGCTTCCCTTCCTTTTCCCTCTCTAACCTATCTCTTACAACGAATATATTCTCCTTCACCGACTTGATCACACCACCACCAGATGACTCGGTCACGGACTCCGTCCCAGCTCGTGACACGGTCTTGTTGACAGCCTCAACTTTCCTCGACCCTGTCCTGACGGGTTCTGTTTTCTTCAACTCTTTTTCTGGTTTTGGAGCTATTTTTGCCTCCAACTCTTCAAGGGTATGGAAAGAAACACTCTTTCTTGGTTCTTGCTTCTTTTCTTGGATGGTTTTAGCAACTTGAGCTGGTGTAGTCTCAGGCTTTTGTGGTGGTGATGGTGTGGAAATAGGCGTTTTGTCATTGAGTGTAGGCTCAAGGTCTTGAAGTGCTTTGCTAACCTCATCCCAAGAACGAGGAGCATCATTTTCAAACTTGTTAAGCTTCTCTAATATCGGCGCTGGCACATTTGATGTCTTTTCTGGAGCTGAATTGTTCACTACAATCCATGGTTCTTGAATTGAGTTGATGTCAAATACCGCAAAGCTTGAAGGCGGTGGGCGGTAGACATCTACGTTCGCTTCAATTCTTTTTGAAGAACTGCACCCCATTTCTTGGTTGCTCTTTTTTGTTTTGTTTGTGTGATTTGAATTGGCGTGTTTGGGATGTTCAAGGACAGTATGTAGTGATCGGCAATGTGTGAAGGAAATTTAGGGTATTTTTATGGTTGCAATGCAACGTGGAATAATATTTGTGTGGTTTTAGTGGAAGCTTTGGTCTAATTATGTTTCGGCCAGCACATTGGATTAGAGAGAGAGAGAGGGTAGCTGTAAGAAAATTTTGTGGGGTTTTGGTTCTTAGCCTCAGGATCGATGTATGGTGTAGATGAGTGTCACGTAGGAAATGAGATGGGATGATATCCTGGAATGACAGGTGTCTGGACAACGTGGATTTTGAGAGAGAATACAAAATCGGATATCTTTGCTTATTTGGCTCTGCTTGGACTTCGAGTTTTTCGTATTTCAAAGAAACAAATTAACAAACAGATGCCCATGAACTTCTTGTTGCTATTGTCGATGATTTTGTGAGGTAGTGGATAAAATGACACATCATTAGAGGAAATGGTCAGTCGACCAGTAGGTTGCTAGAAGAAAGGTATTATTGGAGAATAATGTGGGTTAAGAATAATTATCAGTTTTTCTTCCATGAAAATATATTACTAATTTGATGAATTTAATAAATTAAGGGAGTCAATTTCATTTATCATAAATTACCCATTTTTCTTTAGAGAAAAATATGATGAGTTTAATGAATTAGTGAAGTGAATTATAATATTTTATGAAATTTAACAATTCAATAAAATAATTTAAATGAGTAAAGTAGAATCAATTTTTAAATTGAACCAATTTTGAGAAATTTCTTTCCACATTGTCTTCAATATATTATGTACACTTTTCAGCTGGACCCTATGAGCTTCGCCTTCCTCGATGCTGACAACAACAAAGCTCGCATTTTGTCTTTGGAAAAATCTATTTGAAAGCATTTTATATATGTTTAAAATGTGGCGTAAGTATTTTTATAAAAATGTGTTTAAATTGAAAACTTAGCACTCTTTATTCAACTAAAACTTTTAAAAGAAAAAAAATAACAAAATTCATGCATAGATGTAAGACTTGGATCAGTCTATTGGATTGATCCGGGGTTTGAGACTGTGGTTGAATTTCATGTAGATAAATAAGTTTATAATTAGCGTGGTCAAATCAGAACAACCTGCTAGGCCAATATAAAATTCATATGGAATATTTTAATTTTTATATATAAAAACTATATAGAATCTAACTACAAAAAAAAATCATATAGTATATAAAAATCCTTAATGTTTTTTTAACTTTTCTGGTCAATCTAAATATACCTGTTCAACTCAGATCCGACCTGATAAATCAGGCCCGAGCCAAGACTATGCTGCCGAGCAACTTGACTTTTTGAAAATGTCCACACAGCACAGGAGGTAGAAAAACACAGATTAGGGCACATAGACACAACAACACAGGATCAGCAGCAAATAAAGCATTATACCTAATGAGTCAACGTTCTGGTTGGTTGAACCAGCTAAAGATGAAGACTCTTTCGATTTCGATTTAGATATTTATCATATTAATAATATTTAAACATGCATCTAGTTGAGGACATTCTAAATAAATGTAGACTTCAAAATTAATTCCGAAATATAACTTTACATGGGATACGATGGTATGTTGGTCTATGACTTTGATTGTAGTTGAAGTGAAGATTGACTACACGGTAATATCGTAACTGCAATCATGCCTGGCCAGCTCATTCAATTATACGCTTAAAATCCAGGACAGATTGTTTAGGTAAAAGTCCCACAAGTGCACAGATTTACCTGGTCTCACCCTCGTCGCCGATCACCACCGGAGTGCTTTTCCCTCCCCTTCCGAAGGCAACCTCATCCATGCTTTGCCCTTGTCGCCTATACCTTCCGCCGGATGCTAAAAATCCAGGACAAGGCCTGTAAGCTTTTATTGGCCACCAACCAAACCCTGGAACTGTTGCGATCCCACCTTGAATTCTTCCCTCTCCATTGCATCCATTCTCTATTTCCTCTCTCCCACAGCCCTTGCAACCACTGTGGAGAAAGAATGTTCATCAACCATCATCTAATGAAAGCAAAAGAAGAAAATTCTTGACTGGAAAATGTGTCAGAAGACTCAAAGCCAGTCATATATACCATTAATTAATTCGAGTTTCTTCCATGAGCAAAGCTATGAGAACATCTTTCAGCTGCCCAGAGAATACAATCCCACCCCTCCTAAAACCCCCCGGTAATTTCATTAGCATAAAATTCAAAACTGAAATTCATAAACCCTGATGGATGTGGATCACTGGTTAGATTCTAGGTTTGTTCTTCACCCTAGAAGTTACTAGTTGGAGTATCATATCAGTCAGAATCATTCATTAAAGATTTTAACTGATTATTAATTTCAAAACTTATAAAATTAATCAGCACTAAGTTTCAAATAAAAAAACCTACCCCCTCTTGTACAGCTAGCAAGCTTTCCCTGGTGACAATTCTATGTTGCCTCTCACAATAATGGTAACGATTAAAAAACTCTTTTCCCAGGAAAATTGGATTTTTTTAGAAAACAAACTAGCCCATTAAAAAATATATAGAAAACTAGCGTAGGTGAAAAAAGATTTTAGAAATAATACAGTTATAAAAAACATTGCCATATTTTGGTTTTCACAGAGAATAAACAACATGAAGGAAAGGGAGAGATCATGGAAAATTAAATGAAATATCAGAGTCATCTGAAGCTTCAATAATGATGTCTATGAGACCATTTGAAAAAGTTTAATGAGAAGAATGCAAGAACATCAAAAAAAGATATGAACTGTGGTCAGCAAATTATTATTTTAAATAAATATTTTTTCTCTCCTTCGTTTGTGAAAAGTAAAACACCGTGATATTTTCTAAACTATGCTAGTTTACATAATCTCACACAATTGTTTTATCCCTATCTCTCCAAAGACTTTCAAACACTTGTTAGAAAGGAAAAACACCCGGAAAATTGAGCTGGATATCTCAAGAACTAAGATGTATGATTAGCACGTGAATTACTTTCTAAATTCCCTCATCCTCAACTATAACCTATAACGAATTGGTTACTCAAATAAGCTTGCAATCTGGCCAGCCACAACATAAAAATCAACATCAAAGACCAGTTCTTTCATTGAATTCTTGGCAACCAAACAAATGGAAGTGCAGGACTGGAAAATTAATGGCTCAACTGCAAAAAAAGAAGAGATGGGAAGTACCTAAGAGGAAGCTCGTCAACATCTTCGGTTGCAGGAAGAGCATCTGATGAAGGAGAGGGGCCATCCTCCATAACAGAAGTTGAAGAAGAAGAAGAAGAAGAAGAAAGAGGGATGATGACAGACTTAGATGGGTACTGAATGAGAGTTGTTGTAGAGCTATTAAACCTTGAGTTGCAGTTAGTAAATGAGCGTCGAGTGCTAAGGGTTTGGTGAGGTGCTGCAAATGAGAAAAGAGTTATTGCCATTCTCTCCCCCTCTCCTCTGAGAGAAGAGTGTTTGTGCGCACTGCGAAGGCAGAGGAATGGGTGGTAGCCACTGGCTTGCAGTATGGCTTCAAATCGAACATCAACATTCCTCAGGCCCCACTGAAAGATCTTATGAGCTCGTGTTGTGCTTGCCAGAAATAAAAAAAGTAATGAAAAACGAAAAAAGGTTCCACCGAGACTTGAACTCGGGTTACTGGATTCAGAGTCCAATGTCCTGACCACTAGACCATGGAACCTCATACACTTAAGCCCATCCGTTTATTATACAAATACATTACAATTTTTTCTTATTTTCTCTCCAAGATTGTAACGCCTGTTTGGCATTCATAGGACATGCCCGTCAGTCTAATAATAAAAATTATATCGGTATTTAAAAAATATATATACAAAATTAGAGTTATTGACTTGAGTAAATCTTATTGATTAATTTAATATTATAATGTTTTTTTTTAAAAAAAAATTAACTGAAGAAAAAAACACAACCACTATCATACTCAAAAGAAGAAGAAAAATGCATTGATGACTTGTCATCGTTTTGTCATGGACACCGCTCCACCACCATATAAAGTTTACTAAGATGATTTATAATATGATTCTGAAAGGCTGTATAATGACACCGAAAGAGATCGCATGTCTTGCCAGACCAACTACCCAGAAAATAAACCAAACAAAATATAATGAAGTAAGAATCACCATCTTATGTTTAGCTAATTAGTTTAGTTTAGTTCAATTAAAAAATAACTTTTTTAAAGGGCTGAAATTTAATAGGGTGACAAAAAAAAAAGATAAATCAAGTAAATTTTAAAATTAGTGAAGAATCATATAGAGCATAACTAATAAAATATAATAGAGTTTAGTATCTAATTAACTAAATATTGAATGATAAACCTAAAAAAACATGATTTAAAAAAAAAACAAATCTAGGTAAATATCATTAATTTCACACTTGTAACCTATGAGATTTAGATCCAAGTTTAATAAAAAATAATCATTTTCAACCAATTTAATGTTGAATCATCAAATAAGATAAATAATAAAAATATCGATTCAAAGAATTTACCAAAGTACGAGAAATTAGAGAAAAAACGAGGAACAAATCTAATAGTAAAAAATGAAGGGGATGGAATTGTAGGAAAAAATCAATTTTAGAAAAATATCTCAAATAAAACAAATAGCAATCAAAAAAATAAAGACCCTAATATGACAAATAAAAAAAATTTAAAGATGATGAAACTGAAAAAAAAACTAATTTTATAAAATATTCCAAATAAAACAAATAGAAAATTATTTAAAATAAACCTCTATTTTAACCTGACACTTTCTCTAGCTACCACTGCAGATACAACTACAGCCCAACCTCCTTGGACAAACCACCCCAAGACTCCAAATAAATTATTACAACGTCACTTAGAGCACTGCACTACCAACACCCTCCTCCTGAACTCTTGCGGGTCAGAGAATTTACATGAACAACTCAAAATTTATCATGCTGGCCTTCTGCACCATATGGCGCGATTGAAAAAAGGTCAACTCATCTCGCAAGTTGATTTCCATGTTTTCTGGAAATCCCAAGTTAATAACCTGCCAGCTTCATGGTCCAGCACAGAAAAGATAGCCGAGGCTTCATTTCCCATTTTTGTCCTTCAATTACTCTTCTCAAATGATGATACAATAAGAACTTTGCAATCGATGTATGTATACGTTATCTCTGTCTAAGAATGAATGGGAAGAAATGTGTCTAAGATGTAAAAATAACAGAAATGAAGAAAATAATGACCTCTACCACGAAACAACCAGGGCTGAGGTTGGAAAAACTGAAATGATCTTCCATAAATTCATAAAGAAAATTCGAGGTACTGGCTCTTGCTAACAAATACCGCTATTTTGCAACTAGTATTCAAGTTCACTTGAGTATCATTTTACCTTTTCTCTTAATTTATGCATGCATAATTTGCTGGTCCACATCCGCGTCAATGAGCATCCATGAACTGTGATGATGTACCATGTACCACCGTCCATCATGGAACTCAAAGACATTAGTTACGTTAAATGGCCCATTGTCCATCTCTTGAACATACATTTTCATGGTAACCCATGCCATGCCAGTCAGCACGCGAGCCCTTACATCACGAACCTGGAAGTTCAATCCTTGCTCCCAGTTGAATGCAAACTGCCAACTCTGTAGCACAGCATTGTACCTGTATGGGTCAAGCACGCCTCAGCTCCAAGTTCAGTTCATTCAAACATTAAAAGCAAACAAGTTTTGAATACAGCATAAAATAAGTCACCAATCCGATTAAGGAAGCAGTACATGCCGCTACACCATGTCATCAAGTAATATCTTACAAGAAGACATCAACTCTGGTCTGATTTGTACCTCTCTAAAATAGAATTTCAGTATTATTACTTGCCCTTTAAAAAAAAGACACCCAGCTATCCAGGGAAATTAAATGCCAAATATGAGTCGATGTTTTCTTTCATAAAAAACACAATCACCAGCATAAATAACCTGACTATTTTAATTTTCATTTTTACTTTATTTCAATTGCCATTTCATCAACTTAAAATCAATGCTAGGTGATTAAAGAGTAAAAAGTCCTATGATTCTCTCTCCTAAAAGTAAACCACCATTACATTAATTGATAGATGTAAAACTGCATCCAAATATACTTGTGCTAGAGGTGACTCACTCATATCATCTAAGAGATCATCTCCTACATGGAGATCACTTCTTTCCAATTACCTTAACTTCAGAAGTTACAAAGGCAAATTAATTTTGGGAAATAATAGAGTTCTCATTCCTAACATCTGGTTCCTTATTTTAAAATCCGATTTCCTATATTCCTTAACAAATAGGATGAGAGAACCTCACCCCTCATCTGCTTTTCCGATTTATGCAAATACATCTCTAACATTACAAGGTTGTTCATGTTTACTCTACCAAGTCACATATTCCCCAATTCAAAACCAAATTCTTGCAGCCCAAGCTTAAGCAGATTGATTACTCTGTCAAATAATGAAAACATGTAGCAAAATTCATAACCAAGTCAAATCAAGATATGCATTTTAAATAATGCAAGACTTTCCATTAAGAAAGAAATTATATCATAATAGAACAGATCACCACAGTATTTCTATTCAGCAATAATTCATCACTACCAATTAAATTTGTTACAGGACAATTAGCATCCTATGCACATCTTCCTAGGCTCCCCAAATGCATTAGCCAGGATAAATGTCTTTAAAGAATAGTTCCTATAAGTGAAAAGTGTGAATCCTCTGTAAAGCAAAAACAACTATTAGGAAGTCCCCGTGCCTAGGGATTTCCATTCCACAGCAGCAGGACATGGGAAGAAAGATCGCAGGAGGATGCCATTATAGAAACATTCAATAACTCATAAACACAGTAAGTACTGCAAACTGCAGAAACATTATAAGCCTTTTCTATGGTCTTCACTCGAAAACATAAAAATATTTTTCATTAGCTAAAGTTAAGATAAATGATCATACCCTGAGAAATTTTCCCCAGATGCATGGATGCACTTCACATAATCTGAATTAAGCCATAATTGACTCATTGCTTGAAGAGACCTTTCTCTAATGATGTTAAAGAATTCTGTATTGACATTCACAATGGCTCTTGTAACTGCATAGTAAGCCTTCCACCCAATTACAGGTGTCACACTACCTTGTTCCAATGTAAAATCCTAACACAGCAAACACAAAAGAAAAAAATAATCAATACACACGCAATAAAAGGAAAATCCCTGAGCAATAAAATCAAAAAAGCAACTACCACAAAAAAAAGATCTACACTTTGAATCCACGTTTACAACCAGGTAAATCCACATTGATAAAGAAAAGTTTAAATTGAGGACACCAAAAATAAAGAGAAAATAGAAATGGCCGAGAAGAACTTCCAGAATGTTTTTTGGGGGGGAAGATAAAAAAACCCTAAAAAACAAAAATGAAGATGATATTCCTAAATAATGGTAGGGGGATGATCTCATAACAAATAAAAGGGAAATGTTGCCTTGCAAAAATTTAAACCTTACAGCACTATTTTGAAATTTGAATTATTTCATGGAATAACACTCAATATATGTTGAGCTAGTAACGGTACCATGTTTTCCCTCCCTAAAAAGAATGTTCCAAATGCACTTCCTTGGGCCTCCCAATTCAAAAGTTTTTCTACGGCTATAGCTCCTCTGCTGCCTTATTATCCAGGATAGGGGATTTAATCTATGGTTCTTCAACATCAACAAGTTCTAAGAAAGAACTAAACCACAACACTCTTTATCTCCCAGAACGCATGTTATGCAACAAAATGATCTTCTCACTCACATAAAATCCAACAAAAAATAATGTGTCACGCCGCACTTGAATCAAGAAAACATTTATTTTGCAACTCATATAAGAAAATTCTGAAACTACAACCCTACATCACTAATTGTTAATGCCGATTACAGTTACACATATTCCCTATTTCTCCAAACTCCACACACTATCCTCACGATTAGCCAAACCAGCAACAATTTCACCATAACCAAAACACCAAATTTTACTCTAAAAGAAACCCACTGCCACTCCCAAAAATTTAAGAACTAAAACATTTCACACCAAAATGCAGCGTATTCCACAGTACAGCAATAAATGCACTTAAAATCTATAATCAGCAATAAAATTAACTAAACAATCTAAAAATTAACAAAAATAAAAACCTTATGATACAGCGCCTTCCACGCATTATCATCATTAGCAGCTTTACGCATCAAGGAATTAGTCATCGACAACCTACACAAACTTGGATAATCCAAATAACTAAGCGCGTGCGTTGTAATCTCCGGCACTAACTGCTCCATCATCGATGCTCCGGTATGTTTATCCACCACCATATCCTCGTCCACACCGCCACCGTTCACGTACTTCTCCGCCGTAGCAGAGTCCTTACTTTTATCACTTCCAACTTCACCAATACAAGAACAGCAACACCTGCAGGTTCTCGTTTTGGGTGTTGATGCTGTTGATGTGGAGGAATGGACGGTGAGATTCGAAATGGGAGATTTTGATCGGAGAGTGAGTAGAGCAAGTGAGAGCGAGAGGAGGGTAAGAGATGAGGCTATGAGGAAAGATTCAGAGAGTGTGAAATTGAAGGCAGTAATCTCCATTTACAAGACATGAAAGCGAGTGAGATTTCACAACTGAAGAAGAACATGAAACCGTGATTTTGGAGAAATCAATGTCGTTTATTTGAGAGGGTGATGTCGTTTTGGTTCTTCAGGGAAACCCTAGAAAGAACGGATCGTCGAACTCTTTTGTTGCAGAGTGGGGAGGGAGGGAGGGAGTTTGTTGTGAGTCGCGACTCGTGTGAGTCATGACTGACTGGGAGAAACTCGATCGTGTGGGGATGGGGGCGTTCCTAATGCCTAATGGTATACGGGTAATTAAATAATATATTCAAATGATATTTCTATTGATTTCGTTTTGTTTTAAATAACTAATGTATTTTCTATTTTGTATAATTTTGATGAAAACCAAACTCTTGGCTGGAAAGGGTTAAATTGGACTCGGTTTTAAGTCTATGTTAGGTTTTAAAAAAAAGAAAAAATATTATAACTTTGTTAATAATTTAGTTTTTTTACTATATTTTGGACTAAAGAAATTTTAAAAACTGCATTACATTTTACTTTTATCATTTAAGTGTGTGAATTTTTTTAAACAAAATATTGTTTTTACTAGATAACACCAAGTTGATTTTTCCTCTACTTTTACTAAAACTCGGCCTAACCTAGACCCAGAACCACTCGGGTCATGAGTTAAACCATTAGGATGGGTTGGATTTCAAAAATAATTATCTAACTGTTATCTCGATATCATTACTTTGTCCACAAATTTATAAGTTGACTCGAGTTTACATTTTTATTTTACTTATTTTATCATATATATATATATATATATATATTATTCTTTTTATTTATGATATTTTTTTTATTTGACTGTTTTATAAAAAAATTATTGGTTTTTAATTTCATCTAATCTAAATTTATGGAAGTTGACATCCTATATTATATAAAACTTTTCGCAATGTTTACGAATGAGTTTCAACGTTGAGTTAATGCTTGATTTTGCAAAATAAAACTAAGTTTTATTGATTCGAACAAATTAAAAATTTAAAGATTCAATTTCAAACTAAAATAAATATTTTATCTTTTTTCTTAGTAAATAACATATTTATCTTATCTTTTCAACTTAATATTTTATTAAAATAAATAGATTTGCTATTATTTATTTGTGTATATAAATAATTATCTATTTATTTTATTAAAGTATGTATAAACTTCATAGTTAAATATTTTTATAATAATAAACAAAACAATATTGAAAAAACAAATGCTTAATTCCTTCGGGTAGAGTGGGAAATCAAACTATATCCAGTGATGAAGGATTTTGGTCCTCTATAAACCAGCCTGAGAATACACTGATCGTTCATTTTATTTCAAAAATAAATAAACCGTAGCCTATGGTATTTGGTTGACAGCCTTGGAGAATGGACGACGCCGTATAGAATCTATGAAGTCCATGTCATGAACTGATTCCTAGATTCATGACCGATATATAAAAATGATCCCTGGCTAAGGTTTCATATCTGTATGAATATATAAGCGAGCTTCCATGTTAGAGGAGGGATGGGAGATTACCAGTTGAAAGCTGGCGATTTTAGGGGCTAAAAACCTGCCCCTAAAATTAATTACATCAGGAGTCACAATCTATTGCATGGCAGGGATTTCCTTTTGTTTTAACTTTCGAATTGTATATTTCCAGACAGGGGCCAAGAAGTATATAACATCATTATTTACTTTTCTGAAATTGGTTTCCATTTTTCAGGCAATTAACTCTGGCATTTCCCAGCTTAATTAGTGCTCAACAATGAAGTGTCAGGTTATAAATTACATGATGTGTGGTATGAACGTTTTGCTCGCACCAGATGCCAAAAACAACTAATATTGACAGATTAGAACTACGCGCATAGAGTAGCGTGAAGATGCTGGAAGAACCTCCGCTCCTTTAAAGATACCTTTTCTGCAATTTTAACAAGAAGTTTTAAAGCTTTCAATCTGCAAGTTCCAGTGGTTATGGAACGTGTGTGAGTTCGTAACGAAAAGTAGCCATGTTAAAACTTGGGCTTGTAACAATTTCCCGGCGATCAATTCATCGTTCTAGACTGTTAGAGCTATAATGTTTTTGCCTTCTACCTGTACACTGGGTCCAAAATCAAATGAAAAGGAGAGAACTCTCCAAAACTTCAAGAGGTAAATCTAAATTTGGAATAACAAACACCCCAGTGATATTTAGCTCTAGTTGCTGAAGGGATTGGTTGAAGATTAGCTTCTATCCTCTGCTGGACTAGTAAACTGAACAATTCCATGTTTGACAGTAGAGAAAGAGGAAGCAGGTTCTTGACTCAAATTGAAGAAAGGAATTATGATGAGTTACAAATTAGGAAGTCTAGTCAGTTTCAACTAGCTAGGATTCGCAAGCTACTACAAACTCATCTGCTAAGCAAAATTTCAAATTCCAGACCGGTGGACGGTGGTATTGTATGAGAGAATTGGGTTCTAGAAGGGTGTGTTTCACTCTAATCTGTCTATACTGAATAATTTGATGTTGATAAGACGGGACAAAAAGTCTCAGTAAGAGAACTATGTATCATTAGAATCCGGCATTTTGGCATCTGATTGTATGCGCCATAGATCTCGAAACCTTTTTCTTTGCAATGGACTAGTGCATTCATCCTACGCTGGCCATGGTTTACCAAACATTAGGAATAAAGAGTCATGAAATCAGATGCACGACTAGTGCAGCTAGCTGTGTTGTTTTAACGTTCTCTCATCGAAGGAAGTTTATTTGTTAACATAAAAATCTAGCTTTATGGGATGTATTTGCACAAAGCAGCAACTTAAATATGATGACCCAGCTGTTCTTGCAGCAGAGACTTTCTGTAAGTTTCATTTATACTTGTTTTAGATTGGATTTCCTTCTCTGGGTTCCGCTCCATTAGCCAAACTCTTGATGATGCCCTTTGTTCGGTCAATTGTTTCCTCTATGTGCACGCACCTGTTATTGCATGCAGTCAAAGAAGCTGAAATTGCAGCCTTGCATGAGCTTTTCAGGAAACTAAGCAGTGCTCTAAAAGATGATGGGGTTATCAGCAAAGTAAGTTTTTTAAGTTTATATGCGCAGAATCTCATACGCTGAAGGTGTGCATTATGTGAGAGAGGCACAATCTAACATGAAAAAAGGCGGGCTTATTCTAGTAGAGTAGAGTTGAAATTTCAGTTTCAATGAAACAGTAAGAGTTTTTTACTGGATGTTCTTTTAATTCGTGAACCTGACACCTTGTGAATATCTAGGAAGAGTTTCAGTTAGGTTTATTCAGAAACAGCAAGAATCAAAGTCTCTTTGCCGACCGGGTAAGCTTGCTATTTCGTTACACGAATTCCTATACTGGCCTATTTCATTATATGCATATATATATATATATATATAGATAACAGTATCTTGATTAATTATATATTCTCCAGATTTTCCAGTTGTTTGACTCCAAGCATGATGGAGTCATAGAATTCGGGGAGTTTGTACGATCCCTGAGTGTCTTCCACCCAGAAGCACCCCAATCAGACAAAGCTGCCTGTATGAAATTCCTCTCATATTATGTGCTATCATTCTTATTTGAAAGTTATGCTAAAAGATTGATGGGATCGTCTGGCAGTTGCATTTAAACTATATGATATATGGGAGACAGGCTTCATCGAACGCGATGAGGTAAGGATTAAAGACTGAATCTGAGATCATTGTTTTTCATTTCCCGACGAGTTTGCAGAATAGTGACATGACAGTAAGACTGAAGTAAATTAGCACAGGCTGCTCATCATATTTGACCAGATTAAATAGACTTTTAAGTTTTAACTGGCAGAACTTTTGGCTAAATATATTTTCTTGAAGATCTTTCGTATTCAGGCAGTAGTTTTCAAACAAAACAAGTTGCATCATATATGTTCTTATTTATTTTTATAGAACCAGGCTAATTCAAGTAGAAGAACTTCCTTTTGGATTTCTAAAATACACATTAATTGATATGGAATATCTTGCTGGTGAAAGGTCAAAGTGCTGATATTGGCACTTTTAGATGAGTCAGAATTGCTGCTTTCAGATGACCTTGTTGAAGCCATTATTGACAAGGTAAGGTCTGCAGGATATTACAGAATTAAATTAATCTCTTCATCCTGTTGTGAAGTAAACAAAATTATTGAAACCTTTTTCCTTGAGCCTTCCCTAGACATTCGAGGACGTGGATTCAAAAGGAGATGGAAAGATTGATCAAGAGGAGTGGAAGGAATTCGTAACTCGAAATCCATCCTTGCTAAAGAACATGACAATTCCTTATCTGAAGTAAGTCTCTTTCATCCAGTCTTCAGGTTAATCTCAGTGAATGAGAGTGTGGATGCGGGGGGTACGTTTTAAAGTGTTTTTTGTTTAAAATATATCAAAATAATATTTTTTATTATTTTTTAAAAATTATTTTGATATCATTTCATAAAAAAATCTAAAAAACACCTACAAATTTCAATTCAAAGTAAAAAATAAAAATACTTTTTTTATTTTTTTTCAAAAATATTTTATTATTAGGATATTGTGGATCATTTCAAACTGGAAATTTTTCAAATTGTTTTCTCTAACCAGCTTAAGCTAAAGCGACTTGTTTTTACCATTTCGGGATCCTATTCAACTTTTAAATTCTGTCTGTAGCTCTAAGCTCCAGTTCTTTAGCCATTCTCGAGCAAATAATTTGTTGATGGAGCTTCACTGTTGCAGGGAGATCACGACAGCGTTTCCCAGTTTCGTACTGAGATCAGACATCGAGGGCGATATTAACAAGTGATAACGTTGATTCACTTCATCCAATGATGAAGAAAATCTAAGAATAAATTGCTATATATCAAGAAAGGAAACTCTGCTATATATATATCTATCAAAAGGCAAAGTTTCTAAGTAATATCACATCTGTACTGCCCACATTCCACAATCTCAGCTCCTCTTTTACATGCATGTTACACATTATATTCTAGTCAGTAATATTATTCATTGTTCTTCCCAGTTATAGGTTCACAGGGAATAGAAATCACGGAAAATTCCAGGACTATATGCTCGATCAGTAGACCACAAAAGTCAACAACTATTAACTTCTGCCTCTGATTATTTGGTAATGGGAGCAACCATGTCCTCCAAGTTCATGGGGTGGCACATTTTTGTGTGCAGGCCATTCCATACATTGTCTGCCAAGATGGCATTTACTGCGTCAGTTGGATGGTATTGGTCCCACCAGATATGATTGGTTGCATTGCTGCAAGCAATGTCCGATGCAAAGCACATGATCCAACCCTTATACTTTCCCAACCCACAGCAAGCGTCAGTAGTGACATTAAAACCTGAGTGAAAACAAAACGCCATACTAGTGAATTCTACAGACTTTGCAGCAGCGTGAGGTAGGAAAATGTTAAATGCCTTACCGTAAAGTTCGTGGTTCTTAATTATATCCATTGAACCTTCATACATATCACAGAAGGTGATTTTGGCATCGGGAAGTTGCAGGCCTAGCTCCCCGATCATATATCTCATTACAAAGTTGTACTCTAGAATGATGTCATTTATCTCCTCGATGCAATCCCCATTCTCGCTGTTGTACCTCCACAAATAGTAAGGAGCGCAGCCAATAGGTGGCAATCCCATGAGAATTACTCTCCTGACATTCATATTGTACAAGTTCTGCTCCATAAACAGACGAGAATTAGTGATTTCTGATGTAATAACATCTTTAATTCTGAGGACTTGTTAAAAGAGAATATGATATAAGAAAAAAACTCAATTTATCGAGTAGGAGAAATCTTTCTTGCATGACGAACACGACAAAATATGAAAAGTAAAAAACTAGAAAGGTCACCTTTATTTCCTGCCTTATTGAATCTGCAACGAACTGGTTGAAGCTCCATGGTAGGTACAGGTTTTGGATATTGGATGCATTACGCAAATAGTAATGTATGTAATCATTGACCCCAATGGAAATATAAAAGACTGAGTTCGAGATGAGCTCATTTGCAGCAGCCTCTCCCATGCTCAGAATAAATGACTGTAAAGTGTCCGTGAACTGCTGGATTTGCTGCGTGAAGGAGATTCGCTGACCCTGCAGCGAAATCACAGGATTGCTGATTAGGTGTGAGCGTAAATGAATGAATTTGTAATCTTTTCGGCATAGTACTGAGGATCTTACCAATTCTGATCCGCTGGAGAATATAACTCCAGCACCAGCAGATGCATAATTCACTCCTTTGACCATATCTTCAACAGTTCCCATCTGCCCAAGATAACTTGGCACAAAAGGAAGCCCAAGGCGCAATGCTGATAAAATAAATGACAATAGATAAGAACTGATGAGGAATAAAATAAGTAAACCAGCCTCGTTTTTCTAAGAGAAATCTAAAGCAAGATACATAAACTACTGATTCCCAATATCTATAATTGGCCCTGACAAAGAATTTCTTTACAAGCAAGCATAATCAGTACTGGAAAAGTCAGTTTTAGCAACAAAGGCGAAAAATGTGTTAGGTTGGCAAGAAAAGATAGGAAAATTCAGGATTTGAGGCTCTTTTGACTTGTTCATTAACAGTGCCTAGCTAGAAAGAAATATTTTTACCAAATATCTCAGAATCTGTATTCAGTTGATATCTCCATCTCTTCAAAATCAGTAAATGAAAAGGACAAAGGACACTCCAATGTCCTCATTTTCTTGGATATCAAACAGAAGAGCAACACACACAAAATCACCAAAACAAAAATAAACCATACATAAAGTTAAAACCATCAAGAAATGCAGAACAAACATCTGAGTTGAAGCCTTCTTTTCACTGAAAAGGACATTTAAAAGCAAAATAATTAAACAAGACCCAAGATTTCGCTTATTCCTCGTGAGGATTAAAAACGAAGTGTTTACCAAGATAATCAACAGGGATTCTTCCATTACAAAACCTTCCAGTTGGCTTATGAGTATCAAAATCTCTACCATAAGGACTATGGTCAGCACGAGCAAAAGTACCAAGATAATTGTTGGTGCCACAGTCAACAGAAGAGTCACCGAAAATAAAGAAAGCAGGCACTAAAGGAGGATTGACTGGCAAGGTTGTTGATGATGGAGATGGAGAGATTGAAAAGGAAGCAACTAAAGAAGAAGAAGAAGAAGGTGATATAGTGGGGATGTTATAGGTGATGAGGTTTTCAGGTAAGCTGTTGAGTTGTTGAGGGACTGCAAGACTTCTTGGACTAGTAAAAAAGGTGAATAAAAGAAGTAAGAGGAGAGGCAGAAGAAGATTGATCGCCATTGTTAAGTTTCTATCGATTCTTGATAGAGATCAAGATGAAGTGCATGCCCAGTGGCGCGTAATGAGAAAGTGGAAGGAGTTTTGAGTCAATGGGAAGTCCAAAAACAACCTCACTTACTTCAATTGGGCTCTTGAATTTATAATTTTCTTGAACTTGCATTCAAGTTTTATTTATCATTTTATTATGTTTTGTTAATTATCAAATATATTTAAGAGCAAATGGATTTTTCAATATATATGTATGTATGTATGCATGTATAATGTATTTTAAAAGAGAATGTGATCGGTGTGCCCAATGCATATGTTAACGAGTAGGAGTAGCCTAGACTTTTCAAGCACCGTGAGTGGGCTTTTTTGACAATCAAACACATCTTCTTAGAACGATGTTAGGAGTGATGTATCGAGGTTTTTCTAGTGGCGATAAGCGTGGTGTTATTCTGATGATTTTTTTTTCTCTCTTCCTTGATAAAATATTTTTTTTTATTTGTTTTTTGTTTACGGTCTACTCCTCATTGTTTTGGTTACTACTTATTTTATTTTTTACATTTTTTACATTTTTTTTCTTGAATTTCACTCCTAACCATTTGATTTCATTTAGTTTTTATATCAAATTTCATCCATATTTTTTAATTGTTTTTTTATCATTTTTCTATTTGAATTTTGTTTTTAATTTCACCCATTGTTATTTAATTTTGTTTTATCTTTCAGTCTCCTTTTTTTCTTTTTGCCATCTTTTATTTTGAATCTTTTTTCTTTGTTGTCGTGAGGTCAATGACTTAACTTGAGTTGACCTGTATCAAGGTTACCTTGATATGATGGCCAAGACACATATTTAACATGTTATCTGGATGATATCGAGTTGTTTTTTTTACCTTTTTTTCATTTGCTGGGTTTTTTTTTTTTTAGTTTCTTTATTGCTGTAGATATCTTATCCATATTATTGAAATTACACAAGTTTATTAAACTCAATTAAGTTAGTGACCCAAATTTCGATTTTTCTTTTCTTCTTTTAGAATATTTGTGTTGACTTAACATCTTTTTTATGATGAAAAAAAGAAGATAATATCATGTGGCATAGGCAACCTATCTACTAATACCTGGAGAAAAAAAAACATGGATTGACTTCAACATGGTCCTGAAGGCCTACCTAAGCACTTGGCTTTTTTATTATTGGGTCATGACTTGTGAGAAGGATGCCAACATTCATTTGTTGGCTGAGAAATCTGCCGAAGTGAGGGCTAAGCCTTTGGAGAAGGATTTTGAAATTTCGGTAGCAGCGCGCAGCAAATTCCACTGAGAGCAGAGATAGATCTATCTATAGATGGAGAGAATCTATCTGAAGACATTCCTGTTCTCTCTTGGGATCAATCTGGCAGAACTTTCCTGGTCCATTTTTGGATGGGCTGTAACGTGGATAGTTTATCTTGGTCATATTGTATTGGGATGGTGAATAGAGAAGTTGTATTTCTGTTCATGTATTCGATAAACAATGAGAAAGTGAGACTGGAAGAACACGAAGAAGCCCCTTTGTTTCTGCTGTCCATCCTGGATGCCATCCAAACTTTCTTGAGCGCAGAAGCCATGGCCAGATCTCTCCCTTTTTCTTTCTTAACGAGGTCGCATGAGCATTAAAATCTGAAAATGGTGGAAACGTTATTTATATCAAATGGAAGTCTAATTTGTGTGTTCTTTGTGATAGAAAACTCAGTCAAGGGTGCCTTCGAGATGAGAGATTAGCCCTTCTCGGTGCTGTTTTTCACCTCCCTCCACTTTCGATAATTTTGGGGTTCAAGTGGGTCTCCTTCTGCCCGTTTGTCAATTATTACAATGACCCTGAGACATTCCTAGGCCCAGCATGTGAACAGCCCAATGTTATCTCGACTCGTAATGGGAATGATTACACCAATCCTGACCATTGGAGATTTTTCTTAGATTCATAAAATTAATTAAAATACATATATATGGACTCGAAATATCCACATTTCAAAAAAAATGAGGAATGATTACACTTACACCTTATCGTTCTTAGTGCTCTTATATGTGATTCAACCGAGGCCTGTTTGTATATCCAAAAAATGAAACACCGAGAACAAAAGGAGAAATTGAAAATTTCCCGATTAAAAATAGACAAAATTTGAAATGAAAAAAAGACGGTAACTAAATAAAGCCACTTGGATTTAGTGACCAAACCAGCGGGGGTTTAGAGACAAATTCCAAATTTCATATGTAATTCGTGATGTGTGTAACAACATCCCATAAAAGCAATGACTAATTTTATATTTATAACGTGATGTGATGTTAAAGGAAAGGATTTGTAATATATATAAAAGATTTTAAATTTAAATTATGATATATATTTTTTATAAAAATTTAGAATACTTAAAGTTTTATTCGTTCATCTAAAACTCATAAAATATATTTTTAAAAAAATTGAATTTACTCACATCCTAAACAAAAAGAATGAGACTTGCATTATAAAAGCATAAAATTAGTGCTTATTAGGCAAATGTTGAATTGTGTGCAAGGATGCAACAGCTTCAATAGCCAATTAATTCCAGAAAGTTGCACGTTGCTTTCACTGGCGTGATTTCTCCCGCCACAAGAAGATAACATCTACTAGTATTCGAGAGTATCGTCAATTTCCCAAAATAAAAAATGCAAAGTGGAAAGGAACCTTGGTTTGGTCTGTTGTTCAATGTTTTTCTTTTTTGGCTTTGACAAAAGTGTAAGAGCACAAAAGTAACCACCACAAAACAATGCAAGATTTATTAATATAATATGTATAAGAGTTTGAAATTAAAAAAATATATATTTTTGCTGTCATTTCAAGTTTGAATTTTGTAATTATTACTATGATAATTAATTTTAAAATTTATTAAATTAGTCAAAATATACATAAAATAACTCGAATATTTTTACCATCTCTTTGAATTTTCGGCCACTGTCAAGACTCAAAACCCTTCTCCTTCGAGTGAAGACCACTCGAAAATATCAATATCTAAGAAAACAAAAAACCAAAAGTCTTCCTTTCACACCATTTATTTTTTTGCTATTTCCACTCTAGTCCTTGTCCTATCACTTTCACTTTCCCAGTAGCATACATACATACATACATCGCCCCCATCCAAAGCACTTCTCAAGTTTCCCATTTTCTCTCACTCTCGAGATTCCTCCTTTCACTTCCGTCTGATCCCCTCTTTTTAACTCATTAAATCCATCGAGAAAATGAGCAAACCACACAGACCACCTTCAGGGCGCACAAATCTTGCTTCATGCATAGTAGCTACAATCTTCTTAATCTTCCTTGTTATCATAATCCTTATCGTCTTCTTCACTGTTTTCAAGCCTAAAGATCCTAAAATCTCTGTTAACTCTGTTCAACTCCCATCATTCTCTGTCTCTAACAACACTGTTAACTTCACTTTCTCTCAATATGTCTCCGTCAAGAACCCAAATAGAGCTGTTTTTTCTCACTTTGATAGTACCCTTCAGCTTCTATACTCGGGTTCTCAAATCGGGTTCATGTTCATTCCTGCCGGTAAAATTGATGCGGGTCGGACCCAGTACATGGCTGCTACCTTTGCTGTTGAGTCTTTCCCTTTATCTGCTTCGCCGGATGCGGTGGTTAATGTGGGACCTGCGTTCAATGACGGTGGGTTTGGCGGTGGTGGACAAACCGGTTTTAATAATGGGTATCGGGTGGGACCTACGATGGAGATAGAGTCAAGAATTCACATGGCCGGTCGGGTTCGCGTCTTGCATATTTTTACCCATCATTTGGAGACTAAAGTTGGATGCAGGGTCGTCATTGCTGTGAGTGATGGATCTGTTTTAGGGTTTCATTGCTAGTACTAATGATGATTCATTTTTGGTTTTTTTGTGTTTAGATTTTGTGTAGTTTTTTTTTTTATTATTGTAGTTTCTGGGTGTTTAAATCTGTATTATGAGGACTAATATGTTGAAGGGAAGTGTAAAAATGTGATTTTTTCCGCCAGCGATTCATTAATCTTCACTCTTTGATCTCCATTTTGAGCTTTTGGAGCTTCCTCTTCTCTTCATTTACAGTTCTAGTAAAATAGATCTTGGAAGTCTCTGCAAAGGGAGGGAAAACTATCGATTATTACGAGTTTGGTCTAAAAAGTGATTTTTATTTTTTGTTTTAAAAAATAAAAATAAAAATCCTTTGCTTTCTCTTTGAGATTTTGTTTTGTTCAGGGATTAATTGTAATCTAAGTAAAGGATGATACCATGATTATTGTAATAGCACGGGGCAGTTGCGGCTTTGGAATGAAACTTGAGTTTGGTCCAATCATGGACTAGAATTTATATGTATGTTTTAGGTCAGTGGGTTAGTGAGAAGTGAGCTGGAAGGACCCGCAAAATGCTCCCTATTTTCTGCTTGTCAAAGAAAAAGGAGAGGTGATTTTTTCCTTTTAAACTTGTGTTAGTAAATCGAGGATAAATTGGGCATTTACCATTGTTAATTTCGAAATTCTCTTAGCGACAAAAATAATAAAAAGATTTGGTGAAAAAAATACATTTTTTATTGTCATATTAGAAATCAAATTTGCATTCAGATAATAGTGGATTTCTGGACAAAAATCGAGGTGCATGCATGTACTCCTTTTGAACTTTGTTATCTCGAGTAAATTCATCCTTTTATGATACTTCTAAGTTCTATGGTAGCAAATACCATCTACATTCACGTGCAAGTAATTTAACAAATGTCGAGCTCGACTATTAAATTTGGTGTTCAGCTGAATATGTCACTGTTTAAATGAATTAATCACTATTTAAAATGAAATAATTCTCACTGCTAAATATGTATCCAACGTTTAAATTTGGTCTTATATGTCATCATTTTCATTGTCACTAGGCTTTAAAAACGTCAAAGTTTAGATTGATCAACAAATAAATTGTCAGAGATAGTATCATTAATCCTTACTAGCAAATCATCTAATAATAAATTGTTTTTTCTTTTACTCGCTGACTTTTAAGGACCGGCAGAAGTTGGGATGCTCGGATTTTAGTCTATCACTCACATGTAATAATATCATGTTCAACCCACTTTGCGATGAACGAATCAATTGTTGTTTTAGAATGTTAAAATTGATGTTCACTGATTTGACATCTCTAAGTTATTTCAAGATTAATGTCATTATAATTCTAACAAAGTCCTATTACAAAAAGTTTATTTCATTTTTCAAGTATGACATGTCTAAATTATCTTTATACAGCAAATTGTCGCTGCTATTATGTGTATTATTGTTCATATCGGGAATAATAGTATCGTCATAATAACATAATATAAATATATTTTAAGATATTATGTATAAAAAAAAATCATTTATGCTTTTGAATTTGATGTAATTTTTAACTAATTTGCATTGCCCTAACTATACTTAGCAAGATTTATATCAAATTCAATTAATTTTCTAAAAATTAATGAAAAAAAGCATAATTGATCAAAATTTAACATAAGTCATAATATCAAATATAATAGATGTTCTCGTGCTCAATTGCATCAAATCAAATATAAATTCATGGTAAATTAAAAAAATTAAAAGAAAATATCAAATTTGACAACTCATCTATAATTCAATGCAATGTGTAATTCATCATAATTATACCGCATTCCATCATAATTATATGCATGAAATCATCATTAGCTGATGAAATATCATTAGTCAATTTCAAATAATCCATTACTAATCAAATTTCCCTAATTTCAGTAGCTTACATAGAATTCAATGCAACATATAATTAATTGAAATAATAAATTCACATTTAATTTGACTTATTTTCATGTTCATCCATATCATATCAGCCCTAATTTATTGATGGTATTCAGAGTTAATTTATCTGTTAATTAAAAATAAATGTTAAATTTCAACCACATCAAATTAACCCTATCAATAATATTCATACTTAATATATCACTAATTCAACATATCTTTAAATTCAACCTAAATCCCAACATATAATTGCATTTCAACAAAACCAAACACAATTTCATAACAATATAAAATGTTTACCTTGCTTATAGAACTAAAAAAAAAGTCAGGGTAGCAGTGAAAGAGGCGTAACAACAACAAAATTCAAAGAGAAAAACATTACAAAATGCTTGAATACTTTGAAGTGTGTAGTTTTTGGATGTTTAAGTGCAAACAAAAAATAAATATTGGTGAGTTTTTTAAATTTAGTAAGGTTATTGTTGTCAATTCTTAGAGAGAGAGAGAGAGAAATAACGTATACTTGTGCTTTTTACTTGAATTTCATGATTATTACGCTTAAAAGATATAATATGTTTAATTGTTATTTTTTAAGGCACTACAATTATATTTTCATTAATACATGACATGTTTAACTGTTATTTTCAAAAATACTATAATTATCTTGTCATGTTAAAAATAATAATATCCCATAAATATTATATTTTAAAAAATGCAACAAGTCAAAAAGCCTGCCGATTTTTTTTTAAAATAAAATAATATATTTTATTAAAAATTTGAATTATCGGGCTAAATTAAAAAAAAAAATCGTAAAGGGAAATCGAGTAACATGAAAAGGTTGACACTTGACAGTGTCATTTTGTCACGTTGAGAAGGTGGGGACTGATCTGGTCCGGTGGTGGCCACTGTTTTCTGGTTGAAAAGAATCGCAGTACAGGAACTGGTGATTACGTGCAGCAGGGATGGTCAAAATGGTAATATTCGCCAAGGATTTACAGTAGTAACTAAGTGGAGTTCTTGAAGACATTAGCACAGTTAACAAAGTTAATGCCGTACAAGATTTAACCCGAGAGGATTGTGGGGTTCAAAGTGCAGGTCTTGTCCGTAATGTATGCTCCACTTTCTTGGGATTGGAGCCCTTGCTTTTCTGACCTGTACATACTCCATGTATACCCATCACCATGCCCTCTTCCTCCACTCGTTCGTGCCTCTACTGCTTACAGAGTAGAATTATGATATTTGTGACATTAAAGGTGTGTTTTGGAAGAGCTTCAGTGTTTTTTTTTTAAAAAAATTATTACTATTTTTTTTTAATATTTCACGATAGTTTTAATTTGTCATTGTTAAAATAGAAGTGACTGGTTTGTGAAATCCAAGCCATAAGACCCGGTTAGTGGTCACCACTACAGTACGATGCAATTTGAAACAAGATCAAGGGATACAGTTGAGTTGGATGTAATAATTCCGCAGTAAAAGCAGCCAGCCTGAGATAGTAAAGGTAATGAACCACTTTTTAATAATCCTTTTCCTCCAATAACACGAACAAAAACAATATAAAAGACACCATATACAGTTACACACAGATTCAACCAAACTATCTGTAGTTGTATTGCTTGGATTTCACGGGCAAATCAGGTCTCCACCACTGGCTAATCCCATGGGCTTCCTGACACGGAGTTAAATTTACGATTAGATTTGCTGAAGGGATGAGGTGGAGTGGTTCTGACTCCCTACTACCCATTGCAGTCAAGACAACACTGCCGAGTGAATTCTTGGTTGCTAATCTCCCAATAGCTCCAATTCCGATATCATACATCTTCTTCCTGTGCTTAAAATACCCAATATATTCTGCGCAAACGGCATCGCCTTGATTGACAAATAGAAACGGGATCCAGGCAGAAAGAGTAGCAAATGGGTCAACAGATCGACTATTCCGAGAGTTCTTCTTTGTAGCAAAAGCAAATCCTGCTGTCATCACACTGCATACGATCCGAAGTCCATGTTTCACTCGCTTATCTTTGATCCTTTCAATTGGGGCTGAGATGAATGGCGGATTAAAGAGAAATGCTTGAAGAAAGATACCTGTCTTGGCCATGGTCTTTCCAGCAAGCAATGCCGTTGCTGTTCCCAGGGAATGGCCGGCTAACCAGACATTTGATTCGCCTACTGTAGCGACCACATTTCGGACTGCCTGGATAGCAGTCTCAGACCGAGATTTCTCATGGAGTCTGTTTATGATAATGCTCATGTCCAACTCAAGGTCCCGCAGGATGGACCCTGGCTTGATTATGGTGCCACGGAAGGCAATTACATAACAAGGTCTTTCATCTACTGAATTTTGATAATGAGATTCTGGAGGCTTGAATTCATAAATGGCACCAAAAATGGAGGAATCCTCATCATCTACAAGTTGACGATGCAACTGAAAGTGAAAAAACTCCCACCATGGGGTAGCAAGAGCTTGGGAACCTCGACGTTTCACCTGGCGGTCCCGCTCTAGAATGCCGACACCCCGAACCAAACTGGCAACAACAGATCTTCGATGATGTGCATTTTTCCTGCACAAGATCACAAACAGCATTGTTTCCCACATGATTTTAGCACTATAAATATGCTATTTTACATAATCACTATGTCACTTAGCACTACAACTATTTCATCAGCAAAGATTAATCAAAGTAGCATGACCATCACCATGTACAAGTAGAAAATGGCCGCTGCATCACATTCACAAATTTGTAATGGCCCCAAAATCATGTGATGTTGTTTATTTATGTACATGAGTTGGTAAACACAACAGGTGAGTTACTTATACCAAAGCATCAAAGAGCTTACCAGTCAACAATAGTTAGATGCAAGGGTCCTGAGAGGCGAAAGTCTTCCCTTTCAGAGTCCATAATACTAAATGTAGATGTAGCTGCTGCTGCTTCTTGATGTCCACCAAGACGCCACTGCATTGCTCAGATAAAAAACAGTGAGTAGTTACCGGACACATAGATCACATGCCGTTAGGCTCTTTCACAAGAAAAATATCAAATAAGCTAGCCTGTCAGTAAGTTTTTACTAGAATAAACATAGTGCTGGACATGCAATGTTTCAAGTTAGATGAAACTATTCAGGATATCCATCCAAGAAGAACATTTTCCAATAAGTTAAACTTACACAAAGTAATATATCCATTTGAAAGATACATAAACCCTCCCATACGAAAGTTGCCCCCTTCACAATACTTTTGCAGTTCCCACAAAACACAAATACATCAAAACAGAAATTCATAATTTACAAGTTCACAAATTTTCTTCCAACAAAAATCTTTTAAAAAAATTAAGTTAGGTTCACAATCTTCATCTCCACCAGCATACAAACTCAAGTTTGCAATGACCCTTGAGCCAGATTCATCAAAAAAGGACAACTGCAATTAAACTTAGAATTCCCCTCTGGACCAAGTACAGAACAAAATGCTTTTCATTAAGGACAACAAAAGAAAAGCAACCTAACAAAATAATAATACACAAACCGGAAAAGAAAAAAAAAAACTATATAATATCCCCTGTGCCCACGACAGTCACTGCCAAAGTAATTTCTTTCAGAGAAAACTTCAACAACGCATTTTACAAGATAAATAGTATTTCAAACAACCCATCATCACATGATTTCTAACATAGCAAAATAAGAACGAAAAAGATGCTAACGTTCCAAGGAATTATGATGGGCATCCATAGATTTCCTTCTTCAATCTTCGTTAGAAATCAAAATGTGAATTATGAGATGCTATAAGTGAGAGATACCATACCAAAATATTAGCTTCTTAGGTGAATTAAAACTTGAGCTCTGATCACTAGCCGCGTAATATATGGTTCATGACTATTCTTCCGATGAGAGTAGCCGGTCCCAATGCGAGGCCGGGAATTTTTTGCAGAATTTGACTTTGAAATGGCAAGCATGGGGAGCAGACACGCACACGAAAGTGGAAAATTTGGTGCTGGAAGGCCACAAGGTCAGGTCTGGTCAGACGATGCAATTGCCTGGAAATTTTTTGTGAAACTTCCTAACGTGGTGCAACTGGTTAAATCTTGAACCTGAGAATCTTAATATCATATAAATTAATTTTGAAGGTGTTGGAAAAATACAAAAAAATGAAGATTATATTATGAAAATATAATACTAGTGAAAAATACAAGTTTCCATGTGTTTTCTATTTTAAAAATATAAAATTTACTCTAATTTAACTCAATTTAAAAAAAAAAGATGGACAGGGATTTGCAGTGTGAGATGGGCATGTGAGACCATTCCTATCCAACGTTTTTTTCTACGAGATTGAGACAAATTTGTTTGTTCCAATATATTTTCTAATAACGTGTGGAAAATCCTGCCTTAATTTTAATGGTGAGTTGACAAAATCAAAAAGTATCGTTTATAAAAGTATCTTGAACTTAATATTATAATATAGCTAAAACAGAACAGCCCGGTTGTGTTTTTATTTTCTGGTTTTGTTTTAAATTCTTGAATTTTTTCGCTATTAATATTTTGATTTGTTTTATTTTTGTTCTTTAAATAAAATTTATTATATATATATTTTTCATTTCAGCGCTTATTTTAATCTTGGATTTTATTTTAATTCCTTTATTTTTTTTATATATTTCTTAGATAGTTCCTATTTTTGTCCATGTTTATATGTACATGCTCTTAGTTTTTCTTTCCAACTTTTATTATTTCCACTGTTAGTAAGGTTTTTTTATTGAATATTTAAATTTTAATTTGTGTTATTGATCATTTGAAAATTGATATTTGTTATTTTTTTCTTTTTTTTTTTATTCTTCAAGTCAAATAATTTTTTAAAATCTACCGATTTTATGTGAATTTTTTTTAATCATTACACGGGGTATGTAGCTCATTTTAACATATTTTTTTTCATTCCAATTGTAAAATCTACCGATTAAATAATTATCAAAACAATTTTAACAGCAACAACATTCAATCACTTTTAGGTGGAAAAAAACTCATTTCTAACAGATTTTATCAATCATAATTTTACTAATTAAATATTAAAATAATCGATTACAACATGCACAAAATCAATCAATTTTTTATATATAAAAAAGTCCAGCACAGCGCGCGGGAGGTATTTTTTTTATTGAATATTTAAATTTTGATTTGTGTTGTTGATCATTTGAAAATTGATATTTATTGTTTTTTCTTTTTTTATTCTTCAAGTCAAATAATTTTTGAAAGTCTAATAATATTTATTTTTGTTCTGTCATTTATATTGTTTTTTCATTACTTTTTTTTTAAATATTGTTGGGTGTTTAAATTTCTAATTATTATAGATAAAACATTACAAAAAATGATAATGATTATTTGTTAGGTTTTTTTCCACATAAATATGAGCGACTAATTATATATTTTGATATTTATTTATTATTAGTGCCTTAATATATATATATATATATATATATATATATATATGACCTATTTTTTTTTAAAATAAATAAATTACTATCAGTGTTCTAATATACTTTTAATATAATAATATGTGAAATAAATCTTTTAAAATAAAAAATTCTTTTTTTAACAATAATTATGGTGTCATCGATAGTATGACCAATAATAATTAGAATATTAATTATGTATAATAATATTTATAATGATATCTGCAATAATTGTGACAAAAAATCATTGATCAATGTTATTTTTGTGAAAAATAACTTCTGCGTCTTTTTTTATATATGATATTTCAGATCTCATATCACAACAAGAAAATATATGAAACCACACATAGACAAGATATGTAGAAAAAATATGTCAAATTATCTACAATAATAAAATAAAAAATTGCCCTGTGTTTTGTCAGAGCCAGCACTAAATTTTTTCACATGTAACAAAATTATTAAGGGTCCTATTTTTTTTTATAAAAAAATGTTATACATCTTATCTAAATAATCAACTTAAAATTTTTAAGATTATGTTGTTTTTATATGTATTTATTTTACTATAGATAAAACATTTAGAATAATGATAATAATTATTTTTGAGACTTTTTTCTTAAAAAATAGGAGAGACTAATTATATAGTGTGATATTTTTTTTTATATTAATGTCTTAAAATATATATAAAAAAATAAATTGACTTTTCTTTATAAATCTCACATTAATTTAATCTCAATGTTCTAAAATACTTTTAATATAATAATATGAAGAAAAAAAATCTAAAAACATAATCTTTGATAAATTTTAGCATTTGCATTTTTGCTATCGGTCAAATAAATTCTTCGTCAAATAGTTAAAACATGCCCAACAAACAATTAGTATGTTGCAGACAACTAATAATATATCTTTAGTTAATTTGATCAATTGCGGTTTTGCTATCTACCAATTAAATTATTACCAAAATAGTTAAAACAAAACAACGTGCAACATCTGTGCTAAAATTCATCGATTTGTAGTTTTACTATTTCCTAATGGAATAATTTATGAAACAAATAAAACATACATTACAATCAATCAGTATGTTACTCAGGGTACGTAGCTCATTTGTAACATATTTTTTTCATTCCAATGTAAAATCTACCGATTAAATAATTATCAAAATAATTTTAACAGCAACAACATTCAATCACTTTTAGGCGGAAAAAAACTCATTTCTAACAGATTTTATCAATTACAATTTTACTAATTAAATATTAAAATAATCGATTATAACATGCACAAAATCAATCAATTTTTTATATATAAAAAAGCTCAGCGCAGTGCGCAGGCAAATTAGCTCGTAAAGCCTAAAAGGGGGTAAAAATACCAAGCAAACCTCTTTAACTTAATATGATATCTAAAATATGTAACTTGTGAAGTATTGGGCCTCGATTAATGAAAAAGCATAATTGATCAAAAATTAACATAATTCTTATCAAATATAATAGACGTTCTTGCGCCTAATTGCATCAAATCAAATATAAATTCATGATAAATTAAAAAAATAAAGAAAATATCAAATTCAACAACTCATCTATAATTCAATGCAATGTGTAATTCATCATAATTATATCGCATTCATGTTTTATTGCTTGAAATCATCAAGCGTAATTGATAATATTATTAGTCAATTTCAACAATCCACACAAAAATCCTAATTGCGGTAGCTTACATGAAATTCAATGCAATATATAATTAATTGAAATAATAAATTCACATTTAATTTGACTTATTTTCATGTTCATCCATATCATACTAGTCCTAATTTATTGATGGTAGTTAGAGCTAATTTATCGTTAATTAAAAAATATTAATTTCAACCATATCAAATTAACCCCAATCAATAATATCCATACTCAATATATCATTAATTCAACAAATATTTAAATTCAACCTAATTCCCAACGTACAATTGCATTTCAACAAAACCAAACACAATTTCATAACAATATAATATGTTTACCTGCTTGCAGGACTAAAAAAAAAGTTAAGACAGCAGTGAAAGAGACGACAACGATAAAATTAAAAGAGAAAAACATTTCAAAATGCTTTTAATCTTTTGAAGTGTGTAATTTTCTAGATGTTTTAAGTGCAAAATAAAAAAATATTGGTGAGATTTTTAGATCTAGAAAGGCTATGGTTGTCAATTCTTAGAGAGAGAAATCATGTCTATTTGTGTTTTTTTATTTTAAAAGAGACTTAGATTTCATGATTATTATCCTAACAAGACATGACATGTTTAACTACATTTATTTGAATAAAGATTTAGATTTCATGATTATTAAGCTTATAATACATGACATGTTTAATTGTTATTTTTTAAAACAATAATTATCTTGTCATGTTTAAAAATAATAATATCCCATAAATATTATATTTTTAAAAAAAAATGCTACAAGTTAAAAAGCCTGCCGATTTTTTTTTAAAATAAAATAATATATTTTATCAAAATTTTGAATTATCGCGCTAAATTAAAAAAAAAAAATCGTAAAGGGAGTAACATGAAAAGGTTGACACTTGAAAGTGTCATTTTGTCACGTTGGAGTCTTGGAGAGCGGGCTTATTTGAGAAGGTGGGGACTGATCTGGTCCGGTGGTGGCCACTTATTTCTGGTTGAAAAGAATCGTAGTACAGGAACTGGTGATTACGTGCAGCAGAGATGGTCAAAATGGTAATATTCGCCAAGGATTTACAGTAGTAACTAAGTGGAGTTCTTGAAGACATTAGCACAGTTAACAAAGTTAATGCCGTACAAGATTTAACCCCAGAGGATTGTGGGGTTCAAAGTGCAGGTCTTGTCCGTAATGTATGCTCCACTTTCTTGGGATTGGAGCCCTTGCTTTTCTGACCTGTACATATCCATGCATCACCATCACCATCACCATCACCATGCCCTCTTCCTCCACTCGTTCGTGCCTCTACTGCTTACAGAGTAGAATTATGATATTTGTGACATTAAAGGTGTGTTTTGGAAGAGCTTCAGTGCTTTTTAATATATTTTTTTCTTAATATGGTGGTCACCACTACAGTACGATGCAATTTGAAACAAGATCAAGGGATACAGTTGGATACAATAATTCGGCAGTAAAAAGCAGCCTGAGATAGTTAAGGTGATTAACCCATTTTTAATAATCATTTCCCTCCAATAACACGAACAAAAACAATATAAAAGACACCATCTATGCACAGATTCAACCACACTATCTGTAATTGTAGAGCTTGGATTTCATGTGCAAATCAGGTCTCCACCACTGGTATATCCCATGGGCTTCCCTAAAATCCTGACATGGAGTTAAATTTACGATTAGATTTGCTGAAGGGATGAGGTGGAGTGGTTCTGACTCCCTACCCATTGCAGTCATGAGAAGACTGCCGAGTGAATTCTTGGTTGCTAATCTCTCAATAGCTCCAATTCCGATATCATCCATCTTCTTCCTGTGCTCAAAATACCCAATATATTCTGCGCAAAAGGGATCGCCTGGATTGACAAATAGAAACGGGATCCAAGCAGAAAGAGTAGCAAATGGGTCAACAGATCGACTATTCTGAGAGCTCTTCTTTTTTGTAGTAAAAGCAAGTCCTGCTGTTATCACACTGCTTGCAATCCGAAGTCCATGTTTCACTCGCTTATCTTTGATCCTTTCAATTGGGGCTGAGATGAATGGCGAATTAAAGAGAAATGCTTGAAGAAAGATGCCTGTCTTGGCCATGGTCTTTCCAGCAAGCAATGCCGTTGCTGCTCCCAGGGAATGGCCGGCTAACCAGACATTTGATTCGCCTACTGTAGCGACCACATTTCGGACTGCCTGGATAGCAGTCTCACACCGAGATGTCTCATGGAGTCTGTTTCTGATAATGCTCATGTCCAACTCAAGGTCCCGCTGCACGGACCCTGGCTTGGTTATGGTGCCACGGAAGGCAATTACATAGCAAGGGCTTTCATCTACTGAATTGTCATAATGAGATTCTGGAGGCTTGAATTCATAAATGGCACCAAAAATGGAGGAATCCACATCATCTACAAGTTGACGATGCAACTGAAAGTGAAAAAACTCCCACCATGGAGGAGCAAGAGCTTGGGAACCTCGACGATTCACCTGGCGGTCCCGCTCTAGAATGCGGACACCCTGAACCAAACTGGCAGCAACAGATCTTCGATGATGTGCATTTTTCCTGCACAAGATCACAAGCAACATTGTTTCCCACAAGCAACATTGTTTCCCACATGATTTTAGTACTATAAATATGCTATTTTACCTAATCGCTATGTCACTTAGCATTACAACTATTTCATCAGCAAAGATTAATCAAAGTAGCATGACCATCACCATGTACAAGTAGAAAATGGCCGCTGCATCAGCATTCACAAATTTGTAATGGCCCCAAAATCATGTGATGTTGTTTATGTACATGAGTTGGTAAACACAACAGGTGAATTATACCAAAGCATCAAAGAGCTTACCAGTCAACAATAGTTAGATGCAAGGGTCCTGAGAGGCTAAAGTCTTCCCTTTCAGAGACCATAATACCAAATGTAGATGTAGCTGCAGCTGCTGCTGGTGCTGCTTCTTGATGTCCACCAAGACGCCACTGCATTGCTCAGATAAAAACCAGTGGATAATTACCGGACACATAGATCACGTGCCGTTAGGTTCTTTCACAAGAAAAATATCAAATAAGCTAACCTGTCAGTAAGTTTTTACTGGAATAAATGTAGTGCTGAACATGCAATGTTTTAAGGTAGATGAAACTCTTCAAGATATCCATCCAAAAAGAGCATTTTCCAATAAGTTAAACTTACACAAAGTAATATATCCATTTGAAAGATACATAAATCCTCCCATACGAAAGTTCCCCCCTTCAGAATACTTTTGCAGTTCCCACAAAACACAAATACATCAAAACAGAGTTCATAATTTAAAATTTTTCTTCCATTAAAAATCTTTTAAAAAACATAAGTTAGGTTCACAATCTTCATCTCCACCAGCATACAAACTCAAGTTTGCAATGACCCTTGAGCCAGATTCATCAAAAAAGGATAACTGCAATTAAACTTAGAATTCCCCTCTGAACCAAGTACAGAACAAAATGCTTTTCATTAAGGAAAAAAAAGAAAAGCAAACTAAAAAAATCATAATACACAAACCGAATTAAAAGAAAAAACTTCATACTATCCCCTGTGCCCACGACAGTCCCAGCCAAAGTAATTTCTTTCAGAGAAAACTTCAATAATGCATTTTACAAGATAAATAGTATTTCAAACAACCCATCATCACATGATTTCTAACATAGCAAAATAAGAACGAAAAAGATGCTAACGTTCCAAGGAATTATGATGGGCATCCATAGATTTCCTTCTTCAATCTTCGTTCGAAATCAAAATGTGAATTAAGATATGCTATAAGAGAGAGATACCATACCTGGATTAATTCAAAGGAAGAGCAGATCTGATGATATGTTTTCTCTTCTTTCTTTTGAAGTTTTTAAGGTGGGAGATGCTGTGTCTTAATAGAGGCTGTTGGTGACATGACAGAATACACTGTTTAATGAATAACGATGACGTGTTGTGTGAGTTTTTAATAGCGCGGTCCTAAACGACGTTGTCTCAGTCAAAGGTGGCACAGCACAGCATATGGAGTTTTTTTTTTTTTGTTTCAAGCACAGTAAAAAAACAAACTGTAAGATACCATAGTGAAGACTATATACGTGCCGACCAATTTTTTTTAATGTGAAAATATGTTAACAAAAAAGTTAAATCTCGATATTTTAATTTAAATAATATAAAAAATTATAATATTAAATAAACTAATAAAACAACTATGAGTCTATCCAAATTTATAAACAACTCAATTATAACTCAATTGAAGGAAAATTGTAAAACAAAAACGCAAAAATTCAATAAAAAACAGAGAGCACAAAATATTAGCTTAAGAAAAAGAGAGAGAAAAAAAGAAAATTTAGGTGAAACTTCTAAACCTGGTATATATAATCTAAAAAATCTTGCAACTCGTTAAATATTGAACATGAGTTTAAGAAAAAACCTTAAATATCATCTAATTTAATTTTTAAGGATGAAATAATTGAAAAATATTAAAAAAAAACTTTTTAAAAAACAACAACAAGTAATGGGTATAAAATCTAAGAGAGAAAAAAATACCAAAGGAGGATGAAATGATCCAAAATAAATAAATTGCAATTAAAAGAATTGGCACCAAACTTGAGGGGTTAAAAAAAGTCATATGGGATGAAATTGAAAATCATTTGTATATTATTTATATATTAAAAAAATAATATAGGTGATATAGAAAAATATTACCGAGGGTTAACCCAATAGAATCAAATTGACTAAAAAAACCCAAGTAAATCTAGCAAACATCTTAAACCTAGTCTAATCTTAAAAGGTCGTATCCATTGAAATATTTGACTTGAATTTAATCATGAAGCATAATTATCAATCAATTTAATTTAAAAACATTCGATTAAAAAAAAATAATAATTACATCCTAGTACTGGTTGGAGCTGCGGGGAATCGAACCCCGTGCCTCTCGCATGCGAAGCGAGCGCTCTACCATATGAGCTACAACCCCAGCTTCTGTTGATCGTTCGAAACGATTGATATATATATATATATATATATAATATAAACAGACCCTTAATGATGAACAATGGCTTTCCCTCCCCCGAGTCACCGTTAGTTGACAGTTCCCCACCCATCTTGCTTCAAAGCAGCAGGACAGTAAACTCGTTAGAAAATGGGAGCATATCTGCAATCGCGTTCGGTAGCAAGAGCACCGCGTGCAACAACTGTATTGGCTGCTACTGGGCCTAAAATGCTGTGGGACGCAAGGGTGGAAATATCCAACTTAATAACTGGTCGGCATTCTAAGCGATCGTCATCAAATAAACTGAATTGGATATCGATGGGAAGAGACGAGGAAAAGAACATTGGATTCGAAAGGGAATAGCTAGAAACACTGGTTTAGCTTTGGCTTCATAAACTCTCAATCTTTGTCAACAAGCATCTCTCCACAAAATCAGTAGAGCATAGCGCACCAATTAGAGATTACCACTCAAATCTGTCATTGCAATTTGCTGTAGGAGGGCGAGGAAAAAATGAAAAGGAACAACTCCATTCTGTCTGAAAAACACCAAAACCCATTCATCTTCAGACTTGATACCTGCCTTCACCAGGCAGTGAAGGACAAAAACCATGCAATCGACAGCAACGGGTTAGGCAGAGCTTGCAAAGGTGGAAAAACAATCAACTACGAATTTCTGAGAAGAGGCATGAATTGCATTAATATCCTCCGACTGATATACAATGCCACTAGAAAATACCACGCTGAAAATAGCTCAAGATGACGAGCGAAAAAGAAAATTTAGGGAACCCTAGGTTCTGCAGCTGAAGCACACCCCAACTTGAATGGACAGGGTCCACAGAGAAACTGAGAAGGACATGATCAAAGAAGACTCTGCTTCAGCGCCACAAACACCTACTCTGACTGACATGTTACAAGAGTTTGTATCAGAATCGACCTCTCGCCCATGGCACCCTTGGCCTCCTGCCACCACCATTGTGTTGTACAACTTTGTTTTGTCGTGACAAGACTTTCATCCTCTGCTCCTTCATGTTAGCAAATCGTGAATCCAATGTTTGAGGCCTCTGCTTAGCACCCCCATCCACTTGCTGTTGTTGATGGTTTGGGCGTGATGGTGACTGCACAGTGATGGCAAACATCAGTGTCATATCAATATGCATTAACAACTAAGTATCAGTGTTCTCTGTTATTATTGTCGCTGCTGCACAACCTAGCAAATCACCAATGGTACGAACCGACCCTAAAAAAGTCTGGTGCATTGTTTAATCATGTCTTGCCCAAAACTTTGTAGCACCTATATAGGTTGCAGATGTATCTAACAAAATTACAACTTTGGCATGCAAGAACTTCAAAAATAATAGTGGTAGTGGTGAAGGTGGTGGTGGTGGCAGTGACAAAGCATTTGCCTAAGAAAAAAAAAATTAAACTGAAAAAAATCCTGAAAGAAAGTCCATGACAGCTAAGAGATCAAAGGAAAGTAGACCTTTATAGCAAAGCCTCCATTTGCAGCCCTCCTCTGGACTGTAACACCTCCAGCCCTGCATCCAAAAACAGTAAAAAATGAGGCGGCAACTAGGATGAGTTTCAAGCACCTGAATACAGCATAATACTCTCCACTCTGAACTGCTACACCGCCATCAATCAGATCTTACGAAAACCACGCGAGATAAATTCCACTTGGTTGAGACCTGGTATTCTTACCATAAATGTTCCAATTACATTGAATTAAGAATTAAGACAAACCATTTTTGCGGACAACAGTCACTTGAATAAAAATAGTGAAGAAACTTTTCACAGGAGTTTTTCCTTTTCTACTCAAGAAAACTTCAAAGGAATGGAAGCTTGTTGGGACTTTTCAAGTCTTCGCTATCTCCAAAAACTGAGGGTAGAACCTCAACATTGGCAGCAGATCTGGAGAACTATGAGGGCCAATTAACATTCTGTCCATGAAAAAAATACGCCAGGCCCAGGCCAAGAATACTATCCATCACCCACAAAAGCCACAGAAAAGCTTGTGCTGGTAAAGAAATGATTCTCCAGCCAAATCTTTGAGTACACAAGCTTCAAAGAAGGCATATTCTAGAAATCCAGTCCATTGCATCCCTCTTTATCACTTGGGGCATAGAAATTCCAAAACACAGAGCTTTTATTCTTCCAAGCAATAACTTGTCCCTTGTTTTGTAACCAATGAGCCTGTTAACTCCATCTCAGCGACCAAAACTTCGTTCAAAACCCGGTCATGCATGTAGCAGATGGGAGATCAAAGAGGCAAGAACAAGGAAGAATCGATCAAATTGGACTAAAATGAAAGAAATTTCCATACTCTGAATCTCCTTGACACCACCTTCTAGCAGCAAATGATAAACACCTCCCCCCATTCCCAGGAAAGAGAAAATAATTAATGAGAATGAAGACTGGGAATGTGAGATAAGCTACAGCTAATCACATCAGTTGAAATTCAAGCTAAATGTACAAGGAAAGGGGGCAGAGACCAGTTGTAAGAAGAAGCCGATGACCACATATGATAACATGATTCAAACCCTCCAAATGAATGGAAATACACCCACAAGGTAATAACTATCCACTTGACACTGCTGCCAGACAGTAAGAGAGTTGTCCAGTAACGAAATAATGCACGGAACACTTAGTATTCATATGTAAAGGATGAATTTCTTTGCAAGATTGCTAGTCAAAAATCACCTCAACTGATCAGACATCCTTTTCTCTTTTCATATCCATTAAGCCTGTTTACTGTTTTAAAATGCATCCATTTTTTTAGTGTTTCATAGCCCATCTCCAGATAAAATGTCTACGAACACATGAAAACAACCATTTACAGTCAACCCAAACGACATGTCTGTATCGAAACCGGCAAACCATATCCAATATGCAGCGATTCTATTTGGGTGATGTGAATGGAAGCCGTCGATAATTAGTATAACTTCGAATGGGCCACTTGTAACACAACCAGTCATATGCATGAAATCCACAACACTGAGGAAACTATTAAACGGAAGACCGCGTGGCAGACAGAGTTCATCAGATTACCTACAAGTCCACAATTCGATACAAAAAGATAAGATGAGTTCCTGTTACCACCACCATCATCATCATCCCAACTAGTCAAAACCAACGTTCTTATATGAATAAGCAGTGTGAAATTGCATTGCATTATACCTTGAATTGTTTGCATTAGCCATGAAATTACGACCCCAACTTCTATTGGGAGCAACTTTGGCCTTCCTTGCAGCCTCAGATGTTAAAGGAAATTGGTTCCTCTGGAAATTTGACCTTCTTTGAGCCAAAGCAGCCTGGTTACCAAATTAAAAAAAAAAAATTGAGTAAAAATATATGGGTCAATAAAAATAGGTAAGATATATGAAAAGCAAGCTAACATGTGCTAGCAGCAGCTATTAATACCTGCCGAACCAAAGGCCTTGAGTCCATATAATGCCGCATCTTTAAAGCTTTTTCATGGGTAGGGTTGTTGAACAATTTCTGATTTTTAATCTGTCCGAATTTAAAAGACATGTCATCAATCACATCTAGAAAATCTAAGAAAGGAGACAAGATGTTCCAGGAAAAGAAAAGTTCCCTACTGGAGCCCTTTGCTGCTTCTTGGGTTTAGCTGTATTTTTAGACATTCTGATGATGTCATCTAAGAAATAAAACAAAGCAGAACTATATCCATGAGAATTCCATTCACAAGGAGAAAGAAAACACAATCAAGTTATATCATTAAACAGGCAGATTGGCATACCTAATGGCATGTCCAATTTCTTTTCTGTATTTGCGATTTCTTCATGAGTAAGTGATTTAATGGCCATCTGCAACAGGGGTACAAAAAATGTCATTTGTAAAATATAACTATTTAGAGATTTTGAAAGGTTGACAAATAATTGTATAACACCACAAAGCATGGACAAGTCTGTAAATTCAAAAACATTAATTAGGACGAAAAAAAACCCAAATGTCCCCAACAAAGGGAAGAAGCAGGCAACAAACTCAAACTTTTAAGCTTAAACAAGGCTCTGTTTCTAGCCTTACTAAGTATTTACCGTCAGAGAGAATTACAGGCCAGCTACACATGATATTCAATCCCTCAGTTGCAATTACCTTGAAACACTGATATTAATTACCAAAATAGCAGTCATCAACTTGAGCAGGGTGAATTAATTTTTAGTATTAGACAGCAACTAAGAAAATGCATATCGTGGAAAACGTTTCGCACCTGAAACACACAACATTAAGGTTTGGTCTTCTAATTACTCTAAAATCCTAGAAACCAAAAAATCATCCCAAACCGATCCTCAAAAAGTGACTAGTCATCAAATATGTACTTTTAGCTTGTCAAAAATCGTTATTTTTTTTTTCTAATTCAAGCACCAAAAGGCTCTGCATAAAGAGAAAAAAAAATACTAAATCAAGGAAACTGAGAGCTCTTCACAAATAATCATCACAAAATCAACAACCACGTAGCATTTCAGCATTCGTTAACCAAAACACGGGCAGGCATAACAGATCGACCAAACAAGAGATACGTATAGCATAACTAAAGTATAAATATAAGACGCAAATATAAGCAGATAGATGCAGAAAGGTCAAAGGATCAATTGCTGTGTAAAATCAAGGCGTGAAGGTTTCTGTGCTTACCGATTTGCAGCAAGAAATTAAACGGGATTGTCGACGGAGAAGCGAAAATCGAAAGAGAAACTCGGGTTAGGGCTCCCAAAAGAAGAGGAAACAAATTGGGTATTAAAGCGAGTGGAGGAGATCCAGAGGGGAAAGAAGGTGATTAGAGTAAACGCGTGGGGTTTTTATATACAGAGCGGATTTTAACTGGCAAATTAAAGCAATGATTAAAAATAGGTGACAAATAATTTATGTTTCAAGTCCGCGTGGAAATTAAAGCAATTATTGTGTCACCTCAGGGGGTTTCTTGGGTTAACCATCCAATGCGGCACCGTAGGGACAGAAAGCAGCCGGGGGGGGGGGCTTATGTGGCTGTATTGTGGGTTATCATCCAGGGCAACTTAAGCCAATTAAGATAAAAGCATAGCTTTTTAAACCAACCCGGTGGTTGACCCGTACAATATTTGGGTCATGAATCGACTGAATTAACCTGATCAACATTCTGTATAATTCTCAGATAAAGGATAAATGAATTCGGTGTGGATGACTTTTCCTTGAGACTGATGCCGGGATATTTGAAAAAAAATGAGTTTTTTTTTTTAAATTAATTTATATATATATATATATATATATATATATAGATAGATTATTTTTATATATTGATATTAAAAATAATTTTAAAAAAATATATTATTTTAATATATTTATAAACAAATCACACTCTCAAAAACAACCTCCACATCCTAACAGACAACAAGATCACACTCAACCAGCAAGCTAAGGATTCGCTCCTAGTCGCTGCTCGATGCCGCGGCGAACACATAGGTCACGGTGCGGGAACTCACCGTCCCACGAAATATTTTTTCAAATTATTTTTTTGTTTTAATTATTTTTTATTTGCTAAAATAAAAAATAAAATTTAAAAAATAATATTGTAACAAAAGAACCATTCGGAGGATCATTTTGGCAACTCCAGGCATTATTGCAGGGAGTACCTTGATAATATAATTAGAAGTAAATAAGCAAAATGGAGGCAGATAGAATAGAAGTTCCGTGATTGGAAACGAGGTGGAATACATTATCGATCAAATTTCTCGTTGCTAGTTATTCGTAGCGAAGGAATTTTGTCACTCACCTCAGCAATAAATGATTTTATTCTAGCAATTATGACATCCCACTCTTTATGAGGGACCTAAATTGATGCTAAAAACAAAAAAAAACTATTCATCAGCTCACTCTCCATAGATCCACTTCTCAGCATTGCTAGAGTAGCTAACCAAATCCTCTGGTTTGAACCACAAGTTAATCTCATCCTTGGCAGTCTCGGGTCCATCACTTCCGTGAATGATATTTCTACATGGTAAAAAACAGGGGAAAATTAGCCTGTGCAAATCAATTACAGACTGATAAACATGAAGCACAGCTATCATACAGACTTCCCAAATGAAAATGAACTGAGCTCCATGTAGTAAATACGCAGAACTAAGCGCGACCACACAAAAAACAGTACCATGTAATATCATAAGATCCAGAAAACTAGATATTTGACTAAATTCAGTTACCTTCCAACAACAACGGCTAGATCACCTCTGATAGTTCCTGGTTCTGATTTCTGAGGATCCGTTGCTCCAATAAGTTTCCTACCATATTTGATCACCCCTTCTCCTTCCCATACCTGCATGAGTTGGATGGGTTCAATTATGTCAAAAGTAGACATCAAACATGGAGGTAAAAATTCTGCCTTTCCATTTTCATACCATGGCAATAACAGGTCCAGAGCTAAGGAAGTCACAAAGACCATTAAAAAAGGGTCTTTCCTTCAGATCATGATAATGTTTCTGAGCAAATTCCTTTGAAGGAACCACCACTTTAATTGCTACAAGTTTAAAACCTTTACGCTCAAAACGAGAAACGATTTCTGAAATCTGGAAGAAAAATACATGTCAGGTAACCTATATATCAAAAGGCAGTTCCTGCCCAATCAGAACACTGGGAGAAGCAAATGCTACCACCTAGGCAGGTAAGAAAACAAAATTTTGTTTAAGTTGATTGCATCTAAATAAGGTTGCCAAGGAATAGTGTTTTAAGATCCCAAAATTCAGATGCTTATCTTACCAGCCCTCTCTGCACTCCATCAGGCTTGATGGCAATGAAAGTTTGCTCCATCTGAAGATAGAATGAAGATTGAACATTAACAGAATGACAAGGAAGAAAAGATGCAAAGTGAGTGGGTGACAGTTAAAGACACAGATCAAACGCTCATTCAATTACCTGTGCAGCATGTGCCTCCTGTTCTTGGAGCATATAAACTGCAAAAATTTGGAGAAGAAAGGAAAGTCAATATCAAATATTTAAAGAGAGGACTAACTAATCAATAATATCATGCAAGCAAAAAATAATTCATACAGCATACTATTATATGGTGACTTTCATCCTCAATTATCAATATCTTCAAGAGATTTAGACATGATCAGCCTTAAACACTCACTAAGAATGAAATTTATGACATTGTTTAGGTGAATTTTAGGTGTGAGATAGTCAAGGATAAAAAAATCTAAGGTGTCTGCAACTCTAGGTTACTTCTTCCACATTTCCATTTTGCTTGACAAGCAATTTTCACAAGAGACAACTTCCCAAATGAAAACAAAGATTTAATGCTTGTCATAGAGAAGGGTGGATGGCTGGGTGGTTGTAAGACCACAGGCTCAAACTGGTGAGAGGACAACCAGAGAATGTAATATAGCACTAACATATTCATGCATTATAGAATTCAGCAGGAATGTCAGGGTAAATTTAGGGAAACATTCAGGTATAGCATGCATCCCATACCTACGATTTCAACTGTTACCGTGCTTAAACCTAAGCACAGAGTGATTATTCTAGAAGAGGTCGTGGAAGTCACTGTGCTAAAAAAACTTGAGCAGGGAACAAGGCTCCTCTTCCTTTATGGGTTTCTATGCTGAAGACTCCTTTTCATTTTCATGTGACAAATGGAAGAGCTTACACAATGCTTTTGTAAGAAGTCAATAAGTAAAAATTCAAATAAATAAAACATTTCTTTTCTTGTCTTGTCTTTTCTTTTTGTATCAGGAAATCCAGGAGAAAATGTTTATGATGATGTGCCAAAATTCCAATTGGATTGAAAAGACATGCAAAATCCATATTAAACCACAAAATAAAGAGGCCAAAAGAACAGTAATTTTGGTCCAAACCTGCGGCAGGAATTGCAAGAGCCCCTGAAATCCATTGCCTAGACACATTTGAAGAACCAGTCCTTCCATGAGCCGAAGCTAGGAAAGGCAACTTTCCGCTGAATGAAACTGCAGATGCGACAGCTCTCCCTTCTAGAAATAAGACAACTCATGATGGGTCAAAAAAGAAACTTTTCGAATCCTACTCACATTGTTTTTTCTACTGCACATATAACATACTTTCGTGTTTGTGGGATGAGAAAAGTTCAGCAAAAATGCAAGAAAAGAATCGCCTTTAACGGCATAAATACATGCTTAATGTCCTATTTGACAAGTCAGCGAGGAGGAAAATAGAAATTCTTGTTGCTGGTGTTTTCAGTGCCCAAGAGTAGTGATTAAAAGATTTCCACCTCGAAACTAAATTAGAGCCAAAGTGATTATACTGTATCAAAATACTTTTGTTTTTTTCTTTTCCTTATGCTCACCAAAATCATAGTTCCAAACAGATTATTAATATATCAAACCCTAATTCATAAGCCTAAATACGAAAAAAAAATTAACCTCAATCAAAAGAAATACACCATCTCTAATACGCTTGCGTACACATGTTAATTCACAACTCAAAAAAGATAGACAATCACATAAACAGGAGCATTTCAGTAAATAAAAATCGTAACATTCAGATTAACATTTCGATAAATCAAAAAAGTAGTCAAGTTTATGTTAGAACAACAATACTAATAACAAATGTAAGCAACAGAAAACTAAAACAGAAGCAGATTAATAGAACTGTAAGAGAACTAAGAGATAATGAATTATATTACCAGAGTAAAAGCGAGAGCTTCTAGAGGCTGAAGAGAGGAGAGACTTTGCAGCTCTTGAAGCAGATCTCCATATCTGAGGGCTCATTTTTTTATATATTCCTTGTTGTGAGCTTAGCTTAATGGAGCAGCAGAGAGAGAGAGAGAGAGAGCTGTTGTGTAGTGTTATATAAGACAGCTGAAAGCCTGAAACCCTACCCGAACTGTGGGCAGAGAGGATCCATCAAATGTAGTAACTAACTAACGGTTAGGATTTTAGATTTTTTTTTCCCTTCTCTGATGTGATTTGATATGCAGTTTGTTCAGGCATTTGTCTTTTTGATCTTTAAACCTTAGCATGTGATACACGAGTCTGCTGTGCTGTCCCAATTGGAAACAATTGACGTGAAAAAGATTTTTATAAAGTGGGTCATGATTACAATTTTTCTTTAATTATATAATGATAAAATACTTTTATTTTATAGGTATTTTGTCTCTTAGAAAGAGAGAGATGGGTGATGAATGAAAATTAAACATTTGAAATGCTTGCAATCTTCTTTTTTACTTTTTTTTCTCTAAATGATTAGAATATCATCGAATTGGTTGTGGTAAGTTAAAATTAGTTATTTTTATGGAATCCAAGACGGATTTGCAATGCATAGTATTATTATTATAATGAGTTTATAATTATTTTTTGTTATAATATTTAGATAATGATTAGATTGATTTCTTGTATTCTTGCATGAGTGAGATTTTTATTAACATAAAAAAATTGCTTAGGTAATGGTAATGTCTTTAAAATAGTAAAAAAAAAATGAATTTTTAATTATTAATTCAACCGACTTCAATAAACTAAATCAACTTAATAATATAATTAAAAATAATAATAAATAAATTGAACTAAAAAACAACAATGATTAACTACAAATATATCATCTTGATATTCTTAAAATATAGTCATCATCTTATTTCAAAACTAAACAAAAATTAAATGATAATGGAATTACCTCAAAAAAGCAAAATGAAAAATACTTAGAAGCTTTATTCTCAGCAAATCAAATGACAAAGTTGAAAATTATTTACAAAAAAGAAAAAAAAACCCATGTTTGTTTGTTAAATTCAATACTTAGTCATGAAATTTATATAACTTAATTGAAAAAAAAAATAAAAAGAGTCATGTAATGATTTTTGTTCTTGAAAATAGGACTCTTTAAGAGAAAGGGTAAACCTCATCTCCCACGAAAGATATTGTCACAACTTGGCCTATAGAGCAATGGTTTTTGATTTTGTCTCGCGAAGGTCCCTCTCAGGGATAGAGGTGACTCTTATGTTATATAAGCGACTAAGACTTTATTTTCTAGCTGATGTAGGATAATGACATCATGATAGCCTCCAAGTTAGGGGTTTAGGTATGACAACATGGATGATGTTCCCACAGATAGCACAAATTAAAAAATATGATGTGTGTTCTAACTTGTATATGGTAAGCTCTATAAGAGTTATTGTTCAAACTAATAGGTCGTAGCCTAGTGGGTTTTGTCTTCATGAAACAATACCATTACCATTATCAAAATACAAGAAGAGCAAATTCAGTTAGTAGAAGTTAAATATAACTCCGACATGATCCGACATAAACTAGTATTCGATGAAATTGTCAATTGTTATATACACGAACACAATGAATGAGTTAGTGATTTCATAATCCAGCCTAAAGTTCATGAATCTAAAGCGTCACAATAAATTTTTGTCACTGTACAGAGCTTACTTTTAAAAACAAGCATATTTTACACATCCCCTGAGCTGTTTGAAACTTTTGTCTCGGAACCTGGCTTGATGTCAGTCATCAATACCTTCAGCCATGAATCAACCTGGGGATGGAGGGGAGGACACAAAACATCAACCTACAATATATTAATAATTGTGGAAATAACAAGAGAGCTTTTTTAATATGGAAAATTCTAGCGTAAAACTGGAAAATAATGGTTTTCTAATCGATTGTTTTCAAATACATTAACTAGTGTTGTGTTTATCATCTGAATCTATTTTGTGTCATCTTCGCATAAAATGGTTGCTAGGGAAATTTCGAAACATCTATAAGTAAGCAATATTTTCAATGACAACTACGAGCACAAAAAGGCACACAACATGATGCAACAAACACAAGCAAGGAGCTCAGTTGCAGGCCATTCTTATTTTATCCCGCCTCCCTAGCATTCAATTATCAAACAAATTAGAAATTACATGACATCAAATAGAACACTATTGTGTTTGCATCGATAGAAGATTCTTATGCAGACAAAGACTCAAGTTCACCTTAATCACCCTCTATCAATCAAGGGAAAAAAACATAGGGCCATACCAAGAAATTGTACAAAAGAAAAGTCAACATATCCTTGGAAAGGATGCAGTAGATCAAGCAACAATAACATTTATGTGTGTGTCGAGCACACCTATATACTGGTGATTGTGTGTTCATATGTATGCCCTTGTTTGCATATGTTTGCAGAAGCATTCGCTTAAATTGATTAGAAAATAGAATACAATGAAGCGTATGAACAATAATGAAATTACCTGTATTTCAGAAATGCTTGAGCATTCATATCGCAGTCCTTGACGAGTTAAGATATAAAAAGAATGCCATGTCTCATCAGATTCTCGTGCAAGGCTTGGCAGAGAACCTACTTCAACAATATCTGATAATAGAGTGGAGTCTTGAGGACTCAAATCTGCATAAATTTCTTTTTGATCAGCAAGAATTTGAATGCAGATTCAAATAACAAAATCAGATTGCAACTTGAGTAATATTTGAAAACCAGAGGAGAAAAAAAGTAGCTGTAGCACCACCAACACAAGTGGAGCAGGTAAAATAACATATTTTTCCTGGATATAGGAAATCTCCCATGCTAATGTATCACCATTTATTGGCAGAAAAAGAAAACACGACTAGATTGAAAATTACGACATACTATAAGCTATGGGGAAGGGAAGAGAAAGATGGAGATGAAGGATGGGTGTTATTGTGATGGCTGTCCTTCCTGATCAAACTTGCAGATTTTGAGACATAAATCATCACAGGTGCTCTATAAACCCACATATGGCTAAAAGCATGGGTAACATTAGGGGCAGAAAGAGGAAACCAGTTACCTGTGGACAACAAATAGAAAAAGATGCATGGTCCATTAAGGACAACAAAGCGAGGAAGCCAATCATCTACATCAGCATCATCAAGTGGTGGAGGCTCCCCAGGTAGAGCTGTCCATCTCTGTAAAGGAGGGAGAAAGGAGAGGGAAAAAAAACTGTTAACTGCTAGGTCCGTAAACAAATGCAGTAAAAACTGAAAAGAGAGTGGTGTGAGCAAATAGGAGAAATTCAATACAGTTCGGATGTACAAATAACCGGAGAAGCGAGCAGAACGCAGTATTTCATCAGCATGTTGCAACCTGTACAGAAAATAATTTGCTGTTGATTTGCATTAAGCAAGAGCATTATTCCAACTTATCAGACACCAAGAATGCTGAATTTCATGTTTTGTCACATTGAGATATTCAAGAGTTGAGTACGAATTATTGTAAATAAACATTATAAAAGCACACAACCAATATTGAAAGGAATATCTAAGTTCATTTTATTACTAATTCTTGAAAACTGAAATTTTCATACAAAATGGAAGATTGGGAATAATCTCTTGACAATATTTTGGTCCAAAATTAAATTTCAGTCATAGTTTTCCCTACTTCATCATTTGTTTGCGTTCACTTCTGCTGATCATTGCCAATTATCTAATCAATAGATTTATTATCTGCTGTGTTAAATCTACCACTACAATTTTCCAGCCTAGGATAAAGCAGTCCTTACTGAGCTTTCAAGTGAGCTTCCCTCTCTTCTACGCAAGCAAGTTCTGATCGAAGCGATTCTAACTCAACCTGCAAAGCAAAATACAATTTCCTGGTTAACATCATAACTTTAAAATAACCCATAAGCATGTCTTAAAGGGTAGTCTGACAAACCTTTTCCTGACCATTGGTGCTATAGCCCCATGACAGCCTTCGCAGGCTAAACAAATTCAGCATGAATACAGCACTTCGTAGTTTTCTCCCAGACCAGAAATGGCTACTTGACCTATTCTAAATCAGAAGGATAAACAAAATCGGTACAAAGCTCGCGGATCACTTTCTCCCCCGTTTCCTTTTCTTCAAGGAAAAAATAAGTACCTGGATGAATTATCAATTTTTGGCTGTTGAGTAGAAGAAGTATGGTTTGAGGACTGTCCTCACCGGAAGTTGAAACTTGAAAGTGATCGGGGATAATATTTAACCTCCCAGGACTATCATCCATGAAGCTACATGTTTACTTGAAGACGATGATACAAAACCTTGAATATGCTTTGAAAGGTTGGGCTATATATTGCCAAGGGGCAGTGCATATATATAATCACAAGGGAAACAAAAAAACACCAAAAAATTCAGAGGACACGTTCAAACTAAATTTTCAGCAAATCATAAAAATCAAACGGAGCATTCTTGCAATGGATGCATTCCGATGGAAAAGTAAAATAAAAGCTACCAAAACAAACAAACACAAAAATCGCCAACCCCGTAGGTTCCTCTCCATTAAGCCCTTAGAAAGAAGCCTCATCAACCTCAAATCATCAATAAAAGAAGTGCTTGAGATTTCCCAGATAGCACAAAGCTCCACCAAAATCACACCAATTTCTACACTAAAACCAATAGCTACAGGACACCAGCGGATCAAATAGAAAAGGCAACCAGCCCATCAAGTCATACTCAAAGAATCTAATCAAATCTCATAAAAACAAAATTCTTTTGAAACAAAAAAACGAACTTAATCACAGAGCCTTGCTGCAGCTCACATCAAAACGAAAAAGAATTTCCTTGATCATCAAACAGATAAGATAATAATTTAAGAATAGATGATTAAAGACAAAGTCGAGTACTTTACTTACCATATGTATGTCTTTTGTCTATCGTGGAAAGATACTTTTTTCGTTTTCTTTATTACAGGGGAAGAAAGGTTAATGGATATCGTTATATTTTGTTTTGCATCTTCTTGTTGAGCACCCGGAAAGTACTTTGACCCATCATCGAAGTGTATATACAACATCGTGACTGTTAGGTACAGTGGTTTTCTTGGTTGTTTAAAGTTTAAACTTCATTTTTGCTCTTATATATTCATCAATCTTCTACTTCTGTCCATATATTTCAAACCTCATCAATATTATCTTTCTGCTTTTCAAAAAGTTTTAATGTTAGGCCAAAATCATTAAACAGTCCTTTTATATTATTATTTTTTAAATTTTTGTTATTTTTATGGGATATTATAGCATGTGAGAGAGAGAAAATGATAGAAAAATAAAATAAAAATATGAACAAAACTGGGTTTTTATTGGTTATTTAGTAGTAAAGGGTAAAATTGCAACTTCTTAAAAACTATACGGGTAGTGTTGATAACTTTTAAACAATGGAGATAAAAGTATAATATAGATAAATCTATAAGGCCTTTCGCTTCGTTGGCTCTTCTTGCTATGGCAAGCGGCATTATTGGCTATAGTTTCTACGGCATAGGAATTTGGCAGGTCCCTGTAACGCCCTCCTATTTTCTGTATAGCCCCATGGATAACATGATTCAAACAGCTGCAATAAAATAAATATAAAGGTTTCATATTTAGTTTAATAAAAAAAAATTATAGTCATTAAAGCTTTGACTAAGGTATACATGTTTTTTCCTAATTTTAAAAATAATAAAATAACTTAATTGCCCTCCATATCAAAGATTTTTATAAAGAGAAACATGGGCATTAAATTCTTTTCATGTTTTCAAACATAGTAAAAAGACAATATGGCCTTTAAAACAAACAAAAAAGGCACCTAGGGATTACTTGGTCATTTCACCATGGTTCTTTTTTGTTATTACTAGTTTCATGAAGGTCAAGGTGATTTTTTGTATATATTAAATATTATTTAAATGAAAAAATTTAAGGTTCTTGTGGCAAAAACATTATTATCTAGGAGGCATTTATATGAAGCGATACATGTGATGCATCTCAACCAATAAAATGCTTTTTCATTGTGTTACTGGAAGCATTATCACTCTTTTTTTATCATGTAGTATATGCTAGCAACTGGAGGTGATTTATTATTGGTCAACCTTTTTGCCCCTTTATTTTCTCTCTCCACTCTTGAAAATTACGGTTTGATTTTTTTGTTACTGATATTTTGAAACACATTTATAACATTTGAACGTTATTTTTATTGAAAAAAATAATGTAGCATGAGTCCATAGTATAAACTATTCTCATATGAGTTTATAAATAATATGCAAAATGCAAGCTATGAAACATGAGAGAGAGAGAGAGTAGATTTATTCTTAAAGATATTAAACAATAAAAAATATTATCATTGGTAAAAAGAACCGTCCATTATTTAAAAAGTTAACATAAGTGCCTTTTATGTGATTTTTTTTATTTCACTCATGATTTTTTTTCAAGTTTATTTCTTCCAATCAAAAAGCCCAGACATCGATTTTACAGGTTAGCATGTTTTTTTTTTTTCATAATTCGGCATCTATTTTTCTCATTTTTTGCTTTGAACACTATTTTTTTCTCATATCTTTCTTGTCAGATAGCTGTTATCCATTGGGGTCCATAATGTCATTGCATGCTGAGTCAGTCAAACAGTACAATAGTGACACAGTGGCAAACATTAAGTGATAGGACTATCCATCATCTGTGGCCAAGATTAGAAGAGAAGGCTCTCTCCTTTCATTCTGCAGGGCTGGCGGCTTATGGAATGCCAAACTATGGCTTCTTCTATCACCCTTCAAAGTACTCTACTAAGGTCCAGCTTTCTTGGACAAAACAACTGCTTCAATCATCCTCATAAACCATACTCTTTGATCCCCAAAGATCATAGGCTGAAACTTAAAACATGTGCCAAATTTGACCTTTTCGAGATCCTGGGAGGCAGAGGACTCTGTAATGGAGAAAAAGGTGTGCAGCAAGAACTAAAGAGAAATATTGAAGAACAAGCATCATCAAGTGCCGGTAAAGAAGAAAATTCAGGTAGCTTGGAAAAACCAAGTGTGGCGGATGATGCTTTTGAAAAGGAGCTGATGGGATTGACCGGGGGTTTTCCTGGTGGAGAGAAGGGATTGAAAAAATTCATTGAGGAAAACCCACCTCCAAAGAAACAATGAGTTTCGAAGCTTACAATTACAAGCAAGCCAAAACCACCAGAACTGCCACTGCTGTTGCCTGGTATGATTGCCATTGTGAAGAACCCTAATAACCCATTTTACATGTACACTGGCATTGTTCAGCGAATCACTGACGGTAAGGCTGGAGTTATCTTTGAAGGAGGAAACTGGGATAAGCTAGTAACTTTCCGCCTGGAAGAGCTGGAACGTAGGGAGAAAGGCCCTCCGGGAAAAAATCCCAGGTCCGCAATAATTGAAGCATTCTATGAAACTGAATCACAATCATCTTCCTAGTTTCATTTTCCTGTTGCAAATAGTGCTCGCTCAAATCCTTTGTGTATGTTTCAATTCCAGTTTAGACAGAGCAATAAACTCCATTTTGTAAAAATCTCACACCATCAAAGTATCAATAATCCACAAACCATGTGTGAAGCAAGAAAACCTCAATTACATTTTAAATTCAATTAGTGATTGTGCTTCAATGAACTCCATACAAAGCAAAGGTATTGGTAGAAATGAACTCTTGTATTTGAAAACTAAAAGAAGAGCACAAACGAATTTTGCAGATCCCTTTTCAGAGCTCCTAGAGAAGCTCAGATACATCCACCCAACTGCCAAAGGATTGCATAAAGAGGCAAGTTAGTAGCCACCAACTGAAAGAATGAGAAGCAAAAAAAAAAATATATAGCATGCTTGTGAAGTGAATTGTGTATCTCTTGTTTCAATGCATGCTATGCATGACTTACTAGCTGTTGGATTACCTAATAATTAATTTGTTTAACAAATCGGAGGAGACAAGCAAAAACAATCAGTTTAAATGCGTCAAATGCAAGGAGAAAACATGAAATCAGAATACAAACTCACTCTAGCGTTACCCTTGCAATATACTAGGCTTTCATAACCAAGCTTGGAACATTAAAAAATAATCAAAATGCTCGCGATATCAGAAGCAAAATCTATGACAATTTGTTTACTACTTGACGCATAGCAACAAATTTCAATTTCAATGCCTCTCCAAACTAGCAATCTATTTACCACCAAGGCTAAATAATTAGCACCCAGCAGTAGCATATTGAGAAAGCAGGTGCAATTACGTAAGCAAACATTTTAACATACCAAGATCGCCTCAATCTCCTCATTCGAAACCGGAGTTCGCTTGGGCTGAAGAGAAGCTTTCCCTCCAACAGATGTTGAAGCCTTCAAGCTAGAAAAGAAAGCTTGATAAGCACTCCCAGAGCTCAATGCTTCTTCCGGCTGCGACCCATTGCCTGAGAATCAATTTCCTCAACACTCAGTATGTTGCAGCCTTCGGAGACAGTTCATTTCATATTTCCTAAAGCATATATTATAAGTTGACGAAAATTGCATATTCTATACTTCATGATCGCAAAAAAACATGCAACAATGGATCTCGACTAATACTGATTATAGCGAAAACAATCACAATCACTCGATTTATGGGGTCTACAATTCAATGGATGGTGTAATGGTATGTGTAGCTGCTTCCACAACATTTTTTAACAGATCACATCAAGCAAATAAAAAAAGAGAAACAATAAGATGAAATCAAAGATAAATAAAAGACGTGTGAACCAGAGGATTTGGCGGGGTGTCTTTGAGGGAATTTGATGCGAGGGATTCTCTTCCAAGCTTGTGTTCCTCCCATCTCTCTTTCTTTTTTTTCTCTGTGAATTGAAACGAAGCGAAGGAAGGGTCTTCTTCTGGTGCAATTGACGGCGATGTTAGCGATTTTTGACAAAGAATAGCTGGCTTACGTGTTTCTACGTGTAGATTTGAATGTTTTCATGTGCAATATGTGCCGTTGATCTTTCTAATATTGGTCCCGCTTGCGCAGGGATCGATCAGCTCTTTGAGACCGGGTTCTGTTCGGGTCTTCCCACCCGGGTTGGCGGGGTCCACTTTTTTTTTTCTTAATATTTTTAATTATCATGGAAGAGTTTATAAATAGTGGGATTTTTTTCCCCGGAAATTTATGTGAAAATAATTTATTTGGTAACTTATATTATAAGTTTATAGCCTAATATTAAACATAATTGAAAGAAAAATGCAAGAAACTCATTTTTTTTAGTAATCCTTAGATTTTGTTGGAGTTGTTTTCAGGTTTTTTAAATATTATTATATTATTAATAATATTATATGGATCTGGCCTAATCAGTCAGGCTGGACTACTCAGTGGCCCAACATACCTGGCCTTTTTTCTCCTTTGAGCTGGGCCCAGCATAAGATCATATTGTCACTCATCTAGCCGAATAATCAAGTGAATTCATTTACCATTGCATGCAATGGTTTACGAGGCAAGGGGCTATCACGAGAAACATGGAGAGGATGCTTACCTATCCAGAGAAAAAAGATTGTCAGTTCCTAGTGATGTTTTGTAGCTCGAGTTGTTGTCGTTGGCAAAGATGGGGGTGGAGGAAGAAAAAAAACTTGCTGAGAGATGGGAAATATAAACTAGGGGGGAGAAATTGGTTGTTTTTCAACTTTGCACTCAAAATATTTATATGTTATGGAAAATGGATATTTTATCTTTAGATATGCTATATCTTAGCTCTTGATTCGAATCGGAAAATTTCTAATTGTTGGTTCAAAGTTGCAATCATTAATTGTCAAATTTAACATCTAAAAGCTACTTGAATTAGCCATTTCCGAGCAGTGTCTTAGTGGTTATTGTGTCGATCAATCGCAATGAATCATTTTAAGATGTAGTGCAATGTCAAGTCATCATAGTGGTGTATGTGTTTGTTAAATTTGATAAAAAGAAAATGCATTAAATGCATCTAAAAAGTAGTGTTTTAGATTGTCTTTTTATGTTCTATTTGGTTCCTTAGTGGACCAGATGAAGCGTTGCGCAGTTCTCTCATTTTTTGTTCTTCTTCAAAATGGCATCGTTTTGTCCTCTAATTTATGGATTTCTAGTTGAAGTTTAATTTAGTCCTTTATTTCTTGATTTTTTTAATTACACTCCTTGATTGACTTCAAACATTCAATTTATTGCAATTTCACTTCTGATCACCCTTGAATTATTTAGGGGTTTTTTTTTTATTTTGATCATTGCTCTTGGATTTATGCAAATTGGTCATCAAACTTTAATTTTCTTTAATTTCACCCCTGATTTCAAGCAAGTGGGATCTCATAACTTAATGCCCTTTGTAAATTGGTCATTTGCTGTAAATATTTTCAAGTTTGACCCCTAATTGATCTTAAAAAAATGATTTTCTTGCAATTTTTTCCTTGATTTCAATCAATTGACTTGGTAAAAAATTAAATTTGATCTATTAATATTTTAATATTCTTAATTAAGACCAAATTAGGCTCCTAAGCTTAATTTTTCATCAATCAAGTCCCCGGTAAAAAGACCCATTTAAAGTATAATTACGTTCATTCTTCTAATCAAATCCTTTAATTGAATCGAAATTAATTCTCAAACATAATTAAACTCTTAAATTGGTTAATGATTAAATTAAATTGGCCTATTAAAAATATAAATATGTCATTAGACTTAATTTTTTTATGCATTTTTGCTCAATAATCACTTATTTTTACCTTAAATTTGCATTGCTTCTTTAATTTTGAGCACAAAGATATACAATGAGGCTTCTAATTTCATCTAAAATTTCAAGTTGATTTTTCTACTATGTTAGTCTCCTTGCTATTATTATTTTTTATTTTTATTTAAAAAAAGAAAAAGTTAAATTTGAGAGAATAACCCATAAACAAGATATAATGAATTACGAGTTTAATACATTAAGTCATAACAACGAGGTTATTTTTTTTCTGAATAATAATGGGTCTTTTGACAAGTTTTATAGAAATGCGTATTTTGCAACTTCTATGCTTTGAAAAGCCTATTAACCAGCTTTCGACACCTTTTGAAAGCTCCATTGTACGTGTTTGTATACTGATGTGAAACCATAATTTCTTTCTGGAAACGAGTCCTTTTGCAATTTTTGGGCTTTGAAAAGCTCACCATTCAATTTCAAACACTTTTAAGGATCTTACTCCTGTTTTGGCATACACGGGCAAAACCAGAAGCTAGTTTTTTTTGTAATTTTCGTACATTAAAAAAATAATCGTCCAGCTTTAAACATATTTTAGGGCCCATCGAAGACCATAAATTTCATGCAAATGGACTTTTCACAGATTTAGCGCTTTGAAAAGTCTACGGGCTAACTTCAGGCATAGTTCAGGGCTTTATGATACGTTTTCTTTAACCCATGCGAAAACCACAAGTTTTCTTTCATGACTTTTGTGCTTTGAAATTTAGGGTTGATCAAGGATAACAGAAACCATGTTCTTTCCTAACGCAAGTCACGTAAAAATCTGGAAAATCGTAAAGTATAACATGGGTTCTGGTCAAACAATTCCAAAACAACTACATCAATGAAACTAATCACTATCTGTAAAACGATTCAAAGAAAGGGATTTTTCAACCAAGGATGCTGATTGATTTCACCTGATTTCCCCCAAGCATTCAATAGCCAAAACGCGTTTTAGGACTTTATTGAACCACGTCGATTTCAAGAAGTGAGGGTCTTTTTTTCATCCTGCCAAGGAACATGAACACTTCAACTGATTGCTCTTTCGTCTTACTGTGGTTGAATGTTTTGAGCAATATTACTGGTGACATGTAATGTTTCGTGTCAAAAGGATAGCTGAAAGGGTCAAAACGAAGACTTTTTTTCTTATTAAAAGAAGAAGTGACAAGTGAACTTGTAGTTTGGGGCACGATATTTGATTTGATTTTACCTTTTGTTATCAAAAAAAAATCCCATTAATTTAGTCAGTTCCAATCTGTATCCCGGTCACTTGATCGAACGCTTATTGATGAACTCCCATACCTATATAGTATTAGGTTACTACTTTCCACGGCCAAGACAATAAATTTATCCCATAAAAAAGCTGCGGGAACCTGCCATTTCTGCAACAAAGGAAGCAAGAACCCTGCCGATGCCATTGCACGAGAAACGCCTGCCCTAAATTACCGAGCTCGGATTTTTTTTTTCCTATTAAAAAAAATTGTTCATCGAGAAGTTTGATGAGTTTTGGATTACAAAATTGATGGGACGTAGTTCATTTTCACATGTAAAATCACAATTAGTAGGGCTCATAAAGTACAGCTGCTAAGCTGGTAAAGTTTGCTCGCATCAACTTTCTTGTGAAGCTTTAATTTAATTAAGTCATCATAGGGTAATTGCAACCTTATGATCTTCAATTAAATAAAAGTATTTTTAGTTTCGAGTACTATGACAATTATTAAAATTTTATATAATTATTATTTTAGAATCCATGAAATTAATCAAATTACATGTAAATTAACCTGATTACACGTTAATGAAAAAATAAACTAAACTAAAAGTGTTGAACTTTTCAAAGAAGCTTAAAAACTTTATTCTTCCATGGGCTCCAACCATTTACTAAGTAATTTGATAGATCATCACGTCAATGCTTGACTGAAGGCCATTGCCAATACTTTTCGCTGATGGACACTGGAAATTCTTTTCCATATCGTATACTTGACGGTCCAGTCATCTATCTTTCCTACGTTCCAGTCTTCCTGTGTATGTCAGCAAATCAAACTTGTGCCCCATCAAACACTCCAACCTCTATTTGCCTAGCCCATCACCCCTCACCCTCAGTATAAATTAATACACCCCACTCTTACTTTGAAATACCACAAAACATCTCTGATTAAAATTTGCATCTCACTAGTACTAGCTACTTTTTTCTGTCTCAGAATGTTTACCTCTTCGATCTCTTATTTTAATGGCATGCTATATGACACTACAAAAGGCACTAGGGGAAGCAAGGGAGCAAAATTGGTATATAGAGATGAGCTGAGCAAGAAGATATCGCCAAAGAAGAGAGAGAGAGGTGGTAATTGCCTGGCAAGAAAAGAAAAGGATGAGAGGAAGAATTCTGAGAAAAGAGGGTGTGCCAGCAGTGTGCAAGAAAAAGATGTGATCAGAGTGAAAGTTAAGATGACAAAAGAAGAAGCAGCTCGATTAATGGCCAAGTGCAGAGAAGGGGGGGATTCTTGAATTCAAAGATGTCGCACATGAACTTGTCCAACTTCCAGTTAATCGTGTTAGTGTTGTGTCCTCTGATGGTGGATATGGTGGTGTTCTTCATAGTATCCCTGAAGAAAAGCAGCTTGAACTTTGAACTGCATGTACTAGTTTCCTTAATGGAATCAAAAGCCACAAAAGGAAGAATTTAGTGATTTCTGCTATCATACATGTATAAAGCTCGTTAACGGTGGATCCAGAATAGGGTATCACAGAAATTTTCATCCACGATTGTGGATCATAGGATTAATTTGTTTGCTGCATGAAGCTTCAAGAACTAAGAGTACTTTTGAGTTTTGTAAATATCCCCGTGAAAAAATAAAAAATCATTGAGTTTACAAGTGCGTTGCTGTTGTCTAAATGTATGATCAATAGAATTTTTTGGAACAAGCACTTCGAAGTTTGAACGGCATATCTTGCTTGAATGATGATATTTGACCCATTCATTCTCGGAGTTCTTACGATTATTTAGTCAATGGGTTGGTGCTGATGATTTCGTGGACGACAAAAACTACTATACTGTGAGTCCTGTATTCTAGGAAACTAAAATAAATCAAATTAAAAGGTATATAGAAATGCCTCCATAACCCCGTGTTAAAGAATAATATAAATTATATCTTGGAGCCTCATCTAAGAACTTAAATTTTTAGATGAGCTGGTTCCTTGACATGGTATCAGAGCTTTGTTGACCCAACGGTCACGAGTTCGAATCTCACCACCCTCATTATATTTGATAAAAATCAAGCATAAGGTATTATGGATCTATGTGCAAGTTTCAAACCCAAAAAGATTTTCATTTGAGGATGTATGTTAAAAGAATAATATAAATCGAATCCTGCGACCTCATCTAAAAATTTAAATTTTTAGATGAGCTGGTTTCTTGACACCCCGTTATAAACAACCCACAAAAGCTTCACAGCATCAAAAGATAGGATAAGATAAATAAATTTACATGATGGCAAGGCACATCCAAATTATTCATTCTCAAAAACTGCAGTGAATGGTAAGAGGTTGGGAAGATACTGTGTACTTGTCACACCAAGGGCCTGTTTGGTATTGCGGTTGCTGTTGCGGTTGAGGTTGAAAAAAAGCAGGTTGAAAAAAAGCGCTTTTTTTGCGGTTCAAAATAAGCAGAGAGTGTTTGGTTAAAAACTGTGGTTGAGTCTGCGGTTGAAAAAAAGCAGTTTTGTGTGTTTGGTTACCAAGTTTTGCATGTAGCTTTTTACATATATACACATATTTTTAGAACTCTCTCTGTATATATATTTTGTATTAATAATCATATTTTTGTAATGGAAGGAATAGATCAAGTCAAATTGACACTTATTTATTATTTGTTCATCAAACTATTTGCAATGCTATCACGAACATTATCCATACGTGAAGGCATTTGTAATCCCTGACTATTATCTCGCGCTACAATATCTGGGAAAACGTCATCTGGTACATAATTGGGATTACAATCATATTGTTGTCAACGTGTGAAATTAATTTAAAGGACACACACACATATATAAATTGTTTTTTTAAAATTTTATAGATTAATAATCATAACAATAAAATATAATTAATATTTCATGAAAAAAATAGATAGTTGGTGTTATACTCTCATCAAACTACTTGCAATTTTAACACGAACTAAATCGTTACGTGAATGCCTCTGTGATAATTCCAATGCAAAATCCAGTTACACGCTTTTTAATTCATAATCAATCGAAAAAATAACGGGGTTGTGGAGTGTAACGAAGTCACAGCGTCATTATTTGTCATCGTAACGAGATCTTTATCTACATATTTTTTTTTAATTTTTTTTTAAAAAATGGAATGGGCTTGTCCCAAATTAAATGGCTCGGCCCAACCAAGTTGGGCCAAAAGGGACTAACTCTGCTGGACTGGATGGGCCAAGAGCGAGCCCAGACACATGACCCAAGAGTGCAAATAAAAACATGCAAAATGGTAAAACGGTGCGTTGCACCCTTCGTTCTTCGGATGAAATGTTTGGCCATGTTACTCGTTCACGTGAAACGATAACATGGTCGACTTTGACAAGAGGGTGAACGGATGATACCGACAGCAGTAGAGGAGGCCAAGGTGGTTCTTCCCGTGGTGGTGGCGTCGGAAATGGTGTTGTGTGGTGGCCGGTATGAGCTTCGGAAGGTGGCACTGAGTGCTGCTGCCAGCCGGGTCCTCTCTACACGACGGGGATTGCTGCGGCTTCAGAGGTCACTGGGAGGAGCTTGTGGCATGGAGGAGAAGATAACGGTGATGAGGGGGATGATGGTAGTGTCGAGACGGGTCGTGATCGTGATGGAGAGAGAGGGCGCCGACAGTCGCTGTAGAGAGAGAGAGAGATCGTCGTCTGTTACTTGTTAACGAGAGGGCGGCTGACGATTTAAATGCTTGTTGATTGTTCCCTTATTTGTGTATATTTGTTACTTGCATAATGCATGATTTGTTTAGCGCTCGCTAAAAAAAATAGAGAGACAATGGGTTGAAAAAAAAGTTGCAAAAGCCGACGGGTTGAAAAAAGTTGCAAAAACCTCGCTTTTCAAAAACCACGGGTAGAAACGCAAAAGTGGTGGGGCCTAGTCACTGTTCATGCGGTTTAAATTCTCATTTTTTCATTGCCAAACATTGACACTCCGGCTTTTTTGAAAACGTGGCCGCAGCCACACAACCAAACGGGCACCAAGCAGCGGGAGATGGTCAGAATTAGGTACTTATTTTTGTCGGGTCCCTGATAACTAGAAATATGATTTGATTTAGTCTTCCACTTTCAGTAGCCAGTTATATTTAATTTCTGATGGGCCATGATTGGTGTGCAGAGACCATTTCTTAATCAGAAAACTTCAAATTTCGATTCTTCTCCGAGAACCACAAGGCCAGACAACTTGACCTGTCAAGCATAATATGTCTGTGTAAAAGAAAACAACAGTAAGTAGTTTCGCTAATCTTTCAATTAGGTGTTAATATATTAATATTGTTAGCATTAGTGATGCCAGAGACGCTGTACTAGACAGGTGTCTTTTGTGATACAACGAAAGTGTTTTGGAAGAAGAAGAAGAAGAAGAAGAGTAAGAATTAGGAATTGGGGTGCGATTAACACCATGATTAATTGATCTGTCAGGCTCGTAAAACTTATCGCCAAACACACCCAATTGGCATGTTCATCCAAATGTTTTAACGTCGGATCAAATTATTTTTGCAAAAAATGATATGATGGAATCTAAAACGTACAAGAACAGCATTTACTGTCGAGATAACATCTAATTAATTACTCTTGTTAAGCAAACGCATCACATCATGTATACTTGGGAATTGGGTGGCGACCCAAATGAAAAACCTCACATGAGAGGGCTAAAAAAAGGAAAGAAAATGGCAATTTCCTCTTCAAAGGACTCGTCTCTCCGATTCAAACCCTTCAGGAGTTTCCACGATGCTCTCCAAAGAGGGTTTCCATGTTCTAACTTTCATTCTCCCTCTCTCTATCTCTTCCAAAACATCTTCTAACTTCTTTCCTCCATTGGCCTTCAGCTGAAACATTAACCACTCCAGCTCCTCCCTTGTAAGCACTATCTTAACCTTGAGGCTTGCACCTTTCTCAAAGCTGCCACTCTCCTTCACAATCTTTGTGCCTTTCTTTTCTTGATGTAGCTCCTCCATGTCATCACCCTCTTCGTGCTGCCTTATTTTGCTTGACCCTAAGCAATTTCCCATAGTTTGGAGTGCAAAAAACAACACAGTTTCAATGGATAAACAGTATTTAAAATGTTGGGAACTCAAAAAAAGACAGAAATAGGGGGGGGAGTGGTTCCACAGGCTTCAGCTTTTGAAAATTAGGTGGTGAGGAGACATGGTATTTATAGGAGTTAGGTGCCCAGAATTTACGTAGAATTTCTGACTCAGGAATAGTGGCTTTTCTAAATTTCCAAGAAAATGACGCCACTACTTCTGAGCCCTTGTATTAAATAAGTTAAGTACATTTCTTTTTAACTTCCTTTGTAACTAGTTTAGTACCAGCTAAAAAATAAATAATAATAATAATAATAATAATAATAATAATAATAATAATAATCGAAGAACAACTTATAAGAGTTTAAATGCAAGAAATCAGGAAGTGAAGATTTCGTTACGTGGGCGATTTTATGCTTGATCATGGCGATTTTCTTTCTCTACCTCAAATTAGTCGATCAGCAGACTATACCGAAGGTTCATGGAAAATGGAGGCTTAGGATTGTGTAAATCTTAATAAAACCTAGTTGATTCCCCGACAATGTCACAAGCATGGTGGAGTCATGTTAACTTCCTGCCTGAATTTAATAAATGTCGTGGAAATAATAAACGGACTATAAAAGAGCCTAATTATTATTTTTATTTTATTTTATTTTATTTTATTGCCACCAGCTGCTATCTATGTTTACGAGATTAAAGAGTTTTTATACCCATAAAAATATTAAAAATAATCATAATCATAAAACTGACCAGATTTGAAAACTGTATTTATATGTCAAAAACTTATATTTATTCACTGAAACTACAAAAAAAATCCACCGCTTCTAAAGGATTCATGATTCTATTGAAAGAATTTAATTATTTCTTGATTGACAACGAAAGATTGATTCTTCAGGCACGGTTATAGATATATATATAAACCCAAACACAATCAAACGCATTTAGATTCGAAAATGTTTATATTATATTCTGAAATCATGATATCTCCTTGAGGAAAAACTAGACAAGAAGACGAAAAATATGATAGAAAAAATGTTGAGATACCTTGAATTATTGGAAATATAATATAGATGACAGTGATATATACTTTTAAATCTATATGAGCAATGTTGACACGCCATGTTTAGTAGAGTAGCTGACAGGGTTTCTTAGAGAAGCATGATTTACGTAGAAAATATAATATATTTTCCTTGATCGAGGTTATACCAACCCTAGATTATTAAACTTCATCGTACATGGTGTTTGACGTTGAATAACGTCAGTGATACTGTCCGAGTGTCCGTGAACCTGAGAACGTGGCCCTTCATTTACTGGACGAAAAAGATTTCAACAATATTCATAACCACATAGTTTAATTAGTATTTTTTTTCTTTTTAATTTCAACTGGATATTCTAAAATAAATCAACTATTATCAGCACTCCAGATATTTGAAATGCTGAAAAACTTTTATGGTGATTTTCATCTTAAATAATAATATAGAGAAAAGATCTATTTCTCAATAAAGCTAATTAAGCCTCACGGTATCAGATTTTGTTTTTTCTCGTACAGCACTGAAATATTCAAAATCTGGGACTTTTTTTTTCACTGATGTGACCGGGGTTTGAAATGCGAAGCCCCATTTTCTGCCATTACTTTCGTTTTGCCATCACAGTGGTCAGCATAGCCTGTTCACACGGTGCGGACAGGATCACGAACTTGGAAGGTTTGATATGGTAATCAAAGTAGACTGCCTTGTCGAAGCGTCTGTTCTTGTGTTCATCGTGATGACCTTGATTGTGAGAACAAAAACTCCAATTTATCAATCTTCTTGATTGGAGAATCAAAACTCCCTAGTTATTGCTGTTGAATTTCCGATTGTCAAGTGTAATTAGCGGGTCTCTCATGCAGTCTACGGTCATCTGCAGAGGTCAAAAGCATTTTGTTTGAAGGTTGAAACGTTTGATGTAAAACATCCTCTGTTTTTTCAAAGTTTCCTGTTTGGCCCATGCTTCCTTGAATCGAAACTGAAGCACAGTGCTCCCCTTGTATGGGACGTCAAATCTTGTCGGAGAGCATTGTTCTGGCCGGTAACAAATAAGCTTGCTGCTCGGAGCTAATTAAATTATTCTTGTCGGGTTAAATCTCAAGCGCACTTTTGCAAGTTGCCACTATGCTAGCTTGCACTCGAAAAAGAAAAACAACATAAATAAGAAACTCCACTCGTGACTCTTGGATGCCTTTGCCCCTTCACGGCACTGCTGAGAAAAATGCACCTTGTTTGTTAGTCTGTCATCACGCGCAGTTGTAAACCCTGGTCCCCAGATGATCCGGCAGCATGTTTTGTTTCTGCGGTGTGACTATTTTTTTATAAACAAAATTATTAAAGTTCAAATCAATTTATTTTTTATATTATTTTGATGTGTTAATATGAAAAATAAATTAAAAAACACAAGTCATTTTTATACATTTTAAAATAAAACAATTTCTATCGCAATATAGAACACTTTACGGTATTTAAGCGAGCCAGAGCATTTTATTTGAGGTAATCGTGACATTCGATGACGTTTCGGACCCCAGGAGAGAAGAAATGAACGGAAAGTAAAACCAAATTCTTCCACCTACCTCAAGAGAACTTGGCATACAAGAAATCGGTGGAAGCAATAATGATCACTTGACAGTCTCGGGTTTAGGTGAGGAAGCCAATAGTTTAATGTTTTTTGCGAGACTGTTAACTGTAGAAGCATTTGAGGACTCAATCTTGAATATTCGCAGTGGGGACGACTACCTGCTTTGGGCCAGCTTGTTTAGAAAGAAAAAAAAATCACTCCCCGTCAAGGAGAGTTTGTCACCGGCAAATCGGATTCTTTCAATCTTTCACGCCAACCATGCATGGGAAAAGACGAAGGAAACAGGCCAAAAACCCCTTAAGCTGGGATCATAGTTAAGCTCACTAGATCTAGATCTGATTGATCCCCATGCAGTGCTACTCGATACTGGTTGCTAACAACAAAAGGTGACCTCGGATCCGTGTGAACACTATCCAAACCCTTTCTACTACATCAGAAGAACATCAGCCACACGATGTGCAAAGATCACTTCTCAAGTCGAAGCGCGGTTGTATAAGATTTGACAGTGCTCTGTTCCATCTCAAATGAACACGGACCTAAGCCTCCATAAATATATTACAACCAAAACCACCAGACGAGAATTCACTAACCGTTAGGGATATTGCAATTCAACACTAAAAAACCCAAGTTAAATCTAATGTTAATTAGCCTACCCAACAGATGGTTTGTAGCAGAAGAGCATGCTAACTTAAAAACATCCAAGTTCTTCACAGGCTTTCCGTTTCTTTTTGTTTAGGTTCAGCTCCAAAACCAACTAAATCAGGTTAAAATTAACATACATAACCAAAATGGAGATCCAGGTACAATTCACTACATTCGCCGACGCTTCTTTGCAAGATTTTCAAAAATTTGGTGGACATCAGAGGATGTGATTGTCTTTGATTTATCAAATGACTCCTGCAGAAAAACATGGGTACATACATCAGTGCAGCGGATTTGCTTTGCATAAATAAACTCAAATTAAAACAGAGAAAGGGTAACTTTTTACAGCTAAGTTGCAAGTTTGCATATCACAAGAGTAAGCTCTAAGGCGTGTTATCAAGGACATACCACAAAGGAACGAAACTCATCCTTAAAGTCTGCAATACCATTCAAAATCTCCACCTTCTCTATATGACCAAGCTTGTTGAAAAAGCTCAACTCGGCGCCCTCCTGTTGCTGCAACTTTTCTTCCCTCTTCTGCTTTGCCATTTTCTCATACTCAACAATTGTGTCCTCCTTGTCAAGAAGATAACTTATTTGCTTCTGATTGTACATATCCAAGCATTTTTCACATCTGCACAGGACGTCCCTCCAGTTTTTGGAAAGAAACAATGGTTTTCCTTCTGAAACAGGTGAAGTGACTTCCACATCGACTCCAAGAACACAAGTAGTGTGAAGATTGATGTCTTTTGTGCATTGGTTTGGGTTGTCAGACCCGCTATTCTTCCCAGAGCTTTCTCCAACAGCAGAAGCTTTTCCAGCTGTTGCATTATCCTTTTGAGAAGAATTCTTAGCACATGTATCATTCTCAAGCTTCCCAAAACCACAAGCTGTGGGAATATCTTCCAGCACATCCTTATCCTTGGCATTACTATTAGTGGCAACATCTTCCCCCCCTGACGCCCAAATTGTCTTGGGATAAAGTGTCAGAAAAGAACAAACTGCCGAGCATGTCTTGCATATAAAATCCTCATAGAAAGGCTCTCCTTCCTCATCTCTCGGAATCTGTAAAACAAGGAAATAATTTTGGTATCTAATAATCATAATGCTTAATCAGATTCTGGCTCAAAGAAAGCCAAGATAACAGAAGACCAGCAATCGCTTTACATGTCCTAGGGAGGGAAGTCCAAACTAAGAAGACATTTATTGAATTGTGTTTGCGAGAAGTGAGACCTGAAGCCTAAAGTATGCAAACCTCTTGGTTGTAGACTCTACACTACAGCCATGCACTTGAAATCAGAGCATAGGAGGAGAAAATCTTAAAACATGATCCATGTAAAATGGTTGGATGTCACTTATGATTAACATCCTGCATTGGAATCTGATTTAACTTGATCATGTCTCCAAAATAATACCCAAGTATGATATCATCAAACTTATTAACCATGATGACCATATATCACAAAATCACATGAAAGTTGATACATCAACCAATTTTTCTACCAACAGTAGGCTTTAGCAAGGGTAGGGACTAGGGGTTGTCTGTGATCCCAACTAACAAAGACAAGGTTTAGGAAAGAACCAAACTGAAAGCATGGTTGTTCGGCAAAAACAACCCTGCCATAGATAACTCATACAAAATTTAGTCAGTACAGAAGTAAATGTCAACTTGCCAACCCTCTTCGTTGCACATCCAAGGATTACAAATTTCCCAGCTCAAACAACACTTTTTCTAGGCTGGAGACACGAGCAGGTAACTGTGGGGAAGAAAGAAGCAAAGATGATGACAACAAAGACTGAACAACCAGGCTACCAACCTCATTGGAAGACTCTAGGCCAAGATGCTCATCATGAAACCAATCCTCACACATAATGCACTGTATCATCTCTTCTTGTGCCTCAACATCTGGATCAGGATAGGGCCGGTCACAAGAGCAGTATAAACCTTTGAAGTTGTGGTTATATGAATTTTCAGCATTTTCCACATCTTTCTTCGCAAAAATCTTGCAAAAGTTCTCCCCAAATTTTGAATTGCCGCAGTCACACCGAAAATTTCTCTTGGTCCATAACTCCACAATCTTTTGTGTGGCAACAGTAAAAGGCACATTAAATGTAAGATAAATCTTAACCAGACAAATGTTATATAAGATAAGGCATTGAAGAACAGAACATTGATCCACAGGTGTGGATAAATACTTACTTCTGAACTTGCACATTCAGATTATTGGTTTGGTTTTAAACTAAAGTTTTCAACCTCCTTCAAAAAGTGCTAGCATGAAATGGATATTTATGTATTCTAGTGTACGGTGTTGTGTGAATAAAATTAAGTTGCAATGTTCTTGTGCATTGGTTAATGTAAGCACCAGCAACACCAGTGGTTATCAATTTCTATATAACACTTTTAAGGGCATGCAAGTAGTCTTGACAATGCATTATGTTTTGCAAAGAAACATTTTACTTCTCATCATGCCTCCATGTTAGAATTTTAGTTCTAGGTTTCTAGCCCTGTAAATTTGTTTAACTTTTCACTAACAAACAGTATTCACCAGAGCTTTTAACATTCGCAAAAAAGGCTTCAGTAGCTAAATTTATAGTATTTTTTTCATCCGAAATGTGCATGAACATTGCCTCATTTTTGCCAATAAGCTTGCTGATGGATGTAGCATCTTTTTGGTCACCAGTGTTCATTAATTTACAGAATGTTTTTCAATCAAATTGAAAGTTGGGACATAAAAACAAACCCACTGGGAACTAAATCAATTGACAATCAAAACACTAAACTAAAAGGTAAAAATAAATACCTCATGGCCATCATGGCAAGACAAACTACAAGCAGTGCATACTCCAGCATTTCCATCTGGAGTGCAAGACAGACATGAGAAAATAGCCTGTCTCTTCATATATCCCATGTTATAAGTGCACTCGTTTCCCTCGTCTCCTCCCAAAACCAAATCCGCATTCTTTGCAACCAACCGAGATAAAAACGACAGAGAAAAAGTTAATATTAAACTCAATAAATCTAATAAGCAGTGTGTTAGTTACATTATACATATGTATTCTATCCACACCATCAAAGATTAAATCATCTTCCAGATCAATACCAAAGCAACCCATTTAAAACATAATGCTTTTTCTTTGGCATTACTGTTTGAGGTCACAAATTTCGTTATACATAATTTCACAGATAAATATCGCAGCAGTTGTCATGATCCAAAACACTTTTTGCCCTTGTATTCACAACTCTGGTCATGGACTTGTGGCGTTACGAAATCTATCGATTTCCCTAAATGCTGGAAAGAAAATATTAAAATATTCTCGTGTTGAGTAACTAAGAATCGATTACGAAACCAATTTGTGTCCAACAATTTCCGATACCAACCCCACTTTACCAAATTAATCTCGACAAAATGACCCTCTTTTCATATTTAGAAAACCCTAAACAACACAAGACCAGTGACTCGAGACCCTGGCCTGAAATCTTTTCTTCCTAGCAACTAAACAAATAGTACACAATCACGCCAGAAACCAAGAGGGTAGGGAAAAATCAATACTTTCACTCAGCAAAAGAAACCTGAATTGAAAGTTTACCAGTTCCTCGGCTTCAACGTTTTTGAGATATTCATCAATGGTAACAGTCTGCTCTACCTCATCATCAAATACACCATCCATTTTCTCAATAGAGAAGAAAAGATTGAGACTTTATGCTTTCTACCTGGAATTCAATAAACAAGGAGAGATACTAGTGATGTGTCTCCTTTAAAAAGGATTGATTTTGATACGGGAAAATCTTTGGGCTTGACCTAAAAACTAAGTAAAGCAGGTATTGGAACAAAGGCACCAACCTGATTGGATTTCGTTGATTTCTAACAATTCTAGGGTTTGTTAACAGTATTAGGAGAGCGTGGGAGAGATGTATGTCGTCTGGGTATGGAGAGAGAGAGTGATATATGGTAGTGTTAAGGACTGTACGGACATTTTCCCGCCATGATGAATGTTATGTGGTGGTAGTGGGGGTGCATCATTTTAACAAGTTAAAAAATTTCATGATCCTTTCCCTCCAATTCAAGGATGCGATTCGGTGTCGTGTGTTTTGCAAACTCCGCTCCATGTTTGATTTTTTTCTCTCTCTGTTTGTTATTTTGAATTTCAAAATATATTTATTTTTGTCTTTTAAAAGTATCTTTAAGAAATATTAAAAAAATTATTTTAATTTACTTTAAATTGAAAAAAATATATTTCTATATTGTTTTGATGTGTTAGCATCATAAATATTTAAAAAACTAATCATTAACAAACTGTCTAGTACGGTAGTACCCCCCTTTAACCATGAAATAATGTGGATGGGTACTATTTTTAACATAGGCTAGGAAATAAAATAAAAAATCAACGTGGTCGGATCTATTTTAGTAAAACTTAGTTTTAATAAGAGATGCATGTTCCACATTACTCTAGAATTTTCGACATTGCGCCACGTAATGCTCATCACATGATTGTTTTTTTATTTTATTTATGCGTTTTGTTGTATTATATAATTCAATTTATAGCTTGATACATTATTATCTTGCACGGTAGTCGTGGCAAGTGCTATGCCACGGCATCCCCTTCATTGCATGCTGCTAATTTATTCATTCTTTGTTTTTTTAAGCTATTTAATGGATAGTAAATAATATGATTTATAGATTTATGCTTGTGAACTCAGTGATGTTATTTAATAGCTAGTTAAAGTTTATCCATGATATTCAAACCTTGATGTATTATTTGTTATCTAGTTGTTTTTTTATATGATGTCGAGTTAGACATCTATGTTTAGCATGACACATTGAAAAACCTTGGGGAATGAATTATAATTTTATGACAGTTGGATTACGGATTGTGAAATGATTTTGGAAGTATATAAGTTTGGAATATTTGTTTTGCATATTTTGGGTTTGAGTTAGAATATATTTATCTTGTAAGAACTCGAAATAACCAGAATTTTGTACGAGTGTGTGTATAATTATTTATGTTTGATTAGACCTACGTAGATTCATTAAACTCCCATGAAAGAGAAATGGGTTCTAGCGTATATTGTTAAGTTTTTTAAAACCCATTCATCATGTTTAATAAAACAAAAAAAGAAGAAGTCAGTGAGACATGAAAAATCATAGCTTTTTTAAAGTATAGTTTTGATCAAATGTCTTAATAAAAAAACATTATTTGTCTATTAATATGGAATTTCATACATGTAGTTATGACAATGCAATTTATTATTTGAATAAACAGGTGCATGTTTTACGCTACTTTTTTTAATAATCTCAATCATACTTCAAAAAAATCATATTCCCGATTACTAATCATTTAGTCTCACTTCACTGTGGCCGAATTATTTTTTTTCAATGCAAAAAAATATTAAAAGTGAAAGATTTTTTCTATGATGTTATATTTTTGGGCAAAATAATAAACATGTGTATATTTTTTGTGAAACGCGAGGTTCCAATAAAATATACGAATTTTAAATCAATATAAATTTATTTATTTAACAGATTTCAATGAAATCACCAGCATAGAATTATCATCGCCACTAAAAAACAAGAAGATTTTGATATACTAATCATCAAGTTCATTGTATTTGAATTAGTTTATTTTATAATTTTCATTTAAATAAACACAATAATAATATATAAATTGTGTATGCACCTATAATAACCAAATAACAAAAATAAGTAATTGATTTTATACTTGTAAAAAGAAATAAACATCATTAAAAATTCATTGTTACGTTACTATCATTACCGTGACTATAAGAGTTCTTATTACATCACCATTATTTCCCAAACAATAAAAATTATTAAATTATCCAAAAAATAAAATAAAAAAGCAAAACACTTTTACGAAAGAGCAAGCAAAAAAACATTTTAAAAAATAAACACTAAAATTATCATTATTATTGCGGAAATAATGAAAACCATAAAATTATCAAATAATAAATAACTTTAACAAAAGAGCAACCAAAAACAATAAAAAAAAAGACAAAACCAAAATAAATATTACTGAGCATAAAAAAAAATCATTTGATCGGAAGAACAAATAAAAATAACGAGAGAATACTAGAGAAAAGGAGAAAAAAAAAGAAATATCAATTTTAAAATGATCATCAACATAGATTAAAATCTTAGAACTAAACCGGAAAAAAAAACCAACAAAAAAGAAAATGACAAAAACCAAAACTAAAAGTATAAATACATAAAAAATAAAGATTCTCCAAGAAGGACATAAAAAATCAAAAGAATAAGGGCTAATGAAAAACAAAATATATAATTAATTTCAATGAGATGACAAAACTACAACAAATTAAAACCTTGGGACCAAGAAAATTGAAGGGATTTAAAACAATCAAAAGAATAAAGGTCGGAACGAAAAACAACATACACAATCAATTTCAATTGGAGGACAAAATCAGAACAAATCAAAACCTGCAAACCAAACAAATTAAAAGAACCAGATACATATAAAAATCAAAAGAATAAGGGTTAAAATAATAATAAAAACAATATATATGATCGATTTCAATTTAAAAAGTAAAATTCTAAAACAACAAAACTTTTATAAAAGAAATTAGGAAGAAAAAAGAAATCAAAAACTCATGGATTAAAATGAAACACCCACCAACATAGAGGACCAACATGTATTTTGCCACTCAAGGAGAGAGAAAATAGGGGAAGAGAATAACCGGCCACTGACGATCCTCCTCCCACCATCCGCCAACACGTGCACCACCATATAAAAGAGGACATGACGACGCATCTGGAGACATGACAGTCAAACACTCTCAATTGTCGCATGACACCGAGCACGTCGTCTGAAAAGCGTGGCCGGTAGAAAATTGTTGGCGTATTGGGCAAACACGTCTGCAAATAATTCCAAATAAAAAATATGGAATTACCCAAACACCGTCCAGAGCCGGCGATAACAACGAAAAAACCGGGTATGAAAACACCACTATATCCCAGCGTCCACCTTGTGATTTTTTGTTGTTTCCGAGGATATTTAGGTAGTTTCACTGTTCATAAAACATGAAAAACAAGAAATACACTCGACTTCAACTCTTTGTTTTTGTCCCCTCCGAGCATAAATTTATTATTTTACCATTCACGTTCAAACAAAAAAAATAAAAATACCCTTGCATTGTCTTTTTTTATGAGTTGTCGAGAGTAAAAAAATAGTTATAATGTTCGAATAAAAAAGTAAAAGATATTAATATCCTCGAACAATGCGGAAATTACATACATGTACCATGAAAATGTCCAAAATATCTTTGATATCGCGGGTTAAATTTAATGGAATGAAGGGCAAAACGATAATTTTATTGTTAAAATTTGTAGTGGTTTGTATTTAGGGATACAGTGAAACATCGACACGTTTTATTTTTTGTTAAATATTAAACTATATTTAATTGCTTTTAACATATTAAAAAGTAAAGACAGGGTGATAAATTGTTTTTCATTGTTTTATGATTGATTTGAATATTTCAAATTAGTTTATGATCTAGCTCGATATAAAACAGCCTAAACTTTTGAATAAACTGAACTTAAGCCATAAACTTTTTCTTTATCTGAATAACTTAAACAATTTTTGATAAAAATATATATTCTATCTTCTATTTGCCTTCTGCCTCTCTTATTTCTTCTTTTTTCCCTCTTTTTATTGCCAGCCCTTATTTCAAACCCTGCAAACCAATTCACTCAATCATCACTGCAGAATTCATCCCTTGCTGCTGTAATCCCCTCCTTCTTCAGAAGAAGTAAACCTCAATTTCTCGATTCACAAAACCTATGAAAAACCCCAATTTAGCTCGAGTGGTGAAGGAAGCGAGACATCATGTCGGAGACGAGACAGAAAAAGAGAGAGGCCCCTGCTCTCATTACAGCGATGATGAAGATGGTGGTGTTGGTTGGTGATGCTTCTGAGAAAGATCTGAGAATGTCAAAACAACTCGGACAAAAGTCCCAACCTTTTAGGTAATTTCTTGGTCAATGGCTTTTGATTACTACGATGAAAGGAGACTATGATAATGAGAAAGGGGTTTTATCTGATGATTTGAATGGGTCATGTGTTTTTCCTGGTGTTATCTCTATCGTGCGTGATCCTTTACTGTAATGGACTCATGCTGTTTTTGTTTGTAAATTACATTTATTGTGGATTGCTACCATGTAGGCTCAAATCAAACAGTTAACCGAGACCCAGGAAAAGCAGTTTCATAGACTAAATTGTGCTTTTAACCTACTGTCTTTTGGCATTCTGGCTGATTTATTTCCTTTTTTAACCATAATACATGTCATAACTATATAATATTTTTTGTTGGGGTCAATTCTTGAAACCAAACAAGGCTATATCCAGTCCATAACGTCGAAAGCTTGATGGATACAAACCATGAAAGGAAATGTAGTTACTGTCAAAGTTCTTAAACTTCATCTAATATAAGAAGTGTCATCTCATTTAAACAGGATGGGAGGAGACTATGAGAATGAGAAAGGGATTTTTGTGCTTTTACAATTGTTAGCATTTTTTTTCTAGAACGCCTTTTCTCTGGTGATTTAATGGTTTTCGTGTTTTCCCTGGTTTTAACTCCATTGTGCGCGATCCTTTACCGTGATAAACCCACGCTCTTTTTCTCTGCAAATTACATTTATTGTGGATTGATACTATCTCATCTCAAATCAAACAGTCAACCGAGACTCAAGAAAAGCAATGTCATAGACCGGTTTATGCCTTTAACTCCATTGTCTTTTGGTATCTTGGCTGATTTATTTCTTTTTTTGCGATACAATTCTTCTCTTTTACGATGATACATATTATACCTCTATAATAAATTTTCAGGTCAAAAATTGAAACCAGACTAGGCTATATATAAACCAAGGAGAGGATTTATACTAGCAAGAATGACAAGTACAATTCAAAGTAAGAGTTCCTTGAGCAATCGAAGTAACACACAACAAAACTGGAGTTGGTGGTTGTTCATGATCACTTCTCTTATGTATATTGCATCCTCAAGGCGTTGCATTGCTATCTCATATTGGTAAAGTTGTTGCATTTTTTTTTATTAACGTGGGTGTTCGGGCCAGCTTGCGCGCATCTCGACTAATCTCACGAGCCCTGAAGTTAACGACCATATAAGCTTCTAGTGACTCTGAGGTTTGTGAGACTTGAACTGATGATCTTTAGGGAGCAAACCTAGAGTCTGACCAATGTAGCTACACTCCTCGGGGCGAAGTTGTTGCATCTTGCAGTAATAAGAGGTGGTACATTACTCACAATGTAAAGATTCTTACAAGCATGATGAATAATCAAAATACAAATTTTGTTTCTTCATTAATCTGTCGGTGGTTGTCTTGATTGTTTCTTTCTCATGGTTACTAGGTTGTCTGGTCAACAAAGAATTACTATTTTCTATCAATGATTTATCAGTTTATCTTTTTAATATGATCCTTTTAGTCTTGTATAAAATTGTCACAGTTCTTATTACCATTAAGGAAAGCAGTAAACACATTTTGTTTTTCTCACCATCAATTTAAGACTTCATATTATGCTTTTTCTATTTTAAACCAGCAGGTATTACAAGCTAGGGATTCAACCTATGACGAGAAGTTTTCATACAAGAGCTTCAAGCTGAAGCGAACTGGACCAGGTAAGTTGCTGTTTTTTTTTTTCGTATATCATTTGTCTACCCATTAAGCTAGTCAAAAATATTAGTTATAGTGTCTGTTTGGGTTGGGAGTGTGGTTGCCGTTGTTTTTTAAAGTATTTTTCGTTCAAAAATACATCAAAATTATGTTTTTTTATTTTTTTTAAAATTATTTTTGACATTAGCACATCAAAATAATCTAAAAACATCAAATTTTATTAATTTAAACTTAAAAATAAAAATAAAAAATTTTCGATTTTTTTCAAAAACACTTGTGAAAATAACTCTAAAACACCCCTGTCCATTACATTTTGACGAAATAGGTTGTGGGGATCTGTGTAGAGACTGATATAAAAGCTGGATTTAAGTTGCGTTATATAATTCTATCGATTCTTCTTATTCATTGCAAACCCGAATGTTGTCAATGGTAAATGCAGCACAGAATACTTAATTACAAATGAATGAATAATGTGAATATTTAATAAAATAAATTGAGAATTATATATATTAATAAATGATAAAAAAATTATTTAATATAATTTTATTTTGTTTAATTGGATGTATAAAAAGAGCGGCTGGAAATATATATAAAAAACTTATAATTCCATTTGAAAACAAATTCAAAGATGAATAATATCAAAGAAATAATCTTCAAAAAAACAATTTTAATTATCTTGTTTGAATCAGTTTTAATAAGAATTTTAAAAGTAAGGGCCTTTGAAAAAGAAGCTCAAGAGTCTAGGCTTGATGGACTTGCTCTGGCCCAAAACATAAAGGCAGAATAACGTGTTAGGCTTTTTTTCATTTTTGTTAAGCGCATCGTTCATACAATCCTTTTGTTTTAAACGAAGAGACAACACGTTGTTTTTGGTTTTACCGTCGACCATTCAGGTGCAGAAAAGTTGGGTGTTTAACTTCTTGGATAAAAAAAAATTATTTTCAATCCAAAAACACTTTTTAAGAAAAAACATTTTAGATATCCAAATAAACTCATTGATGGTCTTAAATTAGCCAAAATCCAGTGAAAAAATAAAAAAAACCAAATCGAATTCAGTGAACTTCTTCAGTCCAAATCTATCCTTTTAGGCAGAATGAAGAGCTTTTCATGGCCAAAATCGATATAATTTTATGATTATTTTTTTAAAATTGGAATCTGACAACTCTCTCTCTCTCTCTCTTATTTCAAACTAAAGTTTGGACCAAACTGGATGTTTGATATTGTATTTTAAAAAAGTTTTTTTAAAAAATAAATTTTTTTATTAAATGTTTTTTGTTATTTTTAGATATTTTCAAGTAAATAATTTTTAAAACATAAAAAACATCATTTTATGTATTTTTAAATAAAAAATATTTTCAAAAATAATTTTAACCACGCTCTCAAATAAACATTAAAACAAGTAGTATTTATAATTATGCACAAAATATCATCAAAGTATATATATGACTTAAAATTGTCTATATATATATAGTAATGACTTTGGTTCCATGTTTAGCTTTCAGCTATTATGAAGTCGACTTCATCAGCCATTGCCTCATCTTTTTTGTTCCCATCTTGCTATATCCTTTTATTAAAAAAAAATTTTGACTATTTGGAAAATTGAAAATGTATTTTTTGGACATTGGTGCCTACCAATTTGGTACTATTGGGGGAAAAAACAGCAATACGGCGTCTGCTAACACGCGGCTTTGACATGGGTAAGTACCAAATTAACCCAGACACGGAAGGAATTTAACAGCGTTTGAACCAGTCTTATCAGTGTTTTACAAGCAAAGCAAAGCAAAGCTAACCCTCGCGTAAGAGAGGAAAAATTGAAGAATAAAAATACACTGCAAATTAGTTTTCAAACCCACTACCTGCCGTACGCGTAAAACCAGGAGGTCTCTTCGAGAACTCTTTTAACAGATAATTAAACAAGTGGTTTCATAAATTTCTCGCAACAAAGAATGCGAAGGGTGACCGGACCATTCAGCCACCGACACACTCATTTCCATGTTAGCATGGAATTTCTTTGCAAGACTCAGAAATGAAATGAAATAAAATAAAAACATTCCTCCACTCAGAAATCGTCAACATCATTTCTTAGCTGGAAATAGGGTAAGTTACTATCTACTCCCTGGTTTCGAATATTTATAAACGAGACCTTTATATTTGACAGCCTATAACTTGGTCCTTTAACCCTTGTGGACCATTGTCTTATGAAAACTATTTCTTTCCTAATAATTTAAATTAGAAAATGATACATTCGGGATGCACAAAATAAACTAAAAAATGTATTAATCAGACATAGATCTTCAACGGTAAAGGGACTAGTATGTATAACTTTCAAAAAGGAAGGATCAAGTTACGATTGAAGTCATAATAGAGACCAAAGAAAAGTATAATCTTGGAAATAGCATGCTGACTTCAGAAGTTCTAACAATCTCCTTGACTGTACGAAATAATAAAACCCTGCCCATGAAAGCCTAGTATTTTTTAGTTATAAAAAAATGGCTGCTTCTACTCTCTCCCTCTTAATACTCTCTGTGCTCGTCTTCCTTCAAAAAGCACACAGCAATAAAACTACCTGCCATAATCCATGCTCTAGAAACAAACTAGAGGTTCGGTTCCCTTTCGGATTTGATAATAATAGATGCAGCTATCCAGGTTTCAACCTCTCATGCAACGATCTCCAAAACCAGATGATCCTCAACCTCCCAAACACTGGCAACTTCACTGTCCTAAACATCAACTACCGAAGCCAAACAGTAACTATAAAGGACCCACAAAACTGCCTTCCTCAGAAATTCATGAACTCTTCATTTGACCTGTCAGAATCTCCTTTTATTCCTGAACTCCATGATCCTTTCTTGATCACCTTCCTAAATTGCTCATCAAATTCTACCACCGATGGATCTGAGCTGAGGCATATTAAATGCCTTAGCAACGAGAACTTTACTGTTGTGGCCATGCTAACATTTATCTACGAGTCGTCATCTTACAGGCGAGTACCATCTTGTACAGAGCTGAAGACAAGAGTGGCTGTTCCGGTTGTATGGTATCGGTCAGATAGTGTAACAAGATTAAAATGGAATGTTCCCTATTGTCGATCGTGTGAAGAGGACGGTGGGACTTGTGGGTTCAAGGGGGATACTGGCATGGCCATTGAATGCATAGGTCAACGTAGCAACGGTATGTTTTTCGAGCAATTCAACTGTTACAGTTCGATTGAAGCTATCCCATATAATTAATATGTTCATGATCCACACGTTACACCGATATGTGTGGATCAGAATATCTTAAAGAGGGAGTTGCGACAGCCAGTATTTGTCTGTCTCTAAACGTTTTCTTCTAATTCAATTTTTCTATTTAAATCTTATAAATTATATAAGATTTAGTTGAGTATATTACTTTTACGATTAACTAATTAAGTATAAGGCAAATATAGGGCAAAGTGATGATGATTTTAGGGTGATTTATTTTTTCTATGCTAGTGGTATAGTTTTTGTATGGCCAAAATCCTACTCTACGTGCGACAAACATTCTCCACAAGAACTAGTCAAGAAGCATGATAGTCAACTCTTTAATTGCCAGAGAAACTTGCATTTCGATTTCTTGTTTGTTGCGTTGGAATCTTCCTGTTCTTTGAATGTCAAATTCTTGCATGTCACGTGGAAATATTGGTGAATTCCCCAAAAGTCATACATAGTGTTTTTTTTTAAGAAAAAAAATAATTGCTGTGTTAGGTGTTATCTCTGGTTGCTATGTTGTATCACACTATTGTGGATGTTTAGGATTTTCTCACCAAGATTTAAATATGAAAAAAAAATATATAGCGATGTGGTAATTGACCAAATTGTGTAAAAGCCATATATTGAAATTGACAAGGAAAATCTGAATCCTCTTTTGCGATTTGGCTTTGCCAGGTCCTCTCCCAAGAAGTGCAAAATACGGCATCATACTGGGTGCTGGAATACCAGGACTGCTGTGCATCGTTGGGATTGGTTCCTACTTGTTCGGCCGACTCAAGGAATACATCGGAGGCAATCAGCCCACCACAGAATTATCCACCTCCATTTCTCCGGGACCAAGCGTACTGATCACCGGTCTAGATGCACCGACAATAGAATCTTACCCCAAAACCCAACTTGGCGACAGTGGAAGATTGCCCAGGCCTAATGACAACACCTGCCCTATCTGTTTATCTGAATACCAGCCAAAGGATACACTGAGGACTATCCCTGACTGCAGCCATTACTTCCATGCTAATTGCGTCGATGAATGGCTTAAAATGAATGCAACGTGTCCTTTGTGTCGAAAATCGCCAGATGGGTCATCTGTGATGACCCCTTCCTCTCCGTTGTCCACGTCATCATCTTCAACGTCAACACCATTGCCATAGATAGCTAGCTATGCTATACAAGGTATTTTTTGCTAGTTTTGATTGTCAATCGTGCATGAGTATTGCTTCGTGTGTATATGTATTTAGTATTTACAGGTGGTGACCAACCGTGGATGGACTTCATTTGCTTTTGGCAAGTTTTATATGAAATACCAAAGAGAGAAGCTAGAGGATAAATCATCTATCTTATCAGGAGACTTGTTTCATAAACCCAGCAGCCCACCAAGGCCATCACAAGAGGCCCAAAACATCAGCCGCCTCCTCAAGTTCAATTGGTTTTCTGAGCTGTTAGTCCCTTCAGTAAAAAATGATAAAAGAAGAAGAGGAAAGCAATTAAATTAAATCCTCCAGGAATTATTTCGTAATGTCATTTCTTTTATTTGAATCAGAGGAGCAAAACCAGAAATGGACGAGCTTCGTGCTTGAGTTTGGCCCACTTTTAACCCTCAAGGCCCATACGGGTCCAGTCCTAGACCATATAGCCCAACTCGAATAACCACAAAATTAACTTCCTAAACCCTTTAATTGCTCTGACCTGATTAGCTCAAAAATGCCCTTGAAGCAGGATTATTCGCTGTTAAAAACTAGGCCTTGATCTGGCTTTGAGTGAGGTTTATCCATTTCATTTGCAAACCAAGGATTCAACCAGGATATTCGTTGAATAAAGTCTTCTATATATTTGTTAATCCCATTTATTATTAATAATGTTCATGAAAAGTTCCACCTAGCATTTTTCTTTTGAAAACTATCATCATTGTCGACAATTTGCAGATCTCAAAATCAATATTTTTCGTTGACTTTGTTATTTTTAGCATAAATAGAGGAGACCCATTCCCTTGGATATCATCACAGCTATATTCAATAAGAGAGAAGGTAGTTGCAATTTGTCGATATCCTAGAGTTAGAAGATCGATACGATGAGCAGCCCATACCTAACATGTGGTTCGGTGTTTATAGCTTCGGTTTTGCTCCTCCCTCCCCTGCCCCATACATGCATCAGATATTAGTACAAGAGATTGTCCTCTTACATCCGTTTTCATGTTTTAAATGTTGAAAACGACAAGTTGGGCACGAGTAAATATAATTTAATGATTGTGTAATGATAATTACTAATCCTAATAACTTTCAGCCTCCGTTTTTTCACTTTTTCAATCCCTACTCTTGTATGGAGCTGGCCATTTGGAGAGCATTTTCACCTCTTCGGAGTCCACCCAGTGCGAACGTGGATTAGTTTGGATCAATGTCTAGGACACCGCGTGGTTTATACCGAAAAAAAAAAAACTATATTTTATCTAACTCTTATACAATGGAAAATGACAGCACTGTTGCGTAATTCAAGTTGCAACAGGCCCATCCAACCATCAAATCTAAAGAAATGAGATTTCCCCCCAAAAAAAAGTCAAAGAGATCTGTCACGCTCCGTGTAATGGGCGTGCTTGCTGAACACGAAGGCAGACCAAGCTAATAAATTTCTTGAAAATGACTCATGTTCAAAATAATGGGCTAAGACACTTTTGGGCCCAGAAATTTTTGATTTTATTTTCTTTTAAGATTTTCGGAACCATGAAGCTGACAAAGTCGATTGCTGGCTCGCTTGATGAGCGGTTGTCCAAAATGAGATGGTTATCTATATTTCATGTGGTTAAGAGATTACCATAGTTGCTTGCGTTATGAAGAATAGATATTTGTAGAAAATAATGAAGAAAATCAGAGGAAGAAATTAATTTTTTTTTGTTAAAGTTCATATAATTTTTTTTACTAGGAGCACATCTCGTTAAGAAAAAAACAACAATTGTTTTTTTTAAATATATTAACTAGAACTATAAGCGTCTGAACTAGATATAACACACATATTTTCAATAAAAAACAAAAAATATAATTCATTTATTTTTTATTTTAAATAAAAAGTGTTTTTTCAAACGAGAAGATTTATTTTTCAAGTAAAAAATTTATTATGATAGTAAGAACAAATTTTAAAGACGATAGAAAAAAATATAAGACCTCTAAAATTGAGAGAAATCATGTCAAAAACCTATAATGAGAAAATAAATAAATATTTTATTCACATTCAATATCAATAAACAAATTATTTTAAAAAATTCCACGTGTTTGACTAGTACATTACTTAACAATATTAACAATCAAGTAGTTGTTTAAAAGTCATAAAAGGGTTCGCATTGGTATTTATATGATATAAGAACCCTTCTGAGGATCTGGGGATTACATTGTTGACTGGGAAAAGGTGACAAGTGGGCCCATGTGGCTGATCGAAAAAAGAAGGTAACATACGTGCAATGTTCTAGCTCAGAGAATGTTTTTGTTTCGTTTTGTGGACCCAACTACTATCATGGTAGTGTTTAAAACTCTTCAAGACACAAAAATATTTTGAGCTATTGTTTCATCAATAAACCATTTTATTTATTTAAAAATTTAAATTTTTCAGGAGAGATTTTAAGATATAATTTATATTATTATCTAATATTTTATTTAAGTGAAATCATTTAGGTTTCAAACTTATATACTTAAATTTTTTTTATCAAATATAATGAGAATAGTGAAATTTAAACTTATAATTGTAAGATCGATAAAATTCTGATATCATGTTAATAAATTATTTTATCTAAAAATTAAAACTATTGAATAAAATATTAAAATACATTTTATATTATTTTCTAATATATCGTGTGGAGGGACAGGGCATGCCCCGACCCCAATCGGCGACACCATCCTAGGCTCAATTCTCAACTGTGCATCCATTTACCAATAGAAAAGATATACAGAAGTAATCAATAAATCGATCGCTAATAGTCAACGAGGGAAAGGAACTCCTTGATTGATAATTCCACGAATGAATTTCACCGATTACCTGTCTCTATCATTTCTATTGATAATTAAATGGACGGGCAATAAAAAAACAGCTGTTGAAAAGTCTTTTCTTCTCGGGACATGTATCATTTCTTACCATTCAAATGGAAAGATATTGACGCAGTCAGAGATCATCGCAAGCATCGATTCTCCATCCCAATGGCGGTCGGTCAATTGAGCTTCCAGGAGGTTGATTTTTCTTCGTTTATTTCCTATTCTTTTTAAATGATTTTAAGATTTTGGAAATGTTGCCTCCAGAAAACTCGTAAGCCCTGAGATAATCCCATGGACAGTGGCTAACACGATCATATACTAGGATGTTTTTTAATTGAAAAACTCCATGAAAGTGGATTAAACATCTAATTAAGTAAATCAATTTATGATATTGGAATCCCTCACCAGTTCATGGACCAACTCCACCGATCCTTTCTTGACCTTTCGCCAAGACGTTCAAGCTGTGCTGACGCCACAGAAGTTTCTTGTGATTCGAGGCAAAAGCAAGCAGTGGTTGACCCTGCCCAATGCGGTTCGTATTAAGGAAATGAGCTGGCGTGGACTATATCTACAAAATAAAAATAAAATATTTGCTGACCTGACAGATAATGTTTCGGACGTGTAAGTTGAGGAAGACGGGTTCTTAATAATTTTAATAATTTTTTTTATTTGATTTCATTATTGTAATATAGCAGTCGTGGTGTTCCTTTCCACGTGGCTTGGTTTCTGGTACTCGTTATTATTGCCTCGAAAAACAAATCCTCGAAGAGATCACCTGAACACTATTTACTTGGATGATAGTCATTAATGAAATGATAATTACCATCATTCATTGATAGTATATATTAATTAAATTACACAGCATATTTATTCATTAAAACTAATTAATATTCATCATCTTTTTTATATTTGGAGTTTATAAAAATGTTCCCCAACATAAATTTAATATCAACATGTTTATAATAAACATTATATATATATGGCAAAACAAGAGATTAAAAATATTTAAAACCAGCAAGAACATCGTAGCTTGAGCTCCACGTTTGCTGGAATGAAGGCTCCCCCGCAGCAGACATTAATTATTCTGGATTGCTGGTATATCTCTGCTAAGAACTGCACCAGCAATTCAGCGTTTCCCTTACTGTCCTGCGCGAGAGTGCCACTATTTGAGGTAATTTTGTAGTCATTGGTACGGCATGAAACAATTGCTCTGGACACAGACCAGAGAACGTGAGCTGCATGAATCCATTGATGGCCAACTCTTTCAACGCAGATCGTTTGTTTCAAAGCTATGTTTATCTTAAAAATATATATCAAATTAATAAAAATTGCAAGCCTTTTATTTAAATGGACATGGAAAATGGGAGGCGCTGTTATGCCCCGCCCTCAAGAAATTGCGGGCACAGCGGCAATTTTAAAAACTGGAGGTAGCAAAGTACTTATATGAGCATGACGTGACAAAAATCTGTAATTTGAATAATAGATGTGCATTTATTATAAAAATCTAAAAAAATCAGGGTTTAATCTACAAAGTATACTTTCTAAAAATGATGTTTTTCGCCTAAAATAAATATTAGATATGTAATAGGACCACAGCTTCAAGAAATAGAAATTGATTAGATAAATGGCTCATGCTAGCACACGGGCCACGTTACTCATACTCCGAGAGAAGGATATAATCGATTAAATTGAAAAGTAATTGGTGATTTTGAAAAGTCAAACTTACAAGTTTGTAAGAAGCAATTAAGGAAAATAGTTTTGTAACTGAGAATTACAAAAAGAGAGCATTATCGATTAAATTACCGAACAAGTCTCCTAAAAAATCTATTTAAGTTGAGTTGGACTCTGAAATCACCTCTGTGTATATCAATAATTCAACAAACCCAGTCCTTGTCGCCTCTCTGTTGTTTTTCTCTTCTAAATCCTAGAAAAATAAAGAAAAAATATAAACTTCTTATTAGAATAAGCAACGAAATCATCTAATCCCTTAATTATTCTCTTTAAATTCTTCTTCCTTTTGCTTCATTGGTCACCCATAGCCACCCAGCTTACAAAAATCAGTCTAAAATCTTTCTCATAACCCACAACCGCATTCCTTCTTTTCATTCCTACTTTTACGACTACGTAGAAAATACAAACGTATAGAGAGAAGAGACGGTGATCGACTGAATGGCGCAGAGGAAGTACTTGATTGAAGTAGAGAAAGCGAAGGAAGCTAAAGATGGAAAGCCATCGATGGGTCCTGTTTATCGTAGTCTTTTCGCTAAAGATGGGTTTCCTCCTCCGGTTCCTGGACTTGAAAGTTGCTGGGATGTTTTTCGGTGAGAAAATCTTTCTATTTGCTTTCTGATAGGATTCCGTGGAAAAAGGGCTGTAAATTGTCGACTTCAGCTGTTTTACATTTTTGATATTTAGTAAAAACGGTTTTTTTTCTCAAAGCTTGCTTGTGATTTGTCCACAGTATATTATGTGATTCGTTGAAGAAAGTGGATTCTTTTTTTTTTTTGCCCCCCTTCTTTTGGTTGATATTTAACCCTTTGGTGCTTGTTCATTAAGTTTAGTTAATTATTTGATTAATCTTTTGTGGTGGTGTTTGCAGGATGAGTGTAGAGAAATATCCAAATAATCCAATGCTTGGTCGTCGTGAGATTGTGAATGGCAAGGTAGCTATAGTTTTGTTGTTTCTTGCCATGTCCTTTTGTGGATTTGATTTTTCGTTTTATCAACTGTCAAATTTGTTGTCTTTGCAGGCTGGTAAATATGTGTGGCAAACTTATAAACAAGTTTATGACGTGGTGATCAAAGTTGGAAATTCAATTCGAAGCTGCGGTGTTGAGCCGGTGAAGCATTATAACTGTTTTTTTTGTTTTTTTTTATAAAGTTGTAATCTCTGTAATCAAAAGTGCGTTTCTACTCATGTTTAAATTTGTGTTGGTTATTTGTAGGGTGCGAAATGTGGTATTTATGGTTCTAATTCTGCCGAATGGATTATGAGCATGGAGGTAGTTTCTTCTTTTTGGTTTGATTCCCTGGAAGAAGAAAAAACTCACATCACAACCTGTTAAGTCATAAAGGACAAAGCTTGGAGAAGGAATAATGAGTTTTTCCATTGTGTTTAGAGTATATAATCTTTGCTTATGGTAGTTTTCCTGGTCAAATATTGTTTTTTTAGGAAATCATCTTCTACAGTTTGCACCCTATACCAATTATATGCCTTATTGATTTTTCTTCTAAGTTCCTGCACCATTTCTTTTTTACTGTCTAGGGGATCTGGAGTGGTTATAATGTTGGAGTACTTCTCAAAAATATTTATTATGAAAAAAAAGTGGTTTGAGAGACCAAAAACTAGTCATTAGTTTTTAATACTTGATGCAAAAATAGACGAAGCATTCTAATCGTGATCTAGTTATTTTTAACCTCTTTTAATTATCAATCTATTTGTTTATTTATCTAATGGTTCTTGGATAAAAAATCTTGTTTGATAAGCCCGATGGACTTCCCCATCCATTGCTGGTTTTTTCTAGTTTATTGTTTCTGTATTATCATGGTTTGCCTTCTTCAAGCTGTTTCTGATTAGTGCCCGCTAAAACTGATGCAGGCCTGCAATGCTCATGGGCTCTACTGTGTTCCTTTGTATGACACATTAGGTATGGTCTTCTTCTGCATAGATTTTTTGGCATGCAACAATCATTGGCTAACCTGCAATTTCATGCACCCCTTCAACATGAAGGCCAATTAGTGCTTACCTCTCTCAATCTATGTTCTAGGTGCTAGTGCAGTGGAATTTATTATATGCCATTCAGAGGTCTCAATTGTCTTTGTAGAAGAGAAAAAAATTTCCGAGGTATGTTTTTTGCAGCCTTGCATCCAAACTCCATCAATTGACTCCACTGCTTCTCATAATGTCTTCTTGAAACTGTTATCATTTTTGTTGGTGTACTGTTTCGTTAAGAATCTTAATCTTACATGATGATATTGTTCTTATGGATCTGTGGTTTCCCCTGTCCTCTCAGCTGTTGAAAACATTTCCTAATTCTACACAGCACTTGAAAAGTAAGTTAATCTTCTTCACAATTTTTTTTTGTTTACCCGTGTTATTAAGAAATGATTTTATCATATATTTCCTCATGCAGCAATTGTGAGCTTTGGCAAGGTTGCTCCCCAAGAGAAAGAAGAGATAGAGAAATTTGGCTTGGCAGTATATTCTTGGGACGAGTTCTTAAAACTGGTAACCTAGTCTTTTTTTAATTCTCTGTTCCGTCTATGTATTGTATCAATAGTAGTAGTAAAATCTGAGCTAGAAAATGTATTGTAAGATAAATTATTCTGTGAATGGTATTGTATCCCAACTGTTTATATGGAATATATGTGGTAGTAAGCATGCTTCATGACCAGTACTGTATCATATCTCAACTGTTACCTTGCAAACTTGAGCTTTAAATCTATTTTCACTTTTCATGGATGCCTATCATCTCATTGACTTGCAATTTGCAAAAATTAAGTCTAGTATCTCGCTGATTGTTTCATAAAATGCCATTAATAAAGCATGGATGGAGTTTTATATCAATCTGATACCATAACTATTTATTTATCTAATGTGCATTGGCACTCATTAACCGCTATACAATGCCTTTTCTTCCTAGCTTTTAATATTTGCTCATAGTTATTGATCCTGATTTATACTTAAATGAGACCAATGAGTAATGGTCTTTGTATATGTTCCTCGCAGGGGGAGAATAAACAATATGAACTCCCAGTGAAGACGAAACAGGATATCTGTACAATAATGTATACTAGTGGAACAACTGGTGATCCTAAGGGAGTGCTGATTTCAAATGACAGCATTGTCACTCTTATAGCTGGAGTGAGAAGTCTACTAGAAAGTGTGAAAGAATCGGTAATTTTCTCTCTTACATTCTTGGGATGTCATAGATGAAGATATGGCATTAGCTGCATGCTGTGTAAAGCCTAACTTGTTTGGTCCTTTTTCTACCCAATATATACACTTGACTCTTTTATAATTTGCAGCTGACCTCAGAGGATGTATATCTTTCATACCTTCCCCTTGCTCATATATTTGATCGGGTGATTGAGGAGTTATTTATTCAGCATGGTGCCTCTATAGGGTTCTGGCGAGGGGTAAACCCATTTGCTATTTATTTACTGTTTCCTTTTCCCTTTGGTATGTATTAGAATGATGCCATTGCCAAGTATGCAATGGGTGTCCCCAATTTTGATGGTGATTGGGATGGTAAGACTATCATCTTTACTAAACAAGCATTCAATATTGTGGAATGTTTATTGTCACAAATTTACAGGATGTAAAATTATTGATTGAAGACATTGGGGAGCTGAAACCAACTATTTTTTGTGCCGTGCCCCGTGTTTTAGAGAGAGTTTATTCTGGTAAATTCTCTTCTAATCAACCATTCTTGAAATTTTAGCCACCTTTCATATATTAGCAAAATTTAATTATAGTGGCATCTGAGCGTGGATTAAATTAACATTTCTCTGTGCATGGATGGTGCTTTAGGCACCATAACAGAGATCAGGTTTATTTGGAATGCTATCACTACGATGTCTCATTTGCATGCTCAAATGAATAAATAAAATATAGACTGGGTTAATTCTTTGAAATATTTCTTCTTCGGTGTCATTATATCACAAATTGAAAGCACATTTCTTCTGTCCCCCACAATAGCACTGTCATAACTGCTGTGCACATTTTCAGGCTTGCAGCAGAAAGTTTCAACTGGTGGGTTTTTGAAAAAGACATTGTTCAATGTAGCATACTCACAGTAAGTTGTATTCCACACTTTACTTTTGGACAACAATTCATGATAGGGTATTCTTTTAAATTTCATAGTATTCCATGTTTGGGAGTGTGATTAAGGTTGTTTTTCAAAGTAATTTTTTTAAAATTATTTTTAACATCATCACATCGAAATAATTTGAAAACATAAGAAAAATAATTTAAAGCAAAAAATAAAAATAAAAGATTTTTATTTTTTTTCAAAAACGTTTTTGAAACGTAGTATCAAACAACCACTTAATCTCAGAGAGTCGATTTGTTCCTTTATACTTGTTGTTAGTACATTTGGCAAACTGTCTTGGTGGGATCACAGGACTACCGAAGTTTTTAATTTTTGTTTTTTACAATTTACTGCAGCAAATTCAGTTCTATGAAGAAGGGGCATGCACACCACGAAGCATCTCCAATCTGTGACAAGATTGTCTTTAAGAAAGTAATGATTTTTCTATCCTGATTAACTCAGGATTCAAACCTCATAATAGTATTTGTAATAAAATTATGCATACTCAACTCTCATTGGCTCTGTATCTTAGGTGAGGCAAGGATTGGGAGGAAAAGTGCGGCTTATTTTATCTGGAGCAGCACCTCTTTCTAACCATGTAGAAGCTTTCCTGCGAGTGGTGTCATGTGCTCACGTTCTGCAAGGATATGGTACGTTGTCCATATTGTTTGATGCAAGCTATACTAGTCTTCTAATTCTTCGTTTTTCTTTTGCTGTTAGATTATTTGTGGTTATAATTTACTTACGCCAGGACTTGAAATATTTGCAATTGAATGGATGCAGGTCTGACTGAAACCTGTGCTGGGACTTTTGTCTCCCTACCAAATGAAATGCCAATGCTTGGCACAGTGGGCCCTCCTGTACCAAATGTGGATGTCTGCCTAGAATCTGTTCCTGAGATGGGATATGATGCTCTTTCAAGCACCCCACGAGGAGAAATTTGCATTAGGGGGAAGACCCTGTTTGCAGGTTACTATAAACGTCAAGACCTCACTGAAGAGGTCCTGATTGATGGGTGGTTCCATACAGGTTCTCCTATATCCTCCTTTGTTGATCTTGGATGCTTATAATTTTTGTTCTTAATCTTACCATTTTCATGATGATCTTTTCATCAGGGGATATTGGTGAGTGGCAACCTGATGGAAGTATGAAAATTATTGACCGAAAGAAGAATATATTCAAACTCTCGCAAGGAGAATATGTTGCTGTTGAAAACTTGGAGAACATTTATAGTCTTGTATCTGATATTGATTCGGTACGCCTTTCTGATGCCTGGGATTTTTTATTTTCTGATCATGTCCACGAATATGATATTTCCTTTCCAATTCTTACCGTTATAGTCTTAGCTTTCTATTTAATTGACACTGATATACTGAAAATGTTTTTTTTCTTCCTGTTAACTAGGAAATATCTTAATTTCCCTTCATAAATATGACACTTATTAATTCTAGTTTTTCTAAATATTCTTACATCACGTGAAAGGTTTAGTCTACTAATGGCGATAGAGATATCTATTGGCTTCATTGTGAATTTACAGGTTTCCATCAGCTGCTTATGCAATCACTCCGTGTTTTAATTTCAGATATGGGTTTACGGGAACAGCTTTGAATCATTCCTAATTGCTGTTGCCAACCCCAATCAGCAAGCACTTGAACAGTGGGCTCAAGAACATGGCATAAGTGGGGACTTCAAATCTCTTTGTGAAAATCCAAACGCAAAAGAGTACATGCTCGGAGAGCTCACTAAGATTGGGAAAGAAAAGAAGGTTCCTGCTGAGTTTGCTTTAATCTATCTTTCCTTAAACCTATCGAACGAGATTGTTTTCATCTTCTGGAGCTAATCGAACATTTTCTGTGTTCCTAAATACTACTTTTGGCAGTTGAAGGGCTTTGAACTTATAAAAGCAATTCACCTCGATCCTGAGCCATTTGACATGGAGCGTGATCTCATCACTCCAACATACAAGAAAAAGAGGCCCCAGCTTCTCAAATACTATCAGGTACCTCTTTTCTTCATTTCAGTTTATTGACTGCAAATTGGACTGGCAATGTCATAAATCATAGATGTCCTGTTTAGTTTAGGCCATGCATCGATTCCTTAAAGAAAACTCGTTTTCTTTTATTTGTCAATGGCAGATGTATTTGTGGAAAGTTACTAACTCAAAATTCTTTGCACAGAATGTTATCGACAACATGTACAAGAGTGCCCCCGTGCCTAAGAAATAACTTTATGGATCTTGATCACTTCGCTGTTCAGCAAGACCGTTGGTGGTGTATACATTTTTTTTTTTTTTTTTTTGGTTACAGTGACTGCACATAGATTTATTTCTATTTGTTTCAAAGAGTGGCATCTTTGCTTTGGATGACAATGGCAAATAATATTTTTTTTTTATGTCCTCGGTAAATGAGTGCTGTATAAACTGCATGATCGTCTTTCTTTGACCTAACTTGGAATGATTGGTTGGTAACGTCCATCCCAATCACATCCCAGAAATACTTTCATATATAATTTAGTTATTTTTTCACTGGTTTTATGTTACTTTTATTCTTGTAAAAAATATATCTTCTGGATTAGAGCAAAGATATTAAAAAGAAAAAAACCAATGAAATTCTTCAAGATACATGATGAGTTTTAAGAGAATATCAAAAACAAATCTTGATTAATTTGACTCATATTCAAGAAATGATTGTATAGAACTATCATATATTATAAAAGGATTGGAATAAAAAATTAAAATTTCCAATTTTGACCCTTCTATATTATTTTGGTCGTAACTAAAGCTACAAAATAAAATTTGATGTTACTCTGTTGCATTGGAAAATAACAGTCCTATATTTTCATTTATACACGGTAGATCTTCTAAATCTTCGAAATAAAAGAGAACCATTTTTTTGAAATTAGGTTTTGATTCTACCGGTAAATTACAAAAATCCAATTGTGGCACTGTTTTAAGCAGTTGGATCTGATCGTGCAGAAGGTGAGCGACGAATATGGATATTTAAAGCCGGAATAAAATCGGCCGGAAAATCCTCATCTGATCCGATCCATTGCCATATCTGATAACAGGTCCAAAGTCAAAATATGCAAGCCCAGGGGAAGTAAGGTGATAAGGTCTGTATTAGCGTGTTGTGGTCTTCAAGTAGAAGGCGAGAGAGTCCACCATGTCAAACCAGAAATTTTACTCATGAAATTTAAACAAATGTTGCAGAGCTTACATCACAATCAAACAAAAAAAAAAGAGATTCAAAGCTGCTTGATGTGCAAGGAAAGAATGCACTCCTAGCAATAATTTGAGAAGTCAGCTTTCTGACCTCCCAACTCCCACTCTGTAATTGTCTCTCAGACCTATCTATATATAGCTAATGAAGTGGAGGAGAAAGAGGATGAGCACCATTTCTATTTCGTCTCTTCACTCCTTTCATCCTCCAACCTTCGACCTTATTTAACCTTATATGACTAAAACCCTAATCTGATACCGAATCGACATGTTGAAAATCCCCGAGAGGTAAAAAAAACAAACCTTTCTGGACTGCATATTTTGTATAACTGCACAATTCTTGCATTACAAACCCAGAAACTATGGAAACCTTTCTCTTCCGTAATTGAAGTCCTTCCTTTTTCAGGCCAGAGTGTAGCTTGCAACAGAGATATCTGCAGCAGATGCAGAATGAATGTAGACAAACTCTAGACTTTTCCCGGCAGGCAAAGAGCTAATCCATGATGGAAACGCATAAGAATTCCCAGATTTTGTAAGTCCCCACAGAGGACCATAAAGCTTAGATATTGAGAGCTTGATATCCTTTAGTTCCTTGGCAGATTTGTTGGTCACAGTAATAGAATACCTATAGTAAGTTTTCCCGTTGGCTATCCATGTTGTTGTCATCTTTTGCGCAATGGAAATAGGAGAGGAAGTAGAAGCTGCAAAACAAACTCTATAGTTAGAGCTTTGTACGCTATAAAATTTACACACTCAGTTATCCCATCACCAATCCGAGGAAATCACGTTCCACGCAGATACATTTAACAGTTTAGACCCAAGAGGGATATTTCTTCTCCATAAAAAGCACGATCAGAGAGAATTATACCTGGTGCTGGAGTAACTTTTGGTAGTGGTGCTGGTTTCTTTTCAATAGGACCTGGAACCACCACTGCAAGATAAGCCATAAAAAATCATTATATTGAGCTCCTCTACATTGACAAGGAAATGAAATCAATGGCCATATAGCGTGGCAAATATATATATACACATATATATGTATGCATGTATGTATATATGTATGTATGTATACCTGGAAGGAGCTGGTTATACCCTCCATGACCACCACTTAGCCGAGCCAATAAACCGAGAAGAGGAGCATTGTTGTAGGTAGCAGGTTCTGTTTGCTCATAATTGTCTCTTTCATCAGCAAAATTGTCATAGGCATCAGGGCCACCAACAATGGCACCGGTGAGGAGATTTGGATCACTTCCTTTCCTGCTAAACCAAGTGGCATAACCTCCACGGCAGCTAACAAATGTAGGGTCAACCTTGTAGGAAACAATTGAAGAACCCCTGTGATGGACCTGTCGTGGATAGTTGTTCCCGTAACCAACCATGTAACTAGTAGCTCTCGGGTTGTCTCCAAGAATGTAATCCACCTGCGAGTTTTGACCAAACATCTCATAAGCAGCGCTTCAAATGCATACTCATGCAAGTAATTCCTTAACGAAAAAGAAATTCAATAAATTACTTAATTTCCAGCGACTAGATTACCTGAGATTTCGCGAAAGAGAGAAGCTGGGATGGTGCCACGTTGCCAGCAGCGCAATTCAAGTTTCTACCAGCAGAGGCAAGATAGTCAGAGTAGACAGAAGCCAGGAATGAAGCACCGGTCACAAACTGCATATTGTTCCATCTTTGGCGGTAAATTAGACCTCCAGGAGTTTTCTGAGCATTGCGGGTACCCTTCCCCAGGCAGGAACACATGAAATACTCAGCCTTCTGCTGGTACTTCTCAAACACGGCTGCATGGTGGCCAGCTTTGCCTTGCATCAAGAACTGCAGGACGAAAAATACTCAAATTAGTCAGACAACAAAATGAATGTTCGTTGATGGTCGTCAAAATTGAAGTAAGCTCTAGAGACAGAAACCTTGGCAACAAGAGTTTGGACTCCAGCATACTTGACATCCCAACCAAATTCAGTCATGCCCCACCCAGTTCCGCCCATTGAATCACCGTTGTTGCCAAGGTAGTCCAAGTAATACTGATTGTTAGTTGCTTGATACAACCAAGCAGCTGCCCAGAGCAACTCGTCCTGTAAACAAGAAAAAAAAAATACCAGAATCAATCATGAACCTTCAGAACAAGAATAATAATAATAAAAAAAAATCATTAGCAGTCTTGTTTTAGCACATGATTAATCTTAATTGGCTTTCTATCAGCTTCAAATTTATTTTACTTACGTTGTAGCCACTAACAGAGCGGTAATATTTCTGGACCACGGAAATGCTGCTGTCATATTTACCCCTGTACTTGTCTGCAAAATCAAATAGCTGAAAGCCAAAAAAGCAACAGAAAAGGAAAAAACATCAGTGGTAGTTAATGTAATTTAATATATAATGAAGGGTAGGTTCTTAGGGAATTAACAAGTCTTTCAAAATACTAGAAGATAATACTGTGTCGTTGGGGGTCAGGGGAATGGGAAAACCACCGACAGAGTTATCTCGTAACAAAAGGACATAAGTAACCACTTTTTCAATGGAACGTAACACGTGGACGGTTTAGATCTGAGTACGGTATATACGTACTGTCAGGCCCGACTGTCCCGTGCGCGTTCGTGATACGCGTTCAAGCAAGACCCCGGGATGCTAATTGAGGGACAAGAGATATTATTCGATTTTATTTAATTAATCTCCTACGTTCTTCAAGCTATTAAGGGCCATGTATTATTGAATTTTGTATTAATATTTTTTATATAATAATATTAAAAATATATTTTCAAATTAGGTTTTATATCTTTCTACTTATTTTGATTTATTAAATATAAAAAATTAATATTTTTTAAAAAAATATATATTATTTTAATATATTTACATAAAAAAACATTTCAATAACAGAAATTAATCTTTCTATGATCACGCCCTCTCTCCAAGCCAATTTTATTATTATTATAACATTTCAATAACAAAAAGGCACCCTTATCTTTTATAAAGTTCTTTATCACAAACTCTTTGGTCATTGGAGTTTTCTACTTTGCATGACATTATAAAAATCGACTTCGTTTTTATTAGTGGTTACGGACTATGAGTCCAAATTAAACCTTCTCTCATAAAAAAATCTCAAAGTTCATCCTTTTTAACACGTGCATAACAACAACAACAACAAACATTCAGTTATCACGTGTGGAATTTTAAAAAACTGTAGTTGGAAGCCTAATTATTTTAAAGCAAGCTGTCAAAATAGATTGGCATAAATTACAAGTACATTAAAATTTCGATAATGACACCCGATACCATGGGAATGAACCTCTTTATTATATTTAATTTTTTTTCTCAGTTTGTGAAAGCCCATTTCTATTTTTTCTCTCTAAAATACCGGAAAACAAATGGTAGTTTCTTTTAAAAAAAAATTAAAAGTGCTAATTTTCAAAAAAATCATAATAAAAAACCAATCAAGCGAATATATTGACATTCCTGGTCAAATAGGTGGGTAACTATTTAAAATTCAATTTACTGTGCTGCTCTCAATCACTAAGACTTCTCTGTTTTATAAATTTTGTTTGCTGTGAACTTTTTTTATCAGCTGTCATATTTAATGCGCGCGCGCCCACTACACTAACAAAAGCACACCTACCATACACATGAAAAAGTTTTGCTAAAATACGCTCAAGAAAAACTTCACCTGATGGGCATGCGTGAGAAGCTCATTGGCATAGGTAGGGTTGGAGTGGCGGAAAACGATGGAAGCGGCAGCCATTGCGGCGGCTGTCTCACCAGCAAGATCCGACCCCGGATTGCTTGGGTCAATCTTGTAAGCCCTACGGTCAGTGGTCATATCCTCCGGTCTTTGCCAACAGTAGTGGTCAGTGTTGCCATCACCAACCTTATCAAGAAAACAACAAAAATTCATCGTTAACTTCAGCAAGTATGAGATTAGTTAAGATGCAAGCTGGTTAGGACGTTAATAATAAAATAAAAAAAAGCGTGACAAGACATGATATTAAATTATTAGAGGTGTCAATTATTTAATTCGTGTTTTTGCTCACGTATTATGGTCTAATGGGGTATCGATTTCAGTTAAAGCAAGATATAATCCTTTTGAAAAGGACAAAATGGAAAAGGCAACCAAAATGAATTTAAAAAATTAATTAAGAAAGAAATTGTTTCCCGGAAATAGGTGGTCATTATGCTATAGAAATGGTTTAATCTGATAAACAGTAGTACACCACTGGATTACAGTTTATTGCAAACGAGGTCAGATTTAACCAAATTTGAGATCCCAGTTTTCTTGGTTTTAGTCGAGAACAAGGAAATATGATTAAGACCAGGAAAAAATCTTGATATGTAGCAGAACAAATTCTTCAGCATATTTTTACACTTGCAACTTTTACAGGTTGGGGTAGAAAAAGAGATGCCAGGAGAGTTTTGGGAGAGTGGAAAGGGAATGAAAGCTACCTCTCCGTAAAGAACATAGGGCTGAGGGTGAGCTTTGATAAGGTAGTCAGTTCCCCACTTAACAGCTTCCATGGTATTACCAAGCTCACCACTTGAACCCAATTGCTTCCCATATTCAATTATGCTCCATGACATCATGGTAATGGTGAAAGCCATTGGCAAGCCAAATTTTACATTGTCCCCTGCATCATAGTACCCTCCAACCAGATCCACCTGCAATTAGAAAAGCACAATTTTCAACCATCAAACACAATGTTTTTCGCGGTGACAAGCCAATGTAAGCACCAGAAAGAAAAGGAAAAATCATTAGGATGGTAAGCTTACCCCACTAGCCTTGCCGTCATTCAAACCGGAATTAGCTCTCCATGTTACTCTCTGGTTATGGGGAAGGTAACCGGATCTTTGAGCTTCAAAGAAGAGAAGACTCTTGCTTAAAGCTTGACCATAGTCATGACCGGCGAAAGCAAAAGGCAAACAGAGAAGCAATAACAGAGGAGCCATTGAAATGAGCCTCACAAACTTCTCCATATTAACGGTTTGGTGAAATTAAGTATAAACAGAAACACGGAGAGAAACAGATCTCTTTTGCAATAGTTACAAGATGGGGTTCTTTCTCTTGCCACTAATCCCACCAAGGAGCGTATCAGCTATGGGGAAATCAAAGAAAGGCAATGGCAATGTTGGTGTAATTTGCCAGTCGTTGAAACTTCTGATAAACCAGCGAGACTATAAAAAGAGAATGGAAAGAGGAGAGAGGAGGAGGGGACAGGAGGACATGAAGGTGCTAAAGCATGTATATATTGAGGAGGGGAAGGAAGGTGCCAAGAGCCTAAAAATTGGCAGGGCTCAATTAATGAGATTTATTTTAATTTTAACTGATTTTTATTTTAAAAATTATTTCTCTTTTGGAAAGACACCGAACAGTTGAGAAAACAACGAAGTCATGCCATGTGGGTGCCCTTCGGGTCTTCCCTGGAAGGGCGGTGTGGATTTAATGTCGTTTTTGGAATTAGAATTTACATTTTACGCTGAAAAGGTAAGGGGAGAAAAAACAGACAGGGAAGGAGGGGGTGTTCAGTTGGTGTTGATTAATTATTTAACAGTGAGCTTGGTGATTAAAAAAAAAACACGAAATAGGGAAAGTGATTTGTCGTACAGAGGAGTTTAAAAAAAGGCTCAGGACGAAATTGTCCCTGGTGTGTCCGCTGATATGAATTTTTCTACAATACCCTTGACTTCTTCTTTTTTTCTTAACAAAAAAGAATTATGTGTCTCGTGTGGCTGGTTTTTATAATTTCATAACACCTCCAGTAAATTATTGAAATATATATTTATTTATTTTCATGTTAAATTTAAAGATAGATTAGTAGTACTTGCATTGTGAATTTACAAGAACGAGAATTATATGTACTTATGAGTCTCTCAGAAAATAAAATAAAATATCTAAAATAAAAAGGACGGTTGAGATAATACACGTGTATCTATTTTTTTATTATTATTAACAAAAATAACTTTTCGTTCGTGTCTTTATTTAGCTTTCACGATTATTTTTTTATATCAAACACTAACATCAGTTTTTTTCATTACTCAGTTATCACATTTTATAATATTAAAAAACATGTCCATGATAATGGTGTTTTATATATATATATATATATTCAAAATTAACTTGAAATCCTCCCTAAATTACACCGACAAGATGCCGTGAGTGTATTAACTAGTAGGACAAAAAATCACTAGTTTTTCAGGGGTTATCACAGCAACAATAATTCATTATAATTAGATACTTCTGGAAGGAATAACATTCATGGGATATTTCTCCTCTCTATACTGTCGTTTGAAGGTTTTGAGAAAATAGTATTTGTGTAATTTATGTATTTTTGAAAAATAGAGTGGTTAATAATAAATAAATAAAAACATGGTTGGGAATTACCGTATCTAATAAAAAACTGCACATGAGAATTGATTTTCAAGAATATGTTTAAGATTATTTTTAAAAGTATATTTTGTTTAGAAATGCATTAAAATAATATTTTTTTTTATTTTTTAAAGTTAGAACGTGAAAATATTCAAAAAATACTAAAAAAATTAAATGAAATTAAAAAAAAATAATTATTAGTAAAACTTTAGTAGTCGCAGAACACTTAATTCTCTCTCTGAATCACCCCTCTCAATCTCATTGTATCCCTTTTCTTTCTCTACCATCGACCAGTCTAAGAATGTCTTACCCTAATCGTTCACATTTGACTTTTACTGATATATTGAACATTTTCCCTCAATTAATTTGATGTATTTACGTTAATTTGATTTTATTGAATTTTAGGGTTTTGAATAAAAAAAATCAGATTAATTATATATAATTGAGTTATTTTGCTTAATAGTGAATTAATTTGGGATGCTTTTGGTTGTGAATTAACAATTTTACGTGTCTGAAATAGTAGTATTTATTTAGGTTAAATTATGGATATATTTCTAGCTGATAGTTATGTTATTTTGTTAAACAATAAATATTTTCTGGTTGTGAATTAAAAAGATTATATAATGGAATAGTTAGCATTGATTTAGGTTAAATTATTAATTATATGGACTTGTACTAAAGTAAGTCGTCAATACCTAATTGTTACATCATAAATGTCCCTTAACAAATTATCAAGAATATTACGATATAGATCTAAATTAGATATATTTTAAATAGAAGCTAAAATTACTTGGAGGAAGTTGCAAACTGAAGTTAGTCAAACTTATTATGTCGTTTGTACTAATTTATGGTTTAACGATTGTGAATGATTAATAAGAATAATATATTGAAGCTCTACTTGAATAATAAGCCTAGACAATAGGTAAAAAGTTGACCCGATTATTAAATAATTCTTAGAAAATCACATAGGTGTTACGCGCAATTAGTCCGTCCAGGCTAGAAGGAGATACTAGTAGACAAATATTGGTGCAAGATGAAACCCTAGTTAGGCATGATATATTCTCTATATTGTTATATAGAATTTGAACAAAGCGGAGACGAAGATGAGCATCGCATTGATAGAGTTATGGTTGATGAGGATATTAAAATATATAGTTGAGTTTGTTAATCAAAATATTATACCTATTGCTCCTGAATTTTTCATTGCTAGTGTGGATGACCAATATAAATTCAATAACTGAGCTGACAATCGCAGTCATTCAAGCTTATTAGTTGATCAGTTGAAGATTAAAAAAATATTAAAAGAAAAGTTTAAATGTATTGTTGCATGATATTAGTCTCCAAATTAAGCGCAAAAAATGGTTATTAATTCATGCATCTTACCTCCACCTTGCTCAATGGAAGCCTTCACAACAATTAATCAGGGCACCAACAAAAGTGGAAATTATAAATTCTGCAGAGCCAAGTCTATCATGGGTTTAAAAGTTGGTTCATATTATTATTATATGTGGTGGTAAGATGTTTTCATGTTTAAAATATTTTAAAGTTGAAAATTTTTATATGGTAACTTCTTCCTTTTGACCATTAAATGTTTTTAAAACAGTCTTTGACTTTTGATTCCAAGAACTCCACAACAAACCAAAAACACTTCGTGCGAACGTGCTCTTATCATCGGCACGCCACCTTGAGTCCCTGCCTCTTACAACTCCCAGCAAAAGAAGAGGTTACATTTTAACCTGATTTTATAGCCCCAGAAAAAAAAATTAAATCTGTCCAAAAATTTGGCGAGGCATACAGGACATGAAAACGTGGCAACGCTGTTACACTTGCACATGCAGTTTTAAAGAGGATTGACCTGACCGGTAACCACCCTAACCAGGATTTGAAAACCCGACAACCAGCACTAGCCCCTTAATTATTTTTTCCCCTTCCCTGGAATTAATACCGAGTCGCCGACAGTTTCCAGTTAAAAAAATTATTTGTTAGTGGTCCTTTAACTCCTTCTGGCCTTACGCGGAGCAGAGGTCAATTACAGGACAATTCTGTGAACTTCAAAATTTAGGAATTTCAAAATGTTTATTAATACACTCTCTTACTGTGTAATAATGGGTTTTTTTTCTTCGTAGCAGAAAACGAAAAAGAAAGTAAGAGAAAATGACAAAAGGAGATGCGGTCAAAAAGAAGCATCCCGATGCGCTTTATTCCAACCGCAATCAACGGCTCCGCCGAAAAAGAGATAAAAATCTCAATCTATTATTATTGCCTTTTCACTTCTGTTTTTTTGTTATGAAAGAGAAGTTTTTAATTGCAAGATAAAAAATCAATGGTTACAGTTAAGACTTAACACGTGTAGCATAAAGTCACAGAAACAGGCCCTCCGCAACGACCCGTTGGCTCCGGTTCTGTCACGGCCACGGCAGTGCTGTCAGGTTCCCAGACGGCCGTACTACCCTGCTGTCGGTGGTTTCCAAAGAGTACCTACACCTGTTCAAAACTGCTGAGCCGGTGATTTACTGTTTGAAAATTTGATTGCTGTTGATTTTTCAAAAATAACAAAGAGCAAGGTTAAAGACTATCTCCCAAATAAAATCAAGTGTCTGTTATAACTTATTTTATGTGCATTTCAATAAAAAAAGTTATTTTAATAATTTATCTATACTTTAATATATTTATTATTAATACTTTTAGTTATTTTCCAGAAACATTGAGAGGAATTATGGATCAAAAGATATTTTAATGTTGCTGATTTTTTTTTTTATAAACATGAAGGAATGATTTAACTATTCTTTTAAAGCAGTAAAAATAATGGGGGGAGAACAAAGAAAATTATTTTTTTATTTTCAGCTTTTCATTTCCTTGGGCTCTCCCGAGATTTCGAAAACCCAGTAGACATACTGGATGGTGCCACGTGGCATACAATATGCAAAAAGTGATAATGACCACAAAAGTACTGATCAAATGGAAAAAGGGGCCCATTTGGACGGGTGCTAGGATAAGGATGTGAACGGAGAAAGATATTGCAAACGAAAGATGACGGTGGTAGTTAGTTTCAAGGCGTAAACGGTACAATAGTGGAAAAACAAGTGAAATATGAACGCTGCCATGGCGGAAAGGCAAGGTGTTTGTTAAAGATGGCAATAAAATAATAGAAAAAATAGTTGGGATTTGAAAATCTTCGTTGCCTTGGTGAGTGGAAATCTTGCAGTTTACTGGGACCCAGAATGATAGATTTCCACGGGGTTAGGGTCGATGTTGAAAGTCTGGTGCATTCCCAACTAGCATCAAGTTCCAAGTTTGAAACTTGGTTGGAAATATGTAACTATTTTATCCAGTCAATGAATCAAAACTCAAATGCACAAACCCACGTTTGTTTTTCTTGCTAGTATTGTAAAACAAGTGGTTTTAAACCCTTTTTTTAATACCAAAATCAAATTTATATACCAGTCTTCAGTGCTAACTAGCCAATCTCAACCACCTTCGGAGGAAAAAAATTATATGGTCAACTGCTGTAAATTACTGCGAAGTTACCATTGGTTGGACATATATATATATATATATATATATATATATATATATATATATATATATCTAACTATATGTATATGTACGAGCTATATTAAAAAAAATTAATACTTTTGCTTCTCTCAGCACATCCTGATTTGTGTTTTTATTATAGATGATCAATGAGCTGCGGTGGTTTCAAAATATAGTTAGATTATATGCTTTGATATTTTAAGAATTATAAACTTGGTCTAAATTTAATAAAATCTTGTGTGATTTTTTGTTATGTTTGACTATGAATTGTTAAATTTGATGCATCATGGTGTGAAGTGCGTTGATTTTTCAATTGTGTCCGGGAGATGAATTATAAATTATGATTATTATTAGATTTTGTTTTTGCAGAAAATTGAGAAGCTAAAGAAAACAGTCATGACTACTTGTTTTAGCAAGTTGCATGTGAGGCTTACTACTCACCAAACTACGATATTTCACTGATTTTTGTCTAGTTGTGCCAATTTCCAAAAAAAATAAAATTCTACAACTGTTGCGAAGACGGTAACAGAGGCCAGGGATATGCAAGGATCGAGGATTGGCAAACATGTGACTCGAGGATATTTTGTGTTTTGGCTGCCTCTCGCAGCTTTAGAAGGGCCAGAAACACGCATGACTTGTAAAATGTTGAAAGATGCTAACCCTTCGAGATAAGGCCATGAAATGTGAAAAGAATACAGGAAAGATTTGTTTGTGATTGCGTGCTTTTTGAAAGATATTATTGCAATAGTAAAGTTTGCTTTAGCAAAAGAAAATATCGACAAGACATGTTGGTGAGTTAGCAGCTGCCAATTAGAGTGCTCTAATCGCATCAGAATAGGTTGTTTGACTGCCAGGATTTCATGGCAACGCAGTTCTTAGAACGTCCCCGTCATGATGTTATACCTTTACTTTTGCCTTTTGTTTGAGATTAGTGAAGGAAATCATGAGCACCGACTGGATTTTAGATTAGGGATTGAACTAATTATCAGCGTAATTTTGAGACCAAGAACATAAAAAAGGAAAGTAACTGTGATTTGGAAAGAACAATTACAGGCCCCCTGATGGACATCCAAGCGCAAAGGGCCTTCTTCTCTCTTAATACATGGATATTATTAAGAAATTATCTTAACTAAAAATTTAAATTAATAAATAAAAGTTCTAAAATATAATTTATATTATTCTCTAAAACATCATCTCAAATAAAAAAAATTTTCAAGTTTGAAAATTTACACGGGTTTATATTATTTTATACTTTATTTTTTTATGAAATAAAATAAAAATAATTAGATTTAAACTCATGATCGCTCCGTACAAGCTTAGCGTCCACTTCCAAATGAAACCCACGGTTCCACTTCCAAATGGTATGTGCATGTCTTCTTTTGAGAATGATCGAAGGTGAAAGCTTCTATGGCAGGGGCCAAAAGAAGGGCCCTCATCCCTTCCACCACGACCCCACCAAGCAAGCGGGTTCCTTTCCCATGGGGAATCCAGACTTTTAACTGTAAATACACCATTACAATTTAATTTTTCAATGATAATATGAACAGCAAAGCCACCGAATAGCAAGACAAATCTTCGATGATAAAAGCTTACAATATCTAGTCAAATCATAAAGTTTTCTCGGCTTTATGGATGATTTTTATTTTTTTATTTCATATAAATATACATTTCCTCGGCTTTTAGCCCAGAGTAAATGCATGTGCATCAATGCATTCACATTACATATCTAGTCACAATCTGCAGATTGATTTGCTCCGAGGAAAAGACAAAACTATTCACTTCTGCGAGAAACATTCAGCTATCCATGTTGGATCAAAAAGTTTGGTTATCCACAAGTTTATTTAATCCATGGCAGACTCCTTAAGATGGTAGTGGTTCATGGTGGAGTTGGGCGTATAAAAGCATCATCTTATTCATGGGCGAAAATTAAGGTAAGAATATTCATATTGGAAACATGCAGGGCCACCTGAATTGAGTCAATCACGGAGAAATACGGGAAGTGGACTGGCCATTTCTCTCCGTTGATGGAGGAGGACGACGACTTTCAGTTTCTTATTTCATCCAAGGGTCAGTTTGTAGCCATCATCTGGGGCAGGGGAACCCTTTATCCCTCTGTCTCCACTGTCTGTGCGCGTCCACTACAACACCTTTTCAGTGCATGCATTGCCCGAATGGTTGCTTGATTTCTGTAAATAGATATTTCTAATTAATTGGAGGCTGCATTTGCTTTTGATAATTCTGATTTGATTGTAGTAGAGCCATGATAAAGTATGGTGGCCGGTTAATTTAAACTCCAATCATGGATTGACAGCACGAATACTTGGACCTTTTCTGATTCCCGTGCTGTGGTCATTCACTAACATGCAAAAGAACAAAAAAATATAAATTTTAAATGTTTTCGAATCACATTTTATTTTTTTTCTAAATTCTAGAACTCGAGAGTGTATGACTACTTTCTACGCTCCACATATCGGACAAATATGCCTCGGAATACGGTAAACCGGAGACCCGGAACACTGGCTACCAGTGAAAATCCCCATTTTTTCTCGAAACAATAGTAGAAAAAAAAGTAACTATTTACAGAGCTGCCAGCTTACCGATACTAATTATGATGGTTAACAAAATCACCATTTCCCAATAAACTAATTAGAGTAGATTACTGAAAGTTGAGCACTTGATGAAATTTGACAACATGCTTTATTCTCTGGGTGTTCCATGCCTTGTCTACCGTTTGAAATCTTTTTATTCATCGCAGCAACCATAACCATTACTGTCCCCTCACTGGCGTGAGCAACTCATATGAGTATGGATATCTTTAATATGATTGACTATTGGTTAGTGTTGTTAAAATTGTTTTTGAAATTTTTTTATTTGAAAATATATTAAAATATTTTTTTATATTAATGCATAAAAAAAATATTTAATTTAAAGCAAAAATAAATATGTTTTTTTAAATGCAATGATGAACAGAAACGTATAAATTTATGTTTGTAACCCGACAGGTGAAACCAGCTAATCATTTTGTTTTTAAGGAATACACAGAGATTGTTAATCATGATGACTCTGCACTTCATTTTGTGTTTCATCGTGTCAAAAGCTAAGGAAGCAATCAAAACTCCCCGTCATATGATTAGCTGGTTTCGATGATTAAGGATTTGCTAATAATTACGACAAAATGCCAACTGACAATTAACTTGTTTCCAGTAAGAACGCACATTTTAATTCCTTAGCTTCAACTTTATGAAACTCTAGAAGCGATTCTTGTTCTTCTTTTTGTCGTTTTAGTGGTCCATCGTGGTCTCCTTATTGCGGGAATATTCAATATTGTATATATAGTTGCGGTCCGTGCCATTTTCATCATCAATTCCGTTTCTGTGCTGGTTTATAACTTCTCTACAAAATTATTTAGAAGCTAAATAATAAAAGTTATAGAAATGATCTTTAGATTGATATTATTATAACATCAAAATCATTTTAACATAAAGGTCTTATCAAGCACCACTGTACATTTTTTATAAAGACCGCACCTTCCTCGAATTAAAGGCACGGAGAAACTATTTTACATATATTAATTTAGTGGACTCAATTGTTTTTTAAATACACATATAATATTATCATCTTAAGAAAATATTATATAATATATACATCAGGTTTTAAGTTATGATTAAAACAAGAAGCTAAAATGTATTTTTTTTAATCCAAATTGCCGTGTAGCACGGTCAAATGATGTGCCCTAAGCATTAATGTTCTGTAAATTAATAAAAAAAATCAAGTGAAGAGATTTCACTCGAAAGAGATACGTTAAGGAATGTCGTGGAGCCCCACGAGCACAGATTCCAAATTTCTTTATTTCGGACTCTGCAGTGCGCATGTTGGAGACTGGGAACTGGACTGGAGGTAGATTGCGAGAAGTGAGGCTTTGAAATTTTAAAATCTAAATTGGAAGCGAAGCGAGTTCAAGTCTGAAAATGAAATTCTACAGCCGACACTAAAAAATAATAATATATATATATATATATATAAGAAAAAATAGTGAAAAAGAACTTGTATTTTTATAAATTATTTAATGCAAACAAATAGTAATAATAATAAAAAAAAAACTAAGCCTAAAGAAAAACCAGTTGAAGGGTTGCATTGAATGTTTAAAGAGTTGACATGGTTTTTTAGAATGAGAGAGAAAACAAAAGATCATCAATGGAAAACTAGAAGTGATGAAGCCACACACGCTGCCCGTAGAGGTGGGCTCTATAAATGTCTTGGAAGCCACAATTTGATCACCCAAGACTACTGCTACATATCATAATTGTTTTGGAGCTCCCAAACACCACCTAATTAATTATTTAAATAGTATTGTATATCTAATAAAATACGTATCTACCTCTCTATCAATCTGATTATTATCAAGAAATCATATGGAAAATACATAAAAAAAAACTACATCCTATTTTATTTTTGCAGCTAACAAAAAGCGTAAAAAAAAAGGAGTAGAATTCAATAAATAAGAATTACATCTAAGAAGATAATATTTGATGAATTAAAATTAAATGCTGATATTGAAAACGAATAAAATTTATATAAATTCATTTAGATTAGTATGCGCGCATGCGTGCTAATTTAAGTCATACAAACTTTGATTGATACCTTTTTCTTTTGAAAACTTGGTTGATCTGTGGGCTCAATCTTAACTTCTCAATTACTTCAATGTGGGCTAGAGTTTTGTAAGAATTATGAAATTATTTTTTCATTCACCACTATTTTTAAAAATATCATATTAATGTTTTACGTTAAAAAATTTATATTGAAAATAAAATTCCAATAAAGTTTTAAATCTAATAAATCAGTAGAAATTCTAACAAAGTTTTAATAGAAAAATTAGTGTAGTTCACTTTTAATCCTTCCTCAAGTGTACTCCTATTTATCAAAGCTACTTAATAGATCTTAACATATTAATTTTTATTTGCAAGGAAAACAGTAAAAGCATCAGGAATTTTTTTTTGAATTTATGATTATATTTGTTTTTATAAAAAAAACAATGTCACGTGAAAACTCGTCGGCCTGTAAATAGACAAACACAAGAGAACACGATGAAGATGTCCATCAGGTAGAAGAGGATCCCAGCCGCCAATTTGCTTCCGTAACTTCCGTTGATTCGCGGGGCCCAGATCACTTTAAACGCGATCAACGGTAATTTTCTGGCCCTATAAATCCGGGAAACAGGACACGTAAGATGAAGTATTAACTCTAGCCCATGTGAGTGCACGTTCCAGTCTGACAACCAGCGCTGCTTCTTTCAGAGCTCACATGAAATGCGACTGCACGTGCCTCGTCTTGGTGGTCAAATACAAAATTACCACGTGTTTCTTGACCAACTCGATCGAAGCCACCGTTGTATTGGCTTGCATACAAAAGAAAAAAAGCAGTGGAGTCATTTCTCTTTTTGGAGAAATGAAAACTATTTTTTTTTATGATGGATGTTAAGTATGGATAATAATAAAAAAAGGGACTTGAAATGAAAAATAATGCATTTTGTCATATTAAGGTATGAAATAATGATAAATACAACAATTTATACCTAAGAAAACCAAGACTAACCCTAATCAATTTCAGGTTCAGTATGTCATTTTTTAGATATTTAGAGTTGATAAAATGATTTGTGGTTTCTATAAGGGTATTGGTGATGTGTGTTTTTTATTGAAATGACTTGAAAAATAATATTTTTGATAAAAAAAATGTTGTCTTAATTTTCCGGCCACCGTAAGATGACATTGTTGTTGCCTCTTTAAAAAATAAAAAATAGAACCAAGCATAAGCCCGTAGAATTGAGCTTGAAGGCATACCCATGTGTCGAAGCTTTCCCTTGCAATAGCACAGAAGCGCTAGCCCATGAGCCTGAGAGCTTGAACTTTTTTTTTTGCTTTATTTTGTTTTTTTGGATAAATATAAATTAAAAAAAAACTTACTGAACCCGGTTGAGTTCATGATAGGAGCACATGTTTAACGATTTAAGTCATTAGTTATTTTATTATTTTTATATTAGGTTTTTAATTGATATCCTTTCCAAATGTCTTTTTTTCTTAAATAATTTTTTAAAATTATGGTTCAATTAGTATCTCTCTTTTATAATTTTGTTTTCCTCTTATTTAAACTCTTTTTTCAAGAAACCTTTTAAATGGTGTTGTGTGTATTTGATTTTTGGAAAAAAAAATTATAATTCATCTAGAATTTATTTTAATATTTTATATAAATGAACTCTATTTTCTAGATAAAAATATTTGTTTTCAAATAATATTTATAACATGTGAAATCTTGCATAATTTTCATTTTCCTCAATTAATTTAATGTGTTTGTTTATTTCTATTATTATTTGATTGAACTAAAAATTTAATTTCGATAAACGAATTCAACAAACACAACTAGTCAAGTACCCCATATTGCGAGATTAAATATGTTAATTTATATTTATTTCTTGATTTTTCTAATTTTATTTTTAGTTATCGTTGATGATATTTTTCTTATTTATTAACATTTATAGTTCTCAATCAACTTGTATACATGTATATGTGATCCTTTCGGTTCATATACTTTTTTAATGTATAAAAATACATCAGAAAAGTTCGTATATATAATTTTCTTGTAGAAAAAAATACTTATCACTTCGTGCTCCTTACATTTTCTTTACAGTTCCAAGCTTTTCTCAATCCTGGACGTTTCTGTTCCGGGTTTAGGGGATCAGGGCCCGACCCGAACGATCACCCGTAACCATGACACTTCTATTTAGAATTATAAAATAACTTTCGGATTTCTCGAGGTACAGAAAGAACAGGAAACATTCCATGGGCCTTGATTGGGTAGCTGGAGGCTTCGATCCAAGATGCTCACTTGAGTTTCATGAGGCCCAAGTCAGGGCGTTTGGAAATCAGAACATCAAGACATGTTTGATTTTGTAAAAAAAATACTACACAGACTCGATTCAGGTGAACAAAAACTGAATAGATAATTTTAAGGACTGGATTTATATAAATCAAAACTATATGACCGATTGGTACTTTAAACCTTAATATCATTACTAAATGTTACATTGCAACTATAATTGATTTTAGCCACATAGACGCTAAAATAATTATTGAGTCAGCCCGAGTTAACTTGATTAACTTGCAATTTGGGATATGAAATCAGAACAGTTTTATATAAAAAAAAACAAAAACTTACAAAACTGAAGTCTTAATAGTAAAATGTAGATAAATTTGAAAAATAAATATTTTAAAATAGAGCCTAGAAAAAAGGTCATGTCAAACCAGGTTGATCTTTCGAAACTCATGTCTTGGGTCATAAGATTGAATTATCTCATGGAAGGCAAACTTGAGAAAATTACAAAGAAATTCTAAAAACTCAAAAAAAAAAAAAAACAGATAGGAATCAAATCTTGTACAGAAATTAAATGAAATAAAACAATAAGGGAATGAAATTAAAGAATAAAACAGTCAATAAAAGAATAAAAAAGAGTTACTATCTCAAAGAATAAAGACCAAAATTTGGTGTTAATATTAAATGAAATTAAAGAACAAGGGGCAAAAAAAAAAATTATGATAAATCACGAAAATGATAAACAAACAAAAAAATTGGAATTAAATTTTTTTGAAGAATGATGAAACCAATTTTTTTTTATTTAATTTTATAAATTATTTAAAATAAAACAAATAGAAATCAAAAGAATGATAAAATTAAAAGGAAAACCAAATTGAAAAAGCCTAGTTTAAAAAACTGGAAGGGTTTGACGGGAGAATAAAAGAGGAAAGGAAAAAACGAGAGGCTATCGACACCAAATTTATTGTCCATTGACCATGCATGACGCCCAAACATACCGAGAAATTTCCAATGTCGCACCATAATTTGGTGTTTGGCCATGGTGCACCCACCACCTGAAGCTCGCGTCGCGGGCTCAACCTACACAAGGAATATACAAACTAAACATTTTTTTAAAAAATATTTACACGTTATTTAACAAAAGAATAATAAAACAATGGGTTTAATATTTTTTTACTTTTAAAAGTAATCATTTAATTGTTTTAAAAATAAAATTAAGATTTTTTATTCTGTTAAAACGCAAAAAAAATTATTTAACCCTATCAATATATAATATAAAATGAGTCTCATAAAAAAGACTACCTTGCCCTTTCAATTTGAGCTTTCTTGGCCGGCTAGCATTATAAAAAATCTACATTGCAATAAATCTTGATCCATGATGTTTTGCTGAAGCTTATTAGTTGTTTTTTTTTTAAAAAAAAGAAAAAAAAATCCATGTGCCCTAACGGGAAAATAAGGCATAAAATTAAAGCTTGAAAGACCATATGAGGGAGAGACTTTTTTTGAGTTTGTACATCACCGGGGAGAGAAAAATTACGAGGCTGCCAACGAGCAAATGAGGGGAAGATTTTTTTTTGATGAAAACAAACTATAGGAATTTGTTTTCTTTTCCTGCATCAACCTAGACGACTAATCTTTCCACCCTTCCTTGCTCAAACGTCTCGAAGCTAGGCCTTTGGATGAAAGGCTGGGAGTAAGAGGTAGCGAAGGGTGTCTTAGGTGCCTCTTCGTCGTCCCAATCATCTCCCCAACTATTATCCCATCCCTCATTGGTTGCTGATTCTGTTTTCACCTCCCCTGACACCGGCAACTCCATCTCTAGCCTTTGATATTTAGAGCTATTGTTGGATGGGTGCTTCCTTCGGAAGCCGATGCACATCCATCCTGATGCCAGGATCAGCAGTGCAGCGAAGGATAAAACAACAATGGTGGATGTTCGTGACATGAAGTTTATTATATCGGTAGACTTGTGAGACTTGTCGATCTCCTTTCCAAAATAGTGGGCAATCGTATCCGTTATATCAAGTTCGCACCGGCCATTACCCGCTCTCAAAACAATCGATTTTTTACTTCCTGCCCCAGTGATAGAAACCTTCACCTGAACAATTGCAACAAACCAGAAGACAATAGATAAATTCAAAATATTTCAGCTGGGAGTTCTGAAGATGTTTTTTCATATCAGGGAGAAACAAGGCAGAAATGTGAAGCATTTTAAGAGCATACACAAATTACACCTATTTGACCGAAAAGCATACAATATCACACATGAAAAGTCTCTGTGCTGGAAAAACAGGCCATTGCCAAATTAATAGTCATGCTTCAAGCACAGAAATCCTTAATTTGGGTTATAGGCCAACTCATATCATGAAAATTAGAGGCTCTTAATTTTTGTTCGTCGGTCATAGAAACATTCACGCGCCTCTAGAAGGCAGGTATTCCATTCTGGATAAATTACAACATCAATGCAGCATGTAGTTCATACAGTTCACAAAATTTTCTTATTAACTATCAGCTCAAGTTCTTCTTTTAACACCTTACTTGACATGGCAACAAGACTAGGTATGCAATGCACTGCTAAAATCTCTCTTTGCTTAAACCCCAAACTGCAGTTCTATAGTTTGAAAAGGTTAAATATACTTGTAAACCAACAATCGTAGTTTATGTAGGGAGAGGATCTCCTGGCATTGCACTACCTGTTCTATCAACAGTCAATGAAGTTGACACATCGATTTCAGTATACCAGCATGAATAGAAGTGTCCTACAATCAGTTAGGATTGAGCTGCCAGTTTAATTTTTTTCTCTTCTACTTCATAATTTTTCATCATTTTAGATTCTTATCATTGTATTCCCTTCTTTTCATCCTTTTATACGAGATCAGTACCTCCCACCTCAATATCTAGAAAAGCTAGTCTTAATCACCGGTAGTAATGCAGAAAATGAACTCAAAGAACCAGCAAATAATAAAAGATCATATTATTACTGCAGCTTTAAAAGTGAAGCTGACATTGATGCTCCTCCACAACCTTTTCAATAACTATTTCACATCAGTCATAAATACCTTTTTGTCTTCTTTTTCTTTGAGTTGGATATTTGTTTCACCTAGTTGAACAAAATCTGGCGCAGAAATTGTAACACTAAGTGGGCCTTTCCCCTTGTTCTGAATAAACAGTGAAAGATCTGGAGATTCTACAAATAGAACCAAAGTCAATCCAGATATTTCAAACAAACAATAAACAAAAGCTTTTTCAGTTTCAGGACAAAAATATGTTCAGAATAATGATAATTCCCATACTGTATACTGAAATTTTCTAAAAGGCATAACAACAAGTGTTACCAGGACTTGTATTGACTCAACATTCCAAAGGTAATTCAAGTTTTCAGATTCAAATTGTAATCAAAACCTCAATTTGATGCAAAAAACTTGAAAAAAAAATCCCATTGATACCAAAGTTACTTCAGGCTTCGAAATTCTCAGAATCAAGAACAAGCAAATTTCACAACCTTTATCCTCATATTAAACTTTTGAAGTCTTTGAAATGGATTTTCTCAACCTCATGATTTTAGTTGCAAGAAACTTGAAAGCCTCTTGATAGACAGAGATTCCAAGCAAGAACCACAAAATTCGTTAACAGAACGGACCGGTTTATGAAGTCTGCTTCATACAAGTATAAAAGCAGACATCAGAATAGTTATCTAAGAAAACACCAGAACAGGTAACATTATCAAAACAAAGATTAAACATGTACCAATTAAGTCAAATACTTACCATTTCCTGGGACTCTTAAACAAGCAACCAACTTGTTCTCCTCATCCGTGCACCTGTTAGATTGATCACATTCTTCAACACGAGGACCCTCCTTATCCCCTTTATCGTTATTCTCTTTAGACAAATCCTTGGATTCCATCCCACTACTCGAATCCTCCTTTTTACTATGATCACCCTTCTTTGCTTGAAACTCCTCACTTGAATTATCCTTACCCCCCTTCGCATTATCATTATCTTTAGACCCAGATTGGCTATCCATCTTATTCTTATTCACATCATCAGCAATTTTCTCCTTGGATTTATCATCTAAACCTCCCTTTTCCTTTCCTTTATCATCATCAATAGAATTGGTCACTGGGTTTGACCCTCCTGCTCCTTTTGAACTTTTAGTAGTAACATCCACTTTTCGGATTTGAACCAGTGCTGGCACTTTCCTGGTTCAATCAAATCCATAATCAATTAATCTAAATAAAAAGGTACACTTTAAAGACAAAAGGACATTAAGTTCTTAATAAGTTACCTTTGAATCACCAAGAGAGCAGATAACAACTGCAAGTAGCACAAGAATCAGACCCAGAAAGCGAACTTGATTTCTTTTCATGTTTTGAGATAAACCCAGTTTGTTATACTAAAAATTGATACTGCTCACATAAAATCCAAGCAAAAAAGGAATAAAGAGAGTTCAGATACATCAGAGTTTTGAAGTAACAGAAAAGGAAAAGCAAAGAGTTTACTCGAGGATGAAGTATATGCTAACCTGTGACTTGACATTACCGGTTGGTTGCATCTATTTTGTATGATTTTGCTGCTTGAATCTTTCAGGACACGAGCTATGATTCTCATGGAGCTGAGCTACAAAGCAAATAAGAGATTTCCTTTAATGTAGGGTTTCGCAGTTGAAATAGATACGAGGTGCAAAGAAGTTGACCTCGTATTTACTGTTTAGTTTTTAAAATAAAAAAATAATATAAATTATATCTTCAAAATAAGTTTAAAGTTCTTTTAAATTAGAAAATATAAATTTTAATTGTATATTCCATGTACAATCTTTAACCATTTTTTTCTGTTTGGATATCCCGTCCCGGTCCCGGTTCCGGATTTGTATTTGGAACGGGAACGTTCCGGTTTCGGTACCGTTCCGGTTTTGTACTGTTCATATTTATTTAATTATATATATGAAAAAAATAAAATATTAATTTAACAAGTATAATTTAAATTCAAGATAAATGAACTTTAAATTATACAATACAAACATAATCTCAAATTAGAAACATCTTTAAAATTCCAAAATATTATGAAATTAAAATGTTCTGACATAATTCATCAATACACAAAATTTATACAGTTTTTATATCTAACAATAAATTTAAAACATGTAATTAAACTAATTGATAAAACAATTCAACATATTTCAATTTCATGTAATTATTTTTTTCACTAAATATTATTAATATTCGAAATTTCTCAATATTACTAATTATTATTTTTACTAAAACTAATTATTAATTATTATTTTTTTTCCTATACATTATTTAATACCCACCCGAAACCCTACTTTTAAGGAACCATAATAAATGGGGATGTTTTAAAATTAAAACCTTCCTAAGTGAGAAACACAACAATAAGGAAACCGACAGCACACTGTCTTGCCCTCTCCTTTAAAGTTTAAATACTTGTTTGGGGGAAGAATCGAAGAATCAATTTCTTCTCTCCAAGGCACGCCGCCGCTGCGAATCAAAGACTCAAAGTATCAAACCCTCTTAAGAAACCCTAATTCCGTCCGTCCCTCTCTTCACTTTTTTTCAATCTCCAGCTCTCGCCCCCGTCTCTCTCTTCACTTCAATCTCGCCTCCGTGACTCACCTCTCAGCAACCTCTCGCCGTCGTCCCTCTCCCATGGCCATCTTGCCTCCGTCACTTTCTTCAATCGTTCCCTCTCTGCTCCCTCTCCCCTTCTCCTCTTATTTTTGCCTCCGTCACTCTGCTCTTTCTCCTCTTAGTTTTGGCTTGACCCGGAACGGAACGCCCGGTACGGAACCGGGGCGTTCCGGCCGGATTTTCCGGATCTGACCGGAATTCAAACCGGGACAAAAACGTCGCCGTTTTGTCCCGGATTTTGAAGTGGAACGGGCTGTTCCGGCCGTTCCGGCCGGAACGAAACGGGATTCATAAGTGCTTCACCTTTAATTTTATTCATTTAATCTCCCACTCTTTATTTATTCATATTTCGAGACATGTTATTTTTTTAATTTATTACGGTACTGGGATGCCCATCATCTTGTGCCACATGGTAAGAAATTGGCCCAATTAAAAACTTAAGAAATATAAAACTGACATTTTATTGTTTTTCTATTTGAGTGTCTCACTTTTAATATTATTTATTTGAGGTGCAGACCCTTTCTTTAATTGGAGTACATGTTACTTCATTATGTCAGGTGCAAATGGGTTCGTCCCATACCACATGACAAAGAATACTTCTAATGAAAAAAGGGGAAAGGAAATATTGAAAAATAAAAAAAATGATAGAAAAAAAGAAAAAACTAAAATTCAAAGTAAAACCTATCTAGTTCAAAATAAGGAACTAGTTAAAAAAATATTAAAATAATATTTTTATTTTTTATATATTGACACAACAAAAAGATTTGAAAACATTATTTTTTTATTTTTTTAAAAATAAAATAAAATAAAATAAAAATTAACCTATTTAAAATGGAAAAAAAAGTACTATGAGCATTAAACACTGAGAGACATGTATTTTTTATTTTCAATGTGCAGGTGTTTGAGCCCCAAACATTGAATTTTAATTCTCAATTAATCACAAGAATTGAAATAAAAAATAGTGACTTAAATAAATAGTAGAGATTCAAAACCTAAAGCTCTGACATTACAAAGTGAAAGCTCCATGGCAACTGCTAAACCCAAGCACAGAATATGCTTACCCTTGCTGAGCGATATCGAATAAAGCAGATAAGGTCTTCCCAAAAGTTATAACCCTTCCCTAGCATTAAAGTTTCCAATGATCCAATGTCGTTTTGTAACGGGCCCATAAGTCAGGAGGGCCCATTAAATATGAAATCAGGACATATAATGGGCTTTGAGGGATGAGGTCTGGAGACTTGACCACATTCAAGCCCACCAGCAGTAGAGGTCGATTATTGCTTCTTCTTTTCTATTTTTTTTTCCCTTTTCTTTCAGCGGTAAGAACATGGCTAGACCTTTGTGTGAGCATGGTGGAAATGCATATCAAGCTCCATATATCTCTTCAAACATGGATGATATTTTATTTTTTTTAATTATGAAACCCCTGGTTCATTAATTTTTTATTTTCTTGCGGCAGATTCTATGAATTAGTACCTTGCAGTAATTGATGATATTGTTTTTGCATGAAGCTTACGTCCGTGAAGAAAATAAATTCCTTGACTTTATAATAAATTGGAGTGCCATTTTTCTTTCTTGATTTGCATTAGATTAAAGTTGTCATTTCGTGATTGTGGTGTTTTTAAAAACCAATCACCTGCGTTTGGTGCTAAGTATTCATACTATTGAGAGTATAGTTGATATTATTTTTTTAAAATAATTTTTTAAAAAAATTTATTAAAATAATATTTTTTTACATCATTTTAATATCAACACATCAAAATAATTTAAAAATACGAAGAAAAAAATTAATTTAAAATAAAAAAAATATATTTTTTTTCAAAAACATTTTCCAAATATACTCTCAAGCACCCCCCAAATGCAAACCTCTTTTCTCGAAAAACTTTTGCTACTTTTCTGACAGAATTTGTCATCTTCATTTTCAATATTCTGAAATTGAAATGGCTTGATCTCTTCATGATAGATTCTCACAGACCAACATGAGTGCTACAAAATACATCAATAAGACAACAAAGGATCTGAAAATATTTATAGATGACAAAGACAACTCATCAGAATGAACGGTGAGACTCGAGTCTCACTTCCTTCGATCTACCGCTATGTTTGACCTTTAAGGATGTATTAATTACTTAACCTATAGATAACGATATTGTCGCTCTTCAGCTCTGTAGAATCCAATTATCGATTTTTTCCCCAGCGTTTCATACTGGAAAACCATCGATATTTCTCCACCCGACATTGACAGCACTCGAAGGCATGCATGTACAGGTGGCATTGTTTGTATAATTAAGCACAAGTAAATTCTAACACGGTATGTATTTTATCCTTCTTTTTTTTATAGCTAGTTACCATATAAAATATTCACATGTTCAAGCTATATGATATTTATAATAATTTTGTGAGGAGAATTAAAAAAAAAGAATAAAAGAGTTTACTGCATCCCATGTACGCATGTTGACTTTGGGGTCAGCAAGAAAATACAAGGGCGACTTGGTTTTTGTTTGACTTAACATGAAAGTAAGCAAAATCAGATCATTCAAATGAACGTGTTGGAGAATCAAAATCAGATCACTCAAATGATTGTGTGAGGGAATGATAATTTCTGGAATCTTCATAGCCACATGTACACCTTCCAAGCGAATGCACTCCCTCGACGGGATCCCTGTCACTTGTGTATACTGTATACTACTTGAGCATCGCCCCCTCGCGAAATGTGGGCCCCGTTACTACCCTAGATCTGGCCCACTCGAAAGCCACTCTCTCATGGGCTTCGAGCCTATCAGAATACCACTGACGTCACCGTGACATCACGCTTCGAAAAGCTGAACGCGACAAACGACGCCGGACGCCCTATAGAGCTGGAAAGAGAAAAAAACAAACACAGAAATTGAGAGAGATAAAGATAAAGCGAAACGTGGCCCTAGCACAGTGACGTTACTGGCTTAGGAGTCTGGACAGGATTAGTCGGCGTTGGCAGCTGGCAGTGTCCAAAATCTAGATACTGACAAAACACAACTTTTTGGAAAGCCAATATAATATAGTTATTGAGGTAAATTACCTTTAGACCCATCCTAACATCCAGTGTCAAGCTATATCCTTTATTTCACCATTAAAAGGGTACAAGTACTTCAATGCCCCTTCGGATCTATGTTATGTTGGCGTGAGATTTAAATTGATTATTTGAAAATATATTTTTGTTTTTGTTTTTTTAAAGTGTTTTTTATTTGAAAAGTATATTAAAATTATATTATTTATTTATTTATTAAATTATTTTTTATATCAACACATAAAAATAATTAAAAAACATTAAAAAATTAATTTAAAATAAAAAATACAAAATTTTCAAATTATTTTTCATAAACACTTTTAAAACGCATTGTTAAACACCCTACTTATACTGATGGGAGATGATGCATTTAGGACGTCTCGCATCCCTCTTAATCTCTTACATTTGAAAGGGAACCTTCACTCGAAGAGTTTTTAGGTTTATTGATTAAGTTTTTTTTGTTGTATTTACACTCACAACCAGCATCACGAACATGCTGATGTGGTCACAAAGCAGAATCATTCATTGTAAAAAACATCTCTTCGGTGATTTGTGGTGTGTCAGTGAATCTATCGGTAGTAAATATATAGATGGAGTTAATGACCAGCAAAAAACACATAAAAAAACTCTACTCACTTTATCTTGTCGATAATTTCATCATTGAATATAACATATCACTAGAAAAAATCATGTTATATCAGTGAATTTTCTTGTGTATCAACAAGTCAGTCAATGAATTTTATATGTAATTATCAAACAGGTTGTTTATATATTCCATTAGTAAGTAAACAATAAAAGTGATATTTACAATATTTCTTTTTCAACTCTATATAATATATTGACGAACAATGCTCGTCGATAACCCTATCAGTATCCATCTATATATATATATATATTAAAAAATGTCAAACAAAAACAGAAAAAAATACCAAATTAATATAAAACTCAAAAATTTATTACAAATTTAAACATTTATTAGAACAAAAATAAATAATTAGAATTGAAGAATAAGCGGGAGCACGTGCATTATCCATGTGTCATCTCATTTACATTACCAATCAGTGAAGTTTAGCTATCTCAACATTCGGTCGTTTATAATCAGCAACAAATGAGTTGTTCCGGTCTTTAACTCGCTGGTCTAACATCCTTTTACTTGTTTAGATTACAATATTTTTGTGCATTTCAATGGAAAAAAATTACCAAAACTTATTGATTAATATATTCTATTAGTTTATCTTTTTGTATTTGGTAATTTTTCATAGCATTTGATAGGGACGAATAAAAAAATTGAAAAGCCAATTAACTTGAGAAAACAAAAAAAAATTAATCGAGAAAAATCAAACCGTGAAAAAAACCCGATTAAACTAATTATATTTTTTAAAAAACTTCCGATCCGGTCCGGTTTTTGGTATTTTAAATAAAAACCGGTAAATCGAAACCGAATTGAACCGGTTTAATTTAATAAAAATATATATTATATATTTTTATTATTTTTCCAGTTCAGTTCAATTTTTTTAGTTTGCTTCTATCTTAGTTAAACATGAGAAGTGAAAACTTGATTATGGTAAAAAAAAGACTAAAAAAACCAAAATTATTTCACGGTTTTTTAATTAAAAATGACTAGATCCTGTTTGATTTTTTTTAAAAAAATTTAATTACGAGGCTGTTCCATGTTTAGTTAATGCATTGTTGCGCAGGTGAGTTGGACATGTAGGAAAGGAGAGAAGTGGAAATCTAGAAAGCAAGGGCAGAAAGATACGATGCTGCATGGCATGAAGATTATCAGGAGAATGCTACAGAGGATTGACATGAGGATGGTTAGGTTTGTTCACATGCACACATATTTGTTTTTATTATTTTTGGCCTTTGAAGAAACGTGTTTCAATTTCATTCATCTTTCGAGCCCGGCCACCTTTACGTATTTAATGCACCCCACTGAGTTGGGTCCCATTTGGATGTGGATTCGGTAGCTTTCCGAGCCGATCACCCTTCTGAATAGAAGTTCTTGTTAATTACTTAGCTCCATTCAAACCACTCCCTTGCTAGCCACACCAAGACTACAATGGCTGATATCTTGATTCTGGCTTGTTTACGAGGATTTTTGACTCACTGAGTTAAGAATATATAGTTAAGGTTGAACTGAACAATTGCTGTGGTTCCCTCTTGCATGTTGTTCCGAGGAGACTCCCGTTAGATGAGTACTAGATCGGGCCACCTCATCAAAGGTGTCCGGAAAAGTCTTTTTATCAAAATAAACATTGCACATGAATCATTTATTTTATTTTTAAAAAATCAACCCGTCCTTGAAAACTTTCTCGTGCTCAAGACGTGTGATAAGGTGGGAAAAATGCATCGTATAAATGTGAAACCACCAAGGTAAGGATGGTGGTTCAAAAGGTTCGTAAATTTCCGATAGTAGCTGAATTTGCACATGAAGAGGGAACGAGGAGGGGGAAAATGCATCTTCTGCGTGTAAAACCCGAATAGGATCTGATGAACCCTAATTAGATGTTGAGTTCATGACAATTAGATAAAAAACACAAAAAACAAATTGATCTTATTTGAAGAAAATGTTTAGAGATTTGCCGAAGTCTTAGGAGGGCTTGTTTGTTATTACCTCGTGGCCGTGCTTTTCAATTTTTTTCTTTATTTTTTTTTAAAAAAAATATATTTTGATGGTTTGATGTTTAGAATATTTCTTAAGAAAAAATAATCAAAATATTATTTTATTATATTTCCAAGCAAAAACACTTAAAAAAAAACTGTCATCACATCATCAAGCACTGTCTTAATTGATATATGCTTTACAATTGGCATTTAAAGTTTGAGTTTTAATGGCAGTAGCAAAACATATTCTCTCTAGTTTTTACTTACTTCTCAACATAATTGTCTTGCACAACTTGAACTTGATTTGATTATTAGATAGTTCATAAATATTTAAAATATATAAAGAAATAGATTATTATATTGTATTATAGGTGTCTCCATATCCAATTAATAATGGTGTATGAAAAAATGAAGAAGCAAAGAGTTCAAGGGCTCAAGTCCTACAAGCCACTTGTGTGTTTTCTAAAAAATAATTAGACACATGTTGATTTTTATAAATAAATATAATACATTAGATTTTAACTTAAATAACTCCTAGAGTAATTTAATGTTAAACTTAACCAATGAAGACTTGTTTAATTAAATTTTCGAGTAAATATTTTAAAAACGGAGCCCTGAGCATGAATTCAGCTTTATCCAGCACGAGAAGAAACAGAAAGAGCGAAACGCCCTTGCTGCAGCAAGACAAGACGCGTGGCAGAGGAAGCATTAAATGAAAGCGTCAGATGTTATTATGGAGACTTGGAGAGGTCTGACTTCTCTCTGCAATAAATCGAAAAAATATACGGAAAATTTTTATTTGCTACTTTTTAAAAGTTTATTTAAAAAACTGTGATATTGGCTTAGTAATTTTTGTAGTATAATGTGACTAGATATTCTCTTGAGTAGTGACCTGTCATAGTAATTCATAAATGCATTAACTAAGTCATTCATATAAATTTCTATCTACCTATAATATACTCATACTTGACTGTTCCTTATAAAATGTATTTAGAAGAAAATTGTGCTATTTTAAAAACAAATCCACAAAGTTAAGCTACCATAAAGCCTAAACAGTAACACAGCTCCCTGTACTTGAAATACGCGGATGGTTGAGAAATTATAAAATTTTATTCGGTTGAATTAGTGATTAACATTTTCGGCAAAAAAATCTATATCCAAGGGTTCTTATTCCTCGAGGGCATTATGGTCATTACGTATACAGGACAAACCCTTGGTTGGACTAAAAAATCAAACTAATTGGAATTTCATAGCTGTAAAAATACAGTGAAGCCAGGGATCCATGGAAAGTCCCCTGCTCTACTCTGCATCTATAAATACACAAACCAGGACCCAACCGTGAACCACAGTAACCCAAAAATCTTCTTTGAAATCCTTCCCCGATAAAATTGACCCTCTCTTCTCCTCTCTAAATTACGGTCCTAACTGCTTCTGTTTCAATTTAGTCGCTCAGGTCCTCCTCAAACACTTGATGAATGTCTTTGCCCATTGAAGCTCAAGCTTTAAGCTTTCTTTTGAGCTCTCCTTTTGACTCTCCTCTCAGTTTCAGAATCATCGTGAAAGGGGCAGTTTTTAGTCCCCGTTTTCCTTCACTCTGTTTTTTTTTAGATTTATCAGTATCCCCTGTTTCCTCTTCTCCGAGAAGTTCAAGAAATCATGGAAAGAGTGCAAGAAAACAACTTATCTTTTGCGTTCAACAGAGCTGATATTGGTTCCTCACTGTCACAACTTATAATGACAGGAGGAACCAGCACTTTGGATTCTATCTTCTCTCATTGCCAACCAGCGCGTACTCTTAACAGTCCTGTTTTGGAGCCCTTAGGTTCTTCGGTCTATCTCCGCCAGAGAGATCTGCTGCAAAAATTCAGTGAAGAAAACAGAATAAACACCCCCCTTATCTCACAACTTGCTAACAAACCCTCTTCAAAATCCTGTGCACACCAGCAATTATTTGGCTCCAACCAAGAAGAAACTATACAGGGGAGTCAGGCAGAGGCATTGGGGCAAATGGGTTGCTGAAATTAGACTTCCTCAAAACAGAATGAGAGTCTGGTTAGGAACTTATGACACAGCAGAAGCTGCGGCTTATGCGTATGATCGTGCTGCTTATAAACTTAGAAGTGAATATGCTAGGTTGAATTTCCCAAATCTAAAGGATCCAACCAGGTTGGGGATTCACAGATTGTGGTAGACTGGATGCTTTGAAGAATACCGTAGACGCCAAGATTCAAGCAATTTGTCAGAAGGTTAAAAGAGAGAGGGCAGAAAAGAATGCAGCAAAGAAGAGTGATGCTAATGGTAATTGCACAAGAAGTAAAAAGCCTGTGAAAGTAGATTCAAATGCATCAAAGCCATCTCCATCATCATCATCATCATCAGTTTCACCTTTGTTTTCTGGTGATAATTGGGGTGGTAGTGAATTGGTGTCACCGGCTGTTTCTGAAGATGGTTTTTGGAAGTGTGAGAGTTCTTCTTCTCCTTCCGTGTCAACAGATTGTGCAGTAATGGTGCCACAAGCTATGGAATTTGAAGACTGTTCCCTTGCAAGAATGCCATCTTATGATCCTGAGTTAATTTGGGAGGTTCTTGCTAATTAAGTATCGTTTCTCTTACTAATCTGAATTGGGGGGCAGGTGATTATTAATCTGGTGAAACATTTGCTCTTGTTTCCCTACATGTTATCTCTCTGTGCAGAATGTAAACGGTAGTTGCTTTCCAAGTATACCATCTTCATTTACTGTATGTTCTGGTAGGATTTTTAGAGCTTTGTCGCAGCATAGGTAAAAAGAGTTCTTATCATGCCTGTAGTAATTTGGCCTTTGTTTTTCGTATGAAGGCTATTTCAAGGCCATCTTGGGGCAGAGTACCAAACTCGGGTTATGTAGTTATATTTTGATATTTGAACGGAATTTGCAGTTTACCCCTTGTTACTGATTTATAGTGATTGGTAACCTCCCAATAAAGAGAGTCTCTCTGTTGCTTTTTTTAACCAAGAGGTTAATTGTAATTGATTGTTTTATAAAGTTTTTGTTATTTGAAAAATATAATAAAGTATTTATTTATTTATTTTTTAATAAAAAACAAAAATAGTTTTTAATATATAATGTAGGGCATTCAAAGATTTCTAGTGGCCGATTCCCCTTCTCCACGAGCGGTCATGTGGCTTTGGAAAGTTTGGTTACCAATAGTCACTACAACAGCCTCCAAGTTTTGCAAGTTATATGTTTAGGTTTCTAACAGCTCTCTTTGTAAATTTTTAATAAATATTTATTAATAATCATAAAATTCAAACCTAAAACTAAATAAAAATAATTTTTTTAATTCCAGACTCTTATGATAGTTAATCTACTCTATGGTTTCCTTGTCTCGTCTTACTGGACACTTGTATAGGTGCGGCGTGTATGATTTTCAAATACTAATTAATGATGTTCCAGCTGCCGATTGCTACAGTTATTTTAATATTTTATAATTACAGGAACCTTTTAGTAGTGAAATGTTCGAATTTATTAATTATCTTACCTAGAGTTTGTCATTTTATTTGCAACATAATCACCAACATTCACATTCTAAGAGTGTTTTTTTTTGCGTCTGTTGCAAAAATCTAGCAATTTATCTCAACTGATTATTGTGCAAGTGCGTGAGTTAGCATAATTTTGATCAAAAAACATATTTCCTAGGTTCCTGAAAAAATGCTTCTTCAAAACATAATTTTGATCAAAATCTTACAAGATAATCACGGTCTGACGCAAACCCCAGATAAGAATTTTGCTACAACACGTCCCTGGCTTCCTATACAGTGCTTCATTCTTTTTTTTCCATGGACCAGTAAGATACTTCAAACTTCAATAGTGCAGTGAACTGGTTGTGGGACGACGAGGGTAAAAAACAAATAAACCAAGCACCTAGGCTTGATTCCGATGGGTACACTTGGTTGCATCTTAGAGGCACAAAAAAGATTGGAGGCTAAAAACTTGCACTGATCATTGATGCTGTGAACTCATGATCGTGACACAACTGTATAAATGAAACTCAGTTTGACTCAGATGGCAACACTTGGCTGATCACTACGTGTCCTCTGCATTGATGGAAGTTAGAAATAAAATCAGTCCTCTGCCTGTGCTGTTATGACAACTGCCATGGCCACATTTTGAAGCTCATCTTCCACGCGTCATCATCCCCTCTACCTATCTGATAACTATGGAAAGACATCGATTATATTTATGTTTTTCTATTTTGACAGAATTGATTAAATTGGACAGGGCTGGAGTTAACTAGATAAACTGTTGGAAATTTATGATGAACAGTTAGTTATTAAATAATTAATTAGAAGTATATATGTCCAAAATTACAATGAAACTAAAACAAAATAATTATTTAGGTTTTCCTCAACGAATTTTTTCAATCCCTTCTCTCCACCTGGAAAACCCCCGGTGAATCCCGTCAGCTCTTTTTCAAAAGCATCATCCGGCACACTTCGTTTTTCCAAGCTACCTGAATTTTCTTCTTTACCAGCAATTGATGATGCTTGTTCTTCAATATTTCTCCTTTAGCTCACCTCTTTCTCCATTACAGAGTCCTCTGCCTCCCAGGATCTCGAAAAGGTCAAATTTGGCACATGTTTTAAGTTTCAGCCTATGATCTTCGGGGATCAAAGAGTATGGTTTATGAGGATGATTGAAGCAGTTGTTTTAGTAGAGAGTACTTGGAAGTTTGAAGGGTGATAGAATAAATCTACCTTGGGGAATAGATATCTTAAACACGAAAATCCTCTGCCACGCATGAATTTCTGCAGCTATATATTTCCTTTAATTTCAATAAATGCTGAGGAAAAATTAGAAATAAACGTTTTCGCAAGAACACCATAAGGAAAAATGACTACTTCTGATTTCCTGTGGCTGCCAATGCAGTAGAAGCAATTGCCGAGAACGTAAAGAGAAAAGCAGTAAATGCTATACTGAATAAAGCTTATCTTCTTTCAGTTCCAGTTCCGCATGGGGACTTCTCCAAGGCAGAAACTGCATCAATTTGACGAAAAAAAATCGAGCCCAAAATGAATAATGTGGAGCAAATTGCTAAATTTACAAAAAGAATTAAACCCAAAAGTTCATGTCGCTGCTGCAGCAGAAAACATGCTGATGCTGCTTTCTGCTTCTGCAGCTACATAAAAAAGCTGGAAGTTTACTCGACATTTTTATTATATATTTTTTTTATTCAAATCAACATTCAGCATAATAAAAATTAACACTCGTCATCGGATAACTATACGTTGAAGTTCGAAAATAATAATCTGTTTTTTAGCAATGCCACCGAAGGAATATTCTGGGAATAAAAGGCTGCAAGTTGTGCAACAGCCGAGATCTGGAATTCTTGATTTTATCCGGTCCTCTATTTTTTACTTTCCTGACTCTTAGATGCCCCATTCTCATCCACACCAAAAAATAACCCTAGATTTTACTGAAATGGATTTTTCCACCTTTTCAGCACCAAGTCATATAAACCTAATTTTTTCAAATCCCTTTTTTATTCTAAAAATGATCCATATTTAAATAAGTATAAGATATCAAAGTAAGGAATCAAATCGAAAATATAAATTCGATTATAGAGCAAAATCTTATGATCTTAACTAGCAATGAATGAATTTTATATATTATTTATCAGGTTATTATTGTAAATATCATATTAATTTAATTCTTAAACTCACAGCATGAATGGCCTAGTAACAGAGTAATGCATGGAATTGATTGAGAAAATCGCTTGATTGTCAAATGAAAAGAACAATAGATCTTATAAGGACTAAAATGTTACTTCTGCAAAATGAAGAGAGTAAAACGTATTCACCCGTTATTTGTCTCCATCAAGACCAATACCATGAAAGCATGAGTAAAGAAACTAAAAAATAGGCAACTTGCCTATTGATTATTTATTTTATTACTTGAAAAATAAATAATAATAATAATAATAATAATAATCAAGTAGTAGCAAGCGATGAGATGAGAAGAAGCTCGGAACCTTTCGCTATTGGAGGAGCTGGCAATGGCGGTGCGTTTTGTCCTCGTTTTCTTCTGCTGAAACGACCACCTCTACCTCCACCACCGGCGGCGGCTGTAGCGATCTTTTGACCTTTAAAGATGGTGACAAATGATTATGTGACGATTTTGCGAATGGAAATATGGAAGATGAGTTTATAAGAAGGCATCACAAACATGATGTTAAAGAACATCAGTGTAGTTCTTCTCTTGTGAAGCACATCAAAGCTCCTGTTCCTCTTGTAAACCCCAACTCCTCTCTCTCTCTCTCTCTCTGGTTTTTTTTCTTTTAGATTAAAGTGAATGTTTAGTTACAAGAGAAATATTTTTGTAGATCCGAGAGCATTTAAGGTTGATTTTATTGTTCGTTGGGTTTATTTGTGGTTTTAGTTTGTTTGTATTTTAGTTTCTGGGCATATTTCGATGAGTTTTTGGCTAAAGATAAATGGATTTTAGTTGTAGAAAGTATTTTGAGGTGATAAATTTTCAAAATTTGCAGCTACGATTGAAATCGGTTCAGTTTTTGGATCCATAAGAATGGGGTCAGTACCTGTCTGCATTTTTATTTACTCCAAGGGCTCAGAATTTGTGCTAAAATATTCAAAATTGGGCGTTTAATGTATTTCTTCCGAAGCTACAAATAATATTTACTCCTTTTTTTGTGATTATTTTAAAAATTTAAACTGTGTGTAATGGTGGGTAAAAACGGCATTACTTCCTTTTATATATCGTTACAGATATTTGATTGTTATGAAGAAGATGGAAATGATTTGATTTTGATGCTCTTTTATGCTTGTGTCAATGATTAGTGGTGTTTGCATGATCAGGTGTGGTCTCTGGTGAGGAGATTTGATCAGCCACAGAAGTATAAGCCATTTGTAAGCAGGTGTATTGTGCAGGGAGACCTTCGGATTGGAAGTGTTAGAGAGGTGAATGTTAAGTCTGGACTTCCAGCTACGACTAGTACTGAACGACTGGAGCTACTAGATGATGAGGAGCACATTTTTAGTATGAAGATTGTTGGCGGAGATCACAGACTTAAGGTACATTTTTCTATGTTCAATCATTTAACTGTTTTGCATAATCATGAGTTGGATTGTTTTAGGAAATTCTTTATTCATGAAAGGATTGGTTATTGAGGTGATCACACGTGTTTTGGTGGGTGTCTAAATCCCAGATGAGTCTGATGGGATTAGACTGGCTGTTAGGATGTGAACTTGGGGCATCTATGATTGTCTGCAACACAAGAATTTGGGTAGCATGACAGAAACGTCTTTTATGCTGATTTGATTGGTCCACCTCGAGGTTAATGCAATTTTGCCTAAAATGTCCTGATACAGTCTTTGTAGATGCTGAAGCAGTTTTTGCTCTTGAATGAAAAACTATTTTCTATGATGTTGTTTGCCGAATGACATATTAAAATTTAAAAATCCTATCGCAATCTGGCTGGATAAATTTCCTTAAGTTATTTGGGTTGATGGACTTCATGTTAGAATCTGATTTTATTGCGCCATTGGAGCTCTCAGCTCAAAATTTTCAGGTTAAGATGTTACTAAATGAGAATTCAAAAGCTTCTAAAATTTGATGCCATCATAAACAAGATTCATACACAATTCGATAGATGTCAAGTCATTGCTTTTTGTTAGATACTAGTTTGTTCAATTTGAATGATTCATGGTTGTTTGTTTGCTGGCCTATCATCACAGCAAGATTATATTCTTAGGAGGCAACAATGGAGCACAACTGCTTTGTTGAATTTTGCTTAATACCTAACTATATAATATGCTATTTTACAGAACTATTCGTCCATTGTTACTGTTCATCCAGAGGTCATTGATGGGAGACCTGGCACACTGGTGATCGAGTCCTTTGTGGTGGATGTGCCTGATGGAAATACCAAGGATGAAACATGTTACTTTGTTGAGGCTCTGATCAAGTGCAACCTGAAGTCACTGGCCGATGTGTCAGAGCGTTTGGCCGTGCAAGACCAGACAGAACCCATTGACAGCATGTAAGAATGGAGGGCAGGTTCCTTGTGTAGAGGTTCTGATAACGCGGGTGGAAATGAAGGTTTTCTTTGTCTGAAGAATGGAGAGCCTGGTATCCAAGAGGCAAAGTCACTTTTCTTTTCTTTACACTTATGTTCAATTTCATTGCTCATCTACTGCCTATATACGGGATTCGTAAACGCATCGATATGTTAGATTGTCCTCCTTCGTTCTTGTTCGATGCTTAAATATTGTGGTACGTATTCATATCTGATTGTAAATACGCATGCATGATGACAGTTGAACATTAGAGTATTTGTTTCGCTTTCGATCAACTTCCTTTCTTCCCGTTTCTGGTTTGATTGCTAATGCTTCTTGGTCTCACACTCAAATGTGGGTCTCCACTTGGACAGCCCGTAATCCCAGACTGATAAAGTTCACATCCTGTTCTAGTCCTTCGTGCAAGTGCATGATTCTAAGACATGGATGCGCTGGAGTTACAGGTTCTGATCTGCTAATGTGGCATGGTTGATCCATATAGTGCTTCTTCTTACACAAGTTGCTTCTAGTTCTAGTGGCCAAAGCATGCTGACATCTTTTTCAAAAGAGATGAAGTTGATAAGATTTAAGCTTGGTATATGCCCTTGTAGGACCAGAGCCATATGGCATGAGTGTTGCTGAGCATGGCTCGAGGATAGAAACCTCTGGTCTTGGTCTGACCATAAACCTTGGCTCCCTCCCCGCTCGTCCGAGCTTTAAATAATAAAGGTGCAAAAGTGGATAAAGAAATTTAGGAAACGGGAAAAAAGTCGGTAAAAGAAAAGTCAGGTGACCGCAAAACTACAAAAGCACAGGAAGTGAAGCTTGTCTGTGAGCCACCCGTTAGAAGTATTTTTAAATTATCAAAGCCAAGGTGATTGAAGCCCCGCAAGTATTTTTTTAGCGATATGTAAAGAGGTTAGTTTTTATTATTTTACATTTGTTAGTGTTATAATTAAAAATTTATCATAAATTTAATATAAAGATTTCTTTTTTTTAATCTTTTGAGCTACATATAACATTTTTATGATAATTTCTAATTCAAATAAAATAAAATGATATTATTAAAAATGTAAAATATTAAGATGGCTTATAAATTCTAGTTTTGGTGTTTTTTTATGGAAAATTTTTTTAATTTGTTCTTAACAAATTAATAGGTTTAGTGTTTTTTTGTCAAAAAAGAAAAATTGAAAAAAGATATAGAAAACTGAAAATGAACAAAGGAAATACTCTGTCGTTAATAAATAAAATTGTTTTTCCATAAATCCCTCAAAATTAAACTCATAAAAGCAAAAGCACAAAACAGTGTCCAAAGACTTAGATATCCCATAAATAACGGTTGATATTGTGTTGATTGTCATTGTTTTTTAGAGGTCTTTTTTGTAAGAAAATGAATTGGTTTTTATGAATTATTTTATATTATTTTGATCTGATAATTTTTAAAATATGTTGTAAAAAAATAAAAAACTAATAATAATTCTAATATTTTTCTAAATAAAAAAAATATTTTACAAGATAATATCTAACTACCTGAGCGGCTCACCATGCCCAGCGACGCGTCCCCTTTTATTAACCCCAACTGCTGTATCTCCACCCTCACTCTCTCTCCATTTTCCTGTTGAAGAAGAAGACAATCACTCCTAGACAAACTCGTCCTTTCATGCCAGTTTTTCCTCATTAATATTCTGTATGATATTATTTTTTATTTTAAATTAAATATTTTTAAATTATTTTCATAATATTAAAAATAATTTTAAAAAAAAATAAAAAAATATTATTTCAATAAATAAATAAAAAACATTTTCAAAGTCACTAAATAACACCCCCTCAGTCACTAAAAAACACCCCCCGCTCTCTTTCGTTCTCTACTAGATACTTTACTTTACAGTGCGCCCCCCTCTCTTTCTTTAATCTCCATTAACATTCCTTCTCTGTTCCTTTCTCTTTGTTTCATTTCCAGATCTGTCAACCAAACCCAGTAAACAAAAATCCCAAAAAACCCATCTTTGTATCTTTCCTTTTGTACTCTCTCTTTGCGTTCTCACTAAACTTTACGAAAATGCCACCCTTCTTGCTTTCTTTACTTCTTCTTTTTACCATTTCGGTACCTTTTTCAAGTTGTATTGCAGTTGGGGAAGTGATAACCTGCTCGGGAATAGTACCGATGAAGTACCGGAATGACAAGATATCCATAGCTGATTTTGGCGGTGTCGGTGATGGCAAGACACTCAATACAAAGGCATTTAGAGAGGCAATTTACAGGATTCAGCATCTCAGAAGAAGAGGCGGTTCCTTGCTTTATATTCCTCCTGGGGTGTATTTAACAGAAAGCTTTAATCTTACTAGCCATATGACTCTTTACTTGGCTAGAGGTGCTGTTATTAAAGCAACCCAGGTAATTATTGATTAAGAATTAATCTTTGATTAGATCGCATTCAAGTTTTGTTTGATTGGTCGCTACCAGTTTCTCATAATTGTTGCTAATCAGGCATAGTTACTTTAGGAGTCTTGTCTTTCATGCATTTGTTTATATATATATATATATATATATATATATATATATATGTGTGTATATGTGTGATGTTTTTGCCAAATTTTTTTTTTAAAAAAAATACTATCATTTTCAGTTTGACTCTGGTCTAATGTCATTAGTTTAATTCACATAGATCAGGTTCATGTGTGTCTTACTTCGTGTTTCCACTCACAATATATGAATATCGACAACGTAAATTGAGTGGTTATTGAAGGGACTGTGATTATTAATTAGTACTGGTCAATTACATATGGGAGTAAGAATCGAGCATGCCATGATGGTGACACGAATTCATGGCCACCATTGATCTAGCGGGACCCGCCAGATCAAAGGGTAGTCATGAATTCGTTCGCGAAATTCGTGCCACAATTAACTCAAGGACTAATTACTATATGATCGAGCTGTTGATTAATAATTGGCTTTATTACTATCATCACATTATCATTATCATTACGTTTTAGGTGTGGGGGTGGGATTTATTCTGAATGAGTAACTAGATTTTAAAGAGCTAAGTGAAGGTACTAACATAAGCTGTTGCGAGTCCAGCTGTGGATAGAGAAAATAAAATGGTGGGTCTGGTATGGTGTATGGGTTGCATGTGCTTACCTTTATATGTGTTAAACAACTAAGATGGATGGAATCTTTGGGGCAGCCAAATAGCTGGCAAGTCATGTCCTGGCTTTTTTATGCTTAGATGCTGTTACCTCCATAACCATAGAATGGTTTCGGATGGAGTTAATTATTAAAAATGATAGTGACCTTGTTTTTTGTAAACAATAAATTCATCCTCGTGGTCTCGTCTTGGCAAATAATATCACAACTAATCCAAGTGATGCCCACTAATTTATAGTTAACAACAAGGTGACGTTTTTTTCTTTTTCTTTGTAAGGATTACAAAGAACTGATAAATGTTCGAGGGTTATTAAAGGGGCAGCCATAAGCTATGGTTGCAATGTCGCATCACATTTTTTCCTGCCAATAGCAATGGTGGCTCTATGCTGCCCGATCCCAAATATTTAGTAATGGCTTTTTAGTAGTGTATTTGTTTGATGCACAGGAAATAATCATATAATTGGAACACAATTCTTATACTAGAAAGTTATAATGAACTGTAGAACTTGAATGCATTCCTTATCAATTATGGGAAGAAATTTTACTGCTGCTAGTCTTTTTCTCTTTGTTTGTAACCATAGTGGTTTTGATTAAAAATAAAACAAAAATGATTATAATATTCGATAGCTTGTGCTTACAGGATTTGGAATGAGAATCTGTTTTTTTTCTCTTACCTGTTGCTTCAGGATACTTGGAACTGGCCCTTAATTGCTCCTTTGCCATCTTATGGAAGAGGGAGAGAGCGCGCTGGCGGAAGGTATATGAGCTTTATTCATGGAGATGGACTTCGAGATGTCATCATTACAGGTTGGTTTCAACAGTAGCATATTGTAGAGGCCTCCTTTGTAATTTAAGCATTGTAGATTGCATTTGAATTCATTGATTTTCGGTGAGATATCTTGGTTCAGATTTAGTTTAAATTGTTCCATCGAGGTTTAAATAATCAAGGTATTCTTTGTTGTTTCAAATTCATGGATATATTGCAATCTTGTTTTAAGTTTGGAGTTGAAAAGCTTAAGCTGAAGATGTATTACACTTTGAGGGATTTGGTTGACCTATCAGCTTCAATTGTTTTTGTTGGTGCTTTCTTCTTTACAATCGACCTGTGTATGTAATCGGCATGATGACCTCAAATCCAATTTAACCCCACCTCTCGATCACTTGGTTTTGAGATGAGAATAATACACGGGGTTATCTTAGATTGTCCTGTCTTTATACCTGGTGACATTGTCTTTCTTGTTATATGTGACACTCAAAACTTTTAGGTGAGAATGGGACAATTGATGGCCAAGGAGATGTCTGGTGGGACATGTGGAGGCAGAGAACTCTTCTTTTTACAAGACCCAATCTCGTTGAATTTGTAAATTCAAGTGGCATAATCATTTCCAACGTGATTTTCCGCAATTCTCCCTTTTGGAACATTCACCCTGTTTATTCCAGGTAAAAATCGAAGATACATTTTTATATTTATAGTTCTTTCTCTTTAATGTTGAAGGAGTTGACTGTGCTGGCATGCCCTCATTGTAGATTGACATTAGCTTTAACTCTTTAATCAGTTCTAAAGAATATCTGAAAGTTTTAAAGCAAAGATACAATCATGGACAACTGATGAGCATGACATTCTGGATCCTTTGATTATCCTAGACATTTAATAATTACTTTTTATAAGTCTTGTAGATATCCAGATGGTCCTACTAATCATCTTTAGTAGCTGAAGCTCTATCCATGTATTTGATGTAAATCTTTTGTTTTTTGGCTTTTAAGTCCATATTCAATTTGATTATTACCGAAGCAGATTTTCTTCTTTTCCTTGGTATCCAAGTTTCTCTAGAGCTCGCAACTGTTTTGGTGGTTAGGAATCAGTATGTGGCTGTAGAGAAATTGGTGGGAGCATTCTCACACGTCATTTTTTTTAATAAATTTAAATGATGAATTGAATAGATAATTTTAGTACTGACTGCTGTTAACCTGATGCAGCTGATATTTTGAGGTCACAAGTTAATTTCTATGATATTTTTTTTTGTTCTTTGCAGCAATGTTGTTATTCGATATGTTACCATCTTGGCTCCCCTTGATTCTCCCAATACTGATGGAATTGACCCAGGTACATACTACGATCTATTTCTTATTATTATGCAATTTGTTATGCTGTTGATTGATATTTTATGCACTTTTGCTTCTGCGAGATATGTAATTTTCTGCCCTGGTATAATTTAACTGCTTTAATTTTAGCAACAAGTTACACAAACTGGTTAGTGTAGTATGTCTGGGCTTGGAGGGAAAACTATGGAGCTTAAGTAATGTAAAATTATGTCATGCACTGCATATCAAGAGGTCTCTCTTCGATAAACAGGTTCTAGGTTCTGTGAGTTTTTTAATCGTTTCCTTACCTCAATACGCGACGACGTATTTAGGATGGAGCAGATAAGCTAATTAGCCCCTACCCATGCGCAGTTCAGTGATTGGACGTAACAAGTTCTAGCTAGTTGATGACATCTGCACTTCATGATCATCATCTGGACAAACATGATTTTTGCACATCCTCCCATTTTCTAGTGTGAAAAAACAATTGTCCCTCTAATCTTAAACAATATTCTTACAATTCATCATTGATTCAATGCAGACTCAAGCTCTAGCGTCTGTATAGAAGATTCATACATTTCCACCGGAGATGATCTTGTAGCTGTAAAAAGTGGATGGGATGAATATGGTATTGCTTATGGTCGCCCAAGCTCTGGCATCACTATCCGGAGGATAACAGGATCATCCCCGTTCGCTGGAATAGCAATAGGAAGTGAAACCTCTGGCGGAGTGAAGAATGTCCTGGTTGAAAACATAAACCTCTACAATACGGGAGTTGGCATACATATTAAAACAAACATTGGAAGGGGAGGATTCATTACAAACATCACAGTTACTGATGTGCACATGGAAAATGTTCGGAAGGGTATAAGGATAGCAGGTGATGTTGGTGACCACCCAGATGAAAGTTTCAACCCAAATGCTCTACCAGTTGTTAATGGCATCACCTTTAAAAGCATATGGGGTGAGAAGGTTCAGCAGCCGGGTTCAATACAGGGCTTGAAGAACTCCCCTTTCACGGGGATTTGTCTTTCTAACATCAACCTTCATGGTGAACCAGGGCCCCGATCCTCTCCTTGGAAATGCTCCGATGTAAGCGGATCTTCCCTCCAGGTGAGCCCGTGGCCTTGTTCCGAGCTGACCAGCCCTTATCAAACTGGTTCCTGTTCTGATCACTTTTGAGATCCTCGTGTAATTCTTTCGTTTTTCTTAATGTAATGCAATGAAACCCACAAGTTGTTGTTATTCAAAGCGCCTTTATCTCAACATGGCTATTTGCTTGCAGAGTATTTCTAAAACACCACTCGCTCTGTCTTAATGGTCCTTAAGCCTCATCAGCGTTCTTTACTATGGCTAAGATATTCTATCAAATTTCAGTATTTACTATTTATCAGTTCCAGCACACGAAACCCGTAAAAGGGTGAAAGCTATCGAAAAGATTTATTTACGCGACACCCTTTTTTTATTCAGCACGAGAACCTTTCTCTTAACGTTTGCGCTATGATCAATTAGAAGGGGGGCGGGTCGAATCTAACTGGCTCAAAAACTACGTCGTGGGTAGAGCACAAAATATAGTAAAATTCATATATGAATTGCTGCAACATAGCAGCATTTAATAGTTTCTACTAAAACAAAAACATGTATTCTATGATACATCTCATAGGATGCCGATCTTATTTACACTACTTAATCACAACACAAGACACATACTTAAACAGCCCATAATATATTTATAATAACATTATTAGCTTCCAAATCTCCTCAAAAATTATGCTTCACAAACTTGCGAATCCCCCTGAACAATCCCCATTCATGCCCGTGCTCGTGGCCGTGGCCGTGCTCGTGCTCGTGGCCGTGGCCCGTGCTCGTGCTCGTGGCCGTGGCCGGGCTCGTGCTCGTGCTCGTGCTCGTGGCCGTGGCCGGGCTCGTGCTCGTGCCCGTGCTCGTGCTCGTGCTCGTGCTCGTGGCCGTGCTCGTGGCCGTGGCCGTGGTCGGGCTCGTGCTCGTGGCCGTGCTCGTGGCCGTGGCCGTGCTCGTGCTCCTCTTCTCCTTCAACATGGTGATGCTCATGATGCCTTTTGGGGCCCCACTCCCTCTCCTCTCCATTTGCCACGTCATTATAGAAAGAAAACCTGTGACCCCCGTGCTCGTGGCCATGCTCGTGCTCGTGCTCGTGCTCGTGCTCCCGCTCGGGCTCGTGCTCGTGCTCCTCCTCTACTCCTTCAACATGGTGATGCTCATGATGCCTCTTGGGGCCCCACTCCCTCTCCTCTCCATTTGCCACGTCATCATAGAAAGAAAACCTGTGACCCCCGTGCTCGTGCTCCCGCTCGGGCTCGTGGCCGTGCTCCTCCTCCTCTACTCCTTCAGCATGGTGATGCTCATGATGCCTCTTAGGGCCCCACTCCCTCTCCTCTCCATTTGCCACGTCATCATAGAAAGAAAACCTGTGACCCCCGTGCTCCTGCTCCTGCTCCTGCCCGTGGCCGTGCTCGGGCTCCTGCTTCTCTTCTTCTTCAACATGGTGATGCTCATGATCCTTCTTGGGGCCCCACTCCCTCTCCTCTCCATTTGCCACGTCATCGTAGAAAGAAAACCTGTGACCCCCGTGGTGAAACCTGGTCCACCTAGCAGGAATCTGCCTATCAACGCCACGTCTCTCCTGATGATCACCTAGTTCAAAATCAACATCCTTCTCACCGGATACAATCATATCATTACCGTAGAAACGCGGCTTCATCATCCTGTGCCCGTGACGGCATCGGTGACGATGACGAAACGGGAGTAAAGGACGTTGAGGCAAAAAGTGGAGGTTTGTAGGACGGAAAGTCACGACTTTTAACGGCGCCGCTGTCTCAGTCGATTCCGTCTTTATCTCCGTTGATGATGATCCTGGTTCCGTTTGGTCATCGATTTCCACTTCAACTGTATACTTTATTTCAGTTGCGGGCTCAGTTTCTGGTTTCTGGCTTGGGAGGAGGAGAGCAGGCGTGGCTTTCGGATCGGCATTTGGTAATTCGGTAAGAGTGAAGTCCTCATCTGGTAGATCTGTCTGAGTACGAGAATAAGCAACGGCGCATAGAAAGAAAAGAACGGTGACGGTGAGTTTGACGGACATTTTGAGATTAAAAGGTTTTTGAGGTTACGGTCAATGTGTGGAGGGTTATATAGAGAGAGGGCAGGCCAGTGTGAAAGGAGGGAGAAACGCGGGGCAGATCAGCCCAGTGGGAAAGGAGGGAGAAAGGCGGGCACCGGGCAAGGCGGTATTCAAAGGTCCGACAGAGGATTGGAGAAAGAAATGATTTACTTATTCATCGGGTTTGCGTGTTGTATTATCAAGGGTACCCCTTAGTCAAGTCATTTGTTTTTTTGGTGTTTTCTGTTAACGTGTTTTGTTTTTTAATATAAATGATGCTGTTTTATTTTATATAGAGAAACATTTATCTATTCACCTGGATGACCCGGTATCCCGGTTTTAGATCGAGGTTAAAAGCTTTATTTATTTTGTTCGGAATAGTAAAGTTGAATGACTGGGATAGAGTTTGCGTGTACGAGAAATTTGTTGTGTTGACCAGTTGGGTTTGAACAGTTAATTACATTTATGCCACGGAGCGTGAGAGGTGCCGTCCCGTATATCTACCGTTACCAAGCCACCAAAGGAGAGGATATGGGGCAACGCATTTTACCATTCTATCCTAGTTTGAGTTTGATAAAAGTTTTAGAAAAACGATCCAGTTTCAAAAATAATAATAATAATAATATAGTTTTAACATGACCGTTGATGGCAATTACTTTAAAAAGAAGATAAGCTAATGTGTCACGAGAGAAAGGAAAAGAATAAGAAAACAAGAAAGAAAAAAATGGGTCAATAGAACATATAGATCTGTTTTTGACACATTTTTAATTACACGTTGAAAGATCACGAAACGAGATTGTAAGTAATTAAATATGACTAAACAACAACAACTATTATGAATTAAATTTGTATAGAAATAATATTTAGAAACATCGAGACTCTATTATTTCCTAAATATTGTTTTACTCTCTATTTTTAATTTCTTTTTTACCAAACTGTTCTATTTATTTTTAAAAATAAATAAAACTCCGCTTATGGATGGCTGCTCCAGTTTTCAACGGTGGCTGCATAATTAAAAGACTCTGGAGAGTGCAAAGATCATATCCGAGGAGGAGAGAGGATTCTCATCGCCAGCTTCGGATCCCAAAGCAGGCAATCTCAGAGGCGTACACACTGACGTCATTATGGCTGTCGGGAATTTAAAAAATTAAAAAAAAAGAACGCGTTAATGGTGTAATTTGTCAACGATTCCATCTCACGTGAAGGGTTGTGTGTAAAGTTGTAAACTATCTTTCATAAAATTATTTTATTTGTGGTCAAGATTTCTAGTTTATCGTAAATTCATTTTAAAAAATCTTTAGTTATATAGCTTTATTTTAAAAAAAAATTCAAAATACAAATTAAATTTTTTTATGCAAATATATATAATCAAATAAATTATCTATGTAAATACAAATAAAAAATAATAAGATCACACGTTGTGAGTTTAGTAAGCTAGGTTTGGTGTTTGACCCATAAAATTAAATACATGAAATACAGGTTTGCAAGTCCAGGCTTGAACGCAAGGTGATTAGGCTCATCTTTTTACCCGAGGTGAAAAACATGTCGTCCGTCTTATTTTTGTTTTTTGTTAAAGATTAAATGACACTTCATCTGATCTTTTCTAGATTCTAGTCACCATAGTAGCTGAAAAATCAAAGTTTAAAGACTTTCTGGCCCAATAATCTATTTTTAACCGAAAACACCCATAAAACACATATTTTAGAAACCATGATAAACCTATTAGTGACCTAAAAAGACAAAAAACTAATGTAAAAATTAAAATCAACTTGAAACCAAAAATTAACTTGAGTGTGGATATGTTTTCAAAAAACTTCATCTGATCTTGTCTAGATTTTGGTTACCATAGTAGCTGAAAAATCAGAGTTTTAAGACTTCTTGACCCGAAAATCTATTTTTAACCAAAAACACCCATAAAACCCATTTTAGAAAACATGATAAGCCTATTAGTGACCTAAGAAGACACAAAAAACTTTTGAAAAAATAAAATCAACTTGAAACCAAAAATTAACTTGAGTGTAGATATGTTTTCAAAAAACTTTAAAGGAAGAAAAACACCTAATATGAACCTCTCTTGTCAAATTGAAACAACTTGACATGAATTTTATAATTTTAGTGGTATAAATCAACATCAATAATAAGTTTCTCTCTCTCTTGTTAGAATCCAATGATCTCTTTCACTTTTTTTTCTTAATACATGAGGAAGAGGAAATGGCTGATTGGAGGGCACATCAATCAACTCTTCAATTTTGTCTTTATTAGAGGGCACATCAGTATAGCTATTTTCAAAAAATATGAAATTTCGGTGACACCTCTCTCGGCAATTGCTTGTTTTTATCTTTTTTTAGGGATATAATGATTATTTTACTGTGCAAATATATATAAAAAAATCAATAAATAGATTACCAGACTAGAAAAAAAATGCAATTACCATGGCACCTCTCCCGGTAGCACATGTTTTTTTTTGGTCTTTTTAGAGTTACAAAATGGTTATTTTACTCTGCAAAAAATATAAAAAAAACTAGTAAATAGGCGAACCAAATTGAACTAAAAACTGAGCAACACTATTGTAATCCATAATGATTTGTTTTATAATGAATAATAATTGAACTATGATCTCGTTTTAGGATATATATTATAATTATAATTATAATAATAGATGATATGTCTCCTTTAAAATATAAAGTATTTTCATATTAATTTACTTATTAGTCAAAATCAAGTTACGTAACAGTATACGTCCTTGATACCAATGCATTTTAAAAGCATTTAATAAAATCTATTCACTTATTGAATTTAAAAAAGTAAATTTTAAAATGATGTATATCTCTTGATCGAAAGCTTGTGGTTAGATGCATGTTATAAAAAATAATAATTTATCTATCTATATAGATAGACATGTATCTATATAGGTACCAAGGTTTTTTTTTTATTATTATAATTATAATTTAAAATCCAATTATTTCGTGTAAAACAAAAACACTAATATCATTTTGCTAGCCAGGACAAGGACGGTGAAGGATCGGGAACAGAAAACCACGCTTAGTTCCTGGATGTGCCAAATTCCTGTCCCTGCCATTATAAAAGTTTTTATTTTTTTTTTTGGTTAAAAAAGAAGAAAATCCCTAAAATTTAGTCGGACCGTAAATTCTAACGAATTAACTGGGCCAAATAAGAAAAAAAAAAAAAACGAATTAACTAACTGCGCCGGACGAGGTTGTTTTCCCAAATTTGAAAAAGTGTATGAGCAGGCCGAGGCCTTCTACAAAAGTCCTTGCTTCCCTTGGCCCTAGCTATCGGTTCGTACCGGCATCAGGGGACGGGCATGCAAATATTTTTTTTTAATTGCCAACCCGTGATGAATCAATCCTGTGATAGACAGAGGGCGTTTTGAGAATTTATTTGGAAATGTTTTTGAAAAAAAATTGAAAATGTTTTAATTTAAATTAAAAAATTAATATTTTTATATTATTTTGATGTACTGATATAAAAAATAATTTTTAAAAAATAAAAAAATATGATTTTTTGATGTATTTTTAAATAAAAAATATTTTTAAAAATAACTTCAACCACACTCCTAAATAGACATAAATAATCCATGAATCTAGCTGCACTGGATACAAGCCTACACCAATCAAATTATAAAGATGTACCCAAGGCCATCGTAGCCAATCAAGATATTAGTGGCAGCATTAAATAATGTTCTCCCCAAAATCGGTTTAACCAATAAAAAATAATTGAAGAATTTTCCTGAAGATTCATATTTTGGACCCGTAACCTGGACCCAGTAAGATACCGAAAGAAAACAAAGTGGCAGCACCCCATATTCGATATTTTCTATAACAACTATATAGATGAGGTATTTATTATTTATTAAGATTAGAATAATCTCTTATTCTAAATTATACATCGTTTATTTATATTTAGATTAAGTTATTTTAAAAATGTATTTGACATTATTATTATTATTATTATTATTATTAAATTCCAGCTTTCTTTACTTGATTCTCTCTTTGATTTATGCATTGTGAATTGTTTAAATTTACTGCTAGAAAATGATATTGTCCCACTCATACGAAGAGTTACGATCATGTATACAACACTCGCCACATTAGTTCATATACAATACTGAAATTTTGTATAAAATCTCGTTTATTGGAGAGATGATTACTTCGGTTCTAAATTTTCAAAAGACTAAAACAAGAAGACTACACATATTTATAAATTTTATATATGCAGTTTAGAAAAGAAAGAAAGAAAGAAGAGGCTTGTAACCTTAAAAAAACCCAAACTTCATGTTGTTTTCATGCATCACTGTCTGTTATTGCGATGACTTTGCCGGCTGTGATGATTAAAGATAGTCTATTGTTTTTACTACAGCAAGTTCTTAACAATTCGTTTTTTTTTGTATATATATATATATAAAATTTTGTATCGCATACAAGCGAAAACGTATCAAATCAAGTCGATGAGGTTGTGGGGGGTACAATGATATTGAGAACATCGTGGGCCCGAGAGGTGGCAAGTTGTAAGCAGAATGGCAGGAGAAACTGGCATCGAATCACACTCCCATTGGTTCACCTAACAGTGCTGCTTGGTCTCTGCACTGCAGCTTTTCCTGGGTGCATTCTTCCACTGACCAATCCTTCAATAAGTCAGCGGACCATCATGTGACCGACAGCTGTCAAATACCAAACACCCGAGCGTACAGAGCTCTCTCCTCTTCTCTCAGAGCCTTTGTATTACTCACCAACCAAAACTGCACACGTACTCCCACACATTTTCATACCCTGCATTTTCCGCGTCTCCCGAGGTCGTCCCCTACCTCCGAACCACATCGTTTTGACACATGGAGGTGGCCCACCACATATCTTTGCAGCCTTTACATGGAATCTGTACCTAATCGGAGGGATCGCAGTGGCTTTCCTTGAGAGAAAAAAGAAAGAAAGATAAACAGAGAGTATATTTCAAAGTACATCATATAAAATATATTTCAAAAGATTGTTAAATAAAATTACTATTTTTATACTCATGTTATTCCTTATGCTTTTTTTTAATATACTTATAGTATTTATTACTCTATATGTGATCTTTTTATACTATTTTTTTTTATTTTAATTCTTTTATATAATTTAAAAAAATATTATATCAAGACTATAAAATAATAATGTTTCACTATACAATTACAATATATTTTTTTACTACATTAAAAATTAACTTGTGATTGTATATGTTATTACTAATGTATATGATATTTATCTTATTTTATTATATTTAACCACTGATTTTTTGATTCATAATTAATTTTTTTTACTGAATATAAAAAAAACACATTAATAACATTTATTCTTTTATGATTGGATAAAAAACCATCTGACTCTTAGTAAGGCGAGTCAAATAGATGCATTATTTTTTATATAATTATTAACACAAATGATTCTTGATTTATCAATTATATAGTCAATATCAAAGAACACATTAATAACATTCATTCTTTTATGATAGAAATAAAAAAAACTATTCAAATAGATGCATTATTTTTTTATATTTATTAGCACAAATGATTCTCAATTGATTTAATTATCTACTCGACCTCAAAAAATACATTAATAACATTCTTCTTTTTATGATAGAATAGAAAACTATTTGACTCTCGGTGAGGCGAGTCAAATAGATGTATTTTTTAATATTTATTAACACAAATAATTTTCAATTTATTTAATTTAAATGCATGCATATGTTTTTGATTTATTATTATAATTATTTTTGTAAAAGAATGCATTGGTAAAACCTATATATTTATTTTTTTGCCAAACAAATCCAACCCACAATGAATCTTTATGTCAAATAGCTATTTGTTATTTAAATTAATATTTGATCATGATGAATATTTTTTTTCTTTTTTACAAGATAAAATTGAATCTGGAAAATTAAAACTATAAAAAAGAGTTTCTGTAACTCTAAAACATCCTATCCGTATATCTTAACGTCTTAGCTAACTTATTACATGGTGGGATCTTACTTTTCTACAAGGTCTAGTTTTTTTTTACTTATTGAAAAAATATGTTGAAGAAATCATCTCATCTAAAAAGTTTAAGCTGTTAGGTGATGTCCCAAAATATAATTTATATTATTTTTCCAACACACCTCACTCAAGTGAAAATCATTTGAATTTGAAACTAGCATATACCCATATTATCTTATGCTTGATTTTTATCAAATAAAATGAGGGTGGTGAGATTCGAACTTGTGACCGCAGAATTGACAAGGCTCTGATATCATGTTAAAAAAACATCTCACCTAAAAACTTAAACTGTGAGGTAAGACCTTAAAATATAATTTATATTATTCTCCAATAAAATAAAAGTGTTTAGGTTAACACGATTCATTATTAGGGCATCAAGGATGGATGAATTTTCTTTTAAACCCAAGAGTATGTAACTTGTAATTACAAACTAAAGTTGATGCACCACATCCTCAGAGGACAAGATCCGTTGAGTGGGAAAATAACGAGCACTCTCAGAGGACAAGATCCGTTGAGTGGGAAAATAACGAGTTAATTACTCTTTAAATACTTGCTCCAAAGGGAACACGGCCCCTCCGAATTCATTGGACATCGAATATCATGGAAAGTTAATAATGAGTTGTCCAATTCTTTTCATTTGATATATGTACGTGTGTGTGTGTTTCTTGGTAAGGAAGATGGGTTTGAAGAGGGTTGAGGATCCTATAAATTAGTTTAATCCCCCCCTAAATTTAGAAATGTTTCTCTTCAACCCTAACCCTAAAGACTTCCCGGAGTTCCGATGTATCCATGATCATCAATTGTATCTGAAACTAAAAGAAAGCTCATCTTTTCTGCCCTTGTTTCTTTCAATTCCTCTTGTTTTTTCCTCATCTTTTCTTCTAAACTCTTACACAACAGTACATGTTGTGTGACAATATTTCCCACAAAACTATTAACAAACCAAAAAAAATAATCAATGTTTTAAAAAAACTAGAGCTAATATTGAGAAAATGAAAAGTGTAGATGGAGGAGGGATAAAATATCCCTTAAGCATAGTTCACCCAAAATTTTCATCATTATGAATTTTCACTCTCAACTCTGTGCTTTCTTGGTATATATGATGGCGATATAAACGTTCTTCTGCTACCATGTAACCGCATCATCTCCTCCTGCTAGAATTTCTGAATTGTGACATGACAAAAAAAAACTATTTCTGTGTTGTTTATGCACGCCGACTACTCTAAAGTTCCTGAGCTGGTTCGACACCATATTAAACACTAGCTAGGTACGCAGCCTAGTTTGATATTGAATTCATGTGGGCAGCCAGGTCAGCTAGGTGCACGATTCATTTGAAAGGCAGGCTGTAAAAGAGGGAAGATTTAATTAGCCATGTATAAACCTTATGCCATGTGTCTGTAGTGTGTTTGACTGGACAAAACATGAGCTATGCATTTCAAATAAAGGGCATTACTAGCTAGGGTTGAGCAGAGGCATGGTGATATAATTAATTGGCACCCATGTGGTGGAAAATATTTATTTGACCAGATCGATGATTGGTTCTTGACTGCTGGATCGATCTTTGCTCCCCTGTAAAAAGACTTGTGAATGAAGGAGAAGATCAAATGGAATGGTCGTATGCTTCTCTTTATTCGTATCTATCACCTTTTCTTCTTCTTTTGATGCATCCATGTCTTTAGTGCCTAGTACATAGCTTGCCTGCGCTTTCTCACATGCCGACCTCATTTTCTTCGAGTGTAAGAAATCGATGTCTAAACGCTATAATTGTATTTTAGAAAAAGGAAACTATTAAGCATCATGGAGAGAAAACTAAGAAAATGCTATAATTTTTTATCTTCAAGAACCAAAACGATGAAAGATGGAATAAAAAAAACAAAAAAACATATCTGGCTGCACAGTCAGTCATAATTTTACTAGAGCCTCTCTTGTTTACAGTTTAATAGTTTAAATAATATTATATAATTGATAAAAAATGTAGAAATTTTCTCAATTTTGATAATTATAAAAAAAACCAAAACCAAAACACATAAATATATCATTGCACACCCGTTTCTTTTTTCGTCTTACAGGGTAATGTCATGAGCTATAGAATTAGGAGAATATGTGATCAAAATGATCAGTGTTTTTCACTTGTATTTCTTTGATGTCAAGCCTTGATTAAATACATTACAGAATAACAACTTAGCTAGAAATCCTATACAATTGATTTGAATTTAAACTGGATTACAGATAAGATTTGGAGAAGAGGATTCTACAGCAGACGTGGCTTGTATGGATTCTTCACTTGAATTCAAATTTGAGTTGGTAGTGATCTGTTCTTCAATATGCCCCCGCAATCTAAGGGGTAAAGAATGAACCCTTAGATTGTCCCGTAGTAGTTTGAAACGTTGAGAAGACAATGGTTTTGTCAAGGCATCTGCTGTTTGGTCTTTAGTAGAAATCAGCTGGACTGTTAACTGACCACTAAGGACTTGATCACGAACATAATGAAAATCAATTTCAATATGTTTCGTGCGTGCATGGAAGAGTGGGTTGCTGGTGAGATAAGTAGCTCCAATGTTATCACACCAAAGAATTGGGGGTTTTGTGGCTGTGACATGAAGGTCCGAAAGCAGTGATTTAATCCATTGAATTTCAGCAGCTGCATTTGCCAAGGCCTTGTATTCTGCTTCCGTACTGCTACGAGCAACAGTAGGCTGCTGTTTACAACTCCAGGAGATTAAGTTTTTGCCAAAATACACACAATATGCACCAATTGAACGTCTGTCATCTGGATCAGATGCCCAATCCGAATCACTGAATGTTTGAAGTTGCTGAAGATGATCACGTTGAATAACAAGTGCATAAGAAATACTGTCTTTGAGGTAACGTAGAATTCTCTTCACAGCTACCCAATGAGGTTCCTTCGGGGCATGCATGTATTTGCTTACTTTGTGAATAGCAAAAGCCAACTCTGGCCGTGTAAAAGACAGATATTGTAAGCCTCCCACTATACTTCGATACAATTGAGGATCATGAAACAGAACACCATCACATTTACTCAAGGTTTGAGACGTGCACATGGGTGTAACAGATGGTTTGGATTTATCCATTTTGCTGCGAAGGAGAAGGTCAAGAATATACCGGCGCTGAGACAAATAAAGCCCATCACCAGTACGAAGAGCTTCAATACCAAGGAAGTAGCTTAGGTCCCCCATGTTTTTGACTGGAAAATCAGCTTGTAACAAGCTTATAACATGATCAATTAGCTTGATATCAGCACCTGCCAAGATAATGTCATCAACATATATGAGAAAATAAAGAAGATTTGAACCATGTTGATACACATAAAGGGAATGATCTACTTGACTGCCCTTGAAACCAATTGTCAGCAATTTATCAGTGAGCCGAGAGAACCAAGCCCGTGGTGCTTGACGAAGACCATAGATGGATTTGTGCAGTTTACACACATGATTGGGGTACTGGGGATGAAGAAAACCTGTAGGCTGTTCCATATAAACATCTTCATTCAGAAGACCATGCAAAAACGCATTTTGCACATCAAGCTGGCGAAGATGCCAACCACGGGAGACAGCAATTGATAGCACCAATCTCACTGTTGTAGGCTTTACAACAGGGCTAAAAGTCTCCAAGAAATCAACCCCCTCCTGTTGATGAAACCCTTTGGCGACGAGCCGAGCCTTGAACCGTTCAATACTGCCATCAGCTTTCCTCTTGATTTTGTATACCCACTTCGAGCCAATTATATTTGCAGAGGGGGGAGGTGGGCACAAAGTCCAAGTACCATTGCTTAACAAAGCATCCAATTCCACATTCATAGCATCTCTCCAGTGAGAATGCTTAACAGCTTCAGAGTGACAAGTGGGTTCAATAATGTGGGGATTCACCGTGACCATAAGAGCTTGAGGCAGGGGATACCTTGTGTGTGAATCAGAAGGCAATTTGGGCTTGTAGATGTTGTTTTTGCTTCTGGTGGTCATTGGGTGCGTGTTTGAAGGTGGTGCGGGAGGCACACTAATTTGGGATTGGCTCTCATCTGCAGGTTCCGTGGAGTTGGAATCTGTAATTGGTGGAGATGAAGATATTGCAAGGTCCAAGGAAAGCTGAGACGGTGATGACTGATGCGGTGGCAATTGGGCAGCTGGATTTGAGTGATCTGTGGAAATGTTAGAAGAAATAGACGGCAATTGAATATTTTGGGGAAGAAGAACAGGTGGAGTGACGCTAGAGACAGACGATGACTGGTCGGGTGATGAAAAAGGGAAATGTGACTCATCAAAAACGACATGTCGGGAGACAAAGATTTTTCCAGTGGAGAAGTCTAGACATTTATACCCCCTATGACCAATACTGTACCCAATAAAAATACATGTTTTTGACCTAAAATCCATTTTATGTCTATTAAACGGGCGTAAGAAGGGCCAGCATGCACAACCAAAAACTTTCAAAAAATTGTAATCGGGTTTGGAATTGTTTACCAATTCATATGGTGATTTTTGATTTAAAATAGGAGTGGGCAACCGATTAATGATGTATACCGCTGTTAAAAAGGCATCTTCCCAAAAATTTTGTGGTAAATTAGAGTGAGCTAGCAAAGAGAGGCCAACCTCAACAATTTGGCGATGGCGCCGTTCAATTGCACCAGCTTGCTGGTGAGTATAAGGACAAGTGACTCGATGAGAAATACCTTGTATTTGTAAAAATTGATTGAGGCTGCGAAATTCACCACCCCAATCAGTTTGGATGGCTTTAATTTTTGTGTTAAATTGGCGCTCAACAGCAGCTTGAAATTTTTGAAAAATATTTAAAGCCTCAGATTTTTGTTTTAATGGGAAGAGCCACAAAAATTTGGTACAATCATCTAAAAAACTGATGTAATATCTTGCACCAGTGGTTGATAAAATGGGTGCTGGCCCCCAAACATCCGAATATAATAGTTCCAATGGTTTAGAAACAGAAATATGGGAATGAGTAAATGGTAGAGCATGGCTTTTAGCCATTTGACAATGAGAGCATACAGAATTTTTATTACTGGAAAAAGGAAGAGATAAAGTTTTATTAATGACCGCAAATGAAGCATGACCAAGGCGTTTGTGCCATAGTGCAGCAGAGACACGGACAATGGAAAAAGCACGTGGTTGGAGACGAGCTAGAGACATTGAGAAACTGTAAAGGCCATTATGAAGTGGTCCACGATGCAGGATGTTCCCCAAGTAATCCTTCAGAAGAAAATAAGAAGCATGAAACTCAAGGAAAACATTGTTATCCCGACAAAAACGATGAACCGAAAGAAGATTTTTTGTGATTTCTGGAACAAGTAGAATTTGATTTAGAACAAATGATTTTGAGGCAGAAGACAAAACGGAATTTCCACTGTGAGTAATATCCAAACCTGCACCATTTGCCACTTGAATTCGGTCATTACCAGCACTATCATCATTTGTAAGATGAATATTGTTCACATCATTTGTGAGATGATGGGTAGCACCAGTATTAGGATGCCACTCCGGAGTTGTAGGCTGATGATTACGGGCAGCAAAGAAAGCTTGAGGAGCACGTTGTGGTTGAGAGACCTGGTAAGATACATCAAAGCGATGATAACACTTTAGTGCATTATGTCCCTGCTTTTGACATACCTGACAGACAATTGAATTGGAGGAATTCGCATAGGAGAAGTTTCGGCCACCACGTCCTTTCCCACGATAGTAATTGTTACGACCCTGATGAGAGGAGGGCCAGTTGGAAACAGGACGAGACTGTGAGGAAGGGTGCCTGGTCACCATGTTCACCGAAGCATTAACAGGAATGGAATCATGGTGCTGATGGATTCTCGATTCAGTTATGAGTAGTAAAGAATAAAATTCCTCCAAGGTGACTGCTTCAGGACGAGAGGTGATGGTGGAGACTAAAGAGTCATATTCTTGCCCAAGACCAGCAAGAATATAAGTGAGAGTCTCATCAGGTTTGAGAGGCTGACCGGCAAGAGCAAGTTCATCAGCCATGCGTTTGATGGACAAGAAATAATCTTTTGCAGATAAAGATCCCTTCTTTGAAGTTGCAAGCTGTGTCCGAAGCTGCACAGCCTTTGCACGAGAGATGGAGGAAAAATTTTGGTGGAGAGCAGACCACACATCTTTGGATGTGGTATAAGTCATGACCTGAGAGAGCACATCTTCGGTGAGAGAGGTATTGATGGTGGCAAGGATCAGTGAATCTTGACGAATCCAATGTTCATATTCTGGGTTAGGAATGGTGGTAATGACACCTGTAGTAGCATCAGTGGAAGAAATTTCTTTGGGAGGGATTGAGATGGAGCCATCAAGGTATCCAAAGACACCTTGACCACGGAAATAAGGGAGAGCTTGAGCTTTCCATATGGGATAATTTGAGTGATTTAGTTTGATACTGAGAGAGAGGGGGAAATGGGACAAGGATGGAACGGATGTTGGAGAATTTGCAGAGGTGGATGAGGAAGCCATTTGCAGGTTTAAGAGAAGAAAGAAAGAAAAAAAAAGGATCAGACGTAGGTCTTTGTTTCTGGCTCTGATACCATATAAAATTAGGAGAATATGTGATCAAAATGATCAGTGTTTTTCACTTGTATTTCTTTGATGTCAAGCCTTGATTAAATACATTACAGAATAACAACTTAGCTAGAAATCCTATACAATTGATTTGAATTTAAACTGGATTACAGATAAGATTTGGAGAAGAGGATTCTGCAGCAGACGTGGCTTGTATGGATTCTTCACTTGAATTCAAATTTGAGTTGGTAGTGATCTGTTCTTCA